>VDFB02075321.1:174409090-174689305 GCA_007258455.2 Sequoia sempervirens | reverse complement strand
CATGATTGAATGGAGATATACATGTATGACTTCACTACTTATGGTGAAGTATAGAACCTCTCAATAACCTATAAAATTTATTAAAAAGGTGCTAAAAGGCACAACCTATCACTTTCGGCAATGAAGTGTTTCATGATGATAACATAGGGAATAGTATTGGGACATTTTATATCCAACAAAGGAATTCAGGTTGATCCACACAAAATAGAGATAATATCTACCTTACCTATTCCCCATAAACAAAGATATATCAAGAGCTTCCTTGGTCATGTAGGTTACTAGAGGTAGTTTATCAAAGATTTTAGTAATATTGATGCACCTTTTTTTTCTGAGTAAGGACATTGAGTTTGAATGGACCTCTAAGTGTCAACACTCCTTTGAAGAACTAAAGAAACCTTTGACTCAAGCACCAATGTTGAGAGTGCCTAATTGGACTCTCCCATTTCACATGCATGCAGATGCTTTAGATTTTTCCATTGGAGCAATCTTGGGTCAAAAGGATGGAAACAAGGAGTATGCAATTTATTATATCAGCAAGAATCTTCAAGGGGTGGAATTAAACTATATTGTAATAGAAAAAGAGATGCTTGTTGTAGTTTATGATATTAATAAATTTAGACACTATATTATTGGCTATCCAGTCTTTGTCCATACAAATCACACAACAATCAGGTATTTGATGAACAAGCTAGTAGTTGGAGGTAGATTGGTAAGATAGCTACTTCTCTTACAAGAAATTGGCATTACCATTGTAGAAAAACATGGTAAATCAAATGTGGTGGCTGATTTCCTATCAAGACTGCCAACACAATCATTTAAAGGAGTGGTGGATGATTCTTTTCCCGATGAAAAATTGTTTTCTTTGCAAGTACAAATACCCTAGTATGCAGATATTGCTAATTATTTGGTCACAGGGCAGATTCCACCACATTTCTCACCAAGAGAGAAAAGACAATTGGTTCACAAATTTTTCCTTATTCCTAGATATTTGGTTATATATTTTATATAGGGCTTGATAACATCATGAGAAGATGCATAAGGGAGGATGATATTTTTGATATCATGAAATCATGCCATGATGATCCATGTGGAGGTCATTTTGTTTGACATTGGTACATTTTGAAAAATGGGGTTTAGACTTCATTGGTCCAGTCTCTCCTACATCTAATAACAAGGAATATATCCTTTTTTGCACTAATTACTTGACAAAATGGGTGGAAGTTAAGGCCATACAATTTTCCAAAGTGGTAATGTAGCTAAGTTCTTATATGAAGATATTTTTACTAGGTATGGAGTACCTAGAGCAATAGTCACTGACCAAGCGCCCCAATTTCCTTCTAATCTAATTACCAAGTTTGTTGAGGAATACCAATTTAGACATAAGAAATCAACACCCTATCATCCATAGGCTAATGGTCAAGTGGAGGTCACTAATAGGGATATTGAAAGCATTCTCACCAAGATAGTGCAACTGCATAGGAAATATTGGGTTCCAAGGTTAATTGAAGCAATTAGGGCATATAGAACTACATGGAAAACAACCACTAGGTTTAAACCCTATGATTTATCTATGGAAAGACAATAGTCCTTCCTATTGAGTTTGAATATAAAACATTGAGGATAGCAATAGAGTTGGGAATGGATTTAACAGAAACATAAAAGGAAAGTTTGCATTCTTTGAATGGGTTGGATGAGATAAGAATGGAAGTAGTACATCATATAGAAGTAGTACAACAACAACGAATGAAGTGGCATGATCAATACATTAAAATAAAAGAGTGCACTGTGGGAGATTGGGCCCTATTATATTATTCATAGTTCAAATATTTCAAGGGAAAATTCTAGTCCAAATGGTTGGGCCCCTATGAAATTAGCAAGGTTTACCCTAATGTAGTAGTGCAGTTACACACCATTGATACAGTCCAGTTTTCACTTCTTGTTAATGGCCACAAACTGAAGTTGTATAAAAAGCCATTACAGAAGGATGACCTTATATTTTCACTAATGCAGCAATATGGTGCTTCCAGTGAATCTAATATAGCATCTGATACATAGAGTCCTACTTCAGTAATATGTGGCATACCCAACACTTTTGGTGGCCTAGAGATTGAGTTATTGTTACACCCCAATTGTGAAGTTACTATTTACTATTACTACATAGGGTAAATATGAATGTAATGTGAATTCTAGAGATGAATAAATTATTCTTGTACCTTGTTATCAATATGAATGTTATCTCATTTGATTTTGTCTCATTTGATATTACCTTAGTTGATGTTATTCATGGTGAAATACTGCATATTTTTGAATGAAAAGTTATTGAATTATTATTATTCTAACTTTGGAATTTTTTTATGTATACTACACATGTTATGAACAATTGACTGTTGTGTGCATGTGTTAGTGGATGCAGGTATGTGTTCATTCCTCTAGGTGGAGGGGAAGTATCACTCGGGAGAAGATCTTGGTCGAGTAACTAGTAAAAGTAAACTATCTGAGCATATACACACACCATAGTAGAATGATTGAGCTAAGTCAATTTGTGGGTAGCAGATAAGTCATCCCTAGTTGATATGTCTACATGTGAGAGTCTTGTTTACTACTGCATGCATTGTTGGGTGATGTTTATCTATTTGAGCTTTTGAGATCTTTCTTGTATTATTATGATTATATTGACAAGTGGGATGTACGTGGAAGAATGTGTATATATATATGCACATGCATGTCAATGAGATCTAACAATATGTATAGATGTACCGCATGTGAACACTTATCAATATGATGGTAATCATGAAAGGCTATATATATGTATGTATAGTATATACATGTATCCATATGTTTATGCATATCGATACATATGTACATTGGAAAATGGAGATGCTCATACGAATGCATCGATATAGATATACCTACACATACGTGTACATAGAGGCATATACATTTATACATATATATATATATGCATACATTCAATATAATGTGTTTATTATATATTATCTTTCCTATACTTTTATATATATATATATATCGAATGTATGCTTACATTATAGGCTTACGATATATATATATATACATATGTAAAAATATATTAATGGATATATATATATAAATAGATATATATATACAAATATATATATAAATACATGTTAGTATTTAAATATATATATGTGTATATAATTTATTTTATATATATATAATCATATATATGTTATTTGAAATCAACTAACTCTTATTTAATTGAAGTTGATATATTAAAGGTTGCTATAGTCAATAAAGAGTACGAATGGAGGTCGATAATAGTCATTTAAGACTATGATTTAAGAGGTCGATATAATAGCTTATGATTTTTTATAGAAGTCGATTATCACTCAGTTTGTCACATGTTAGAATGAAATTGTAATATGTTTTGGTATTGTTGGCTTGTGTCGATATAAATGTGCAGACTTGACCGACGCCCTTGGCAAGTTCAACATTTACTTTTTCAATCAAAATAAATGCTTAAGTTGACTTTGACTATATGCAAATCGAAGTGAGTTTGCTATAAGGAAATGAATGTTGACTATTTCCTATAGTTGTGTAACCATGCCAAACAAGTAGGAAAGAGGTAAGGGAGTGGTGCCACCTTTGAATCAAAGTTTTTATAGATGTCTTCTCATTGAGGCAATTCGAATTAAGCATATGTTGATTTAATAAGTCTTTAGAATGTTGTCACAAAATAATTCAACCTGTAGGTGACTATTCTAAGTATTAGCTTATGAATTTGCCACCTTTTTTATATGTTTCATGTGTTGTTTTGTATGAAGCTTGTTGTCCTTTTACATTCCTAAATTATAGGCTTTGAGATTGCTTGATTGCTCTATAAATAGTTGATCCATTTCATTAGTGAGGATGCATTCTTTCCCAAGAAATAGTGAGTTTTAATGTGCTAAGAGGAAACATTATTTTTTGAGAGGAGTAAGCTATCAACTTGTGAGGTGAAATTTATTGAAACATTCTTGAGAAGTTGATTTTCAAGCTAATTACTGTTGGAGAGGGTTGCATTGTTGTCACTAATTTGGATAAGTGATAACAGGCATCAGGATCTCTTCTTCTTTGTTATTTACTTCAAAATGATATGTTTTCCATGATTGCTTGAAATGTGATTTTTTAGTATGTGCAATAGAGGTATTTGAGAGTGTCTTTGAAAAGGAAATTGAAGCTTTTATGCTATTTTTGTGTTGTTCTTGTAATTACTCCATAATAGGAGTTTGGTGTATATCATAGATATTATATATTAGGCATGATTGAATACAAGAGGCACTTGAAGTACACTTGGCTAAGTTATTGATTTAACTAGGAAAGCTTGTGTTACTCCTAGGATAGTTAATCCAATATGGGAAGGAGATTGTGTACTTGTTAAGTAGGTTTGTTCCAATTAGGTTAAATGGTGGTAGGTTAATCTAGGATGACAGGATATCCATTGAAGGACAATACCTATGCACAATTTAAAATAGCCCTAAGTCAAATCGGCCCTGAGTAGTGTATGTGATAGATGACTCTCAGTAGGAATGTTGAATGTAAAACTTTGGCCAAAGTAGTGTAATGTTCGAGACCCCACTATGGATTGTGTGTGTAGACACTTAAAAATGACCTAGGCCTGCAAGCTCTATTTTTACCACTTTCGTCCTAGCATAATTATGACATTTAATTATGTCTTTGGTCCACATTTGACTATTGATTAAATAATTCATAATTATTTAATTAATTCATGTCCTTTTATTCTTCATGATTATTAAATAAATAAATTTTATTTATTTATTAAATATGTCATTAATTGTCTAAGTCTTCCCTTAATTAAATAAATTTCTTAATTTATTTAATTACCCTTCTTCATTTATTTCTTCCCAATTATTAAATAAATGAATTTCATTTATTTATTTAATATGTCACTAATCCTCATAATTAAATGAATTTATTAATTTATTTAATTATTAATCTTATCTTCTAAATTAAATAATTATCTTTAATTATTTAATTGCCAAATTTAACATTTATCTCATCTTAAATAAATTAATTATTTAAAATGATTTCACATTCTTAACTGTTAGTTCATTTTAGTAAATAATCTGAAAATCGATTATTTATTATCTCACAAAATCCATATTTTGAATTAATTTAATTCAAAATGGTAATAATCCTCCAAAAATCAAGTAATCAAGCATATTCTTGATTTTTCAAATCTGATCTTCAGTTCAACTCTTATCTTCCTAATTTTTCAAATCTCACAAATCAGGCAGTCTTTATCTTCTTGATTTTCAAAAATCTTTATTTTTGAATTAATTATCTCATTTATTCTCCACCATCGATTTGATCTTCTTAGATGACATCTCAACCACTCGTTTAAGGATTTTTCCCTAACCCTGATTAGGGATTGTCAAATTAAATCTTTTCCTCTGATTTTAGGTCTCTGTCGAAATTCGATCTCGTCCATCCATTCAAAATGGAATTTTCTATAAAATGTTATTTTTCTCTCATTTTTAGATTACACGCTTACACACTTAGACATTTTACAGAAATTGTAGCATTTATTGTCATAGTCCATTAAGTCTTGGCATATTTAGACATAGGAAATTTTAATCATTTTTTCATAGGCATTTAGATTCAAATCCTTCAAAGCTTGTGTAGGACTTCATCAAATATTGCTTGCACATTTAGTCTGAGGGAAACACGATATTTGCAACAAGTTAGGAGGTGATACGAAGAGGAATCATGGAAGCTTCAGCGGTTATCTGGTATAAATGTTTCTTCTCTTAGTTTCCATTGTTCTTTGTATTTATTTGGGTTTCTTAGTCTTTGTTGATTTTCTAACCTCTAATCTAACCTAAATTTAACCCCTAAATACATTGTGAACCCAACGTTTCTTTTTATTATTTTCGTACGGCTTTGTTTGTTCTATGTCATTTTTGTAGGTACAGGTACGGAGCGACGCATTCGCCTTTTATTGTGACGCATTTGATGCGTCGCGACGTATTCGGCCTCTAGAACAACGCAATCACTCTGTTGTGCCATAAACAAAATCTAGAAAGCCACATCTGAACTCCCGAGCTAGATTTGCAACACAGAGTGACACATTCGCTCTATTGTGATGCATTTTCCTGGTAAGATTTTCTTCTTTTTGGCATTCATTTTTTTTTTCTTTTTTTCTTCTCTTTTTTGTTTACTGTCTAGTTTTTTCTTCTGCATTCTAGTTATTTCTTGCATTATGCCTAGCATAGTTTTTTTGTTACTAATCAAGATTTGCAGCATGTGGTATTGGAGTTCTTTGTGGGTCAAAGGCATACATTCAAACTACTAACATGTGGTTTTGCAGCTACACTTGTCAAAGATATATCTCTCAAAACCAATTGTTTGCATTTTAATTTAGGAACATTTATGTTGGTGCACATAAAATGAACTTGTGTTTATACTTTTCTTGAATGTGTTTGCAAAATGGTAGGTGAGTATGCTCCCACCTTATGAAAACTCAGTGATTAGAAATCCAGACCCATTGTTATATGTTATTACCCCCATAACTTAGTAATCGAAGTATCATCTCCCCTTGCGCTTTTGGGTGATCTTGGGTATAAAAGAAATGGTTACTAACTCTAGAATTTGGGCATATTCTGGTGGGAAAAAGTACTCACCCTAGGACAACTCAAACTGGTAGCACCCTAACACCAAGGGACTTCCGGCCAGTATATAAAAGTGGATTCTTGGGGAAAGCCCAAGAATCACGCATGTGGTTCCAACGAGATGGATCCGAAAGGGGACTCTCGCCACATGGATCATGCTCGTACTAAAAACCTTTTGTTCTAGAGTCCAACCGTTCTTTGGTCGTTGCTTGATATAGTGCAAGGTATAGTATCATGCCTGAAGACACTCACTACTGATCCCCTTGAGTAGAGATAGTAGTTCTTGGGAAGTCACTACCCAAGAATTTGAATTTGGTGTGCTTGAATGACGTTAATGAGCCGTGGAGGGGAGCCAATGCCACCAAAATTCTAAGCTATCCACTCTCAAGAAGGAAAGGTGTTTATCACCAATCTAGGGTATATCGGTGGGCTATATCAAGTATACAAACCCTTGGCCTATTGGCCTTTTAGGATTGTACTTGTCTTATGTGTGCTTGCTTACACTCAAAACATTGTGCTTGTCAAGTGCTTTCTAGATTTCTCAAACATTATTCACAACATTTACATTTCTAGACAAAACATTCACCATTAGATAGATCAAATTTTCCCTTAAAAATGTCAAGAAACTCAATTTTAACAAACTGTGTTGCATCTGTTGAACCACATTCGAGTTTCTGAGATGCAAGCGCTCTATTAAACTGAATTTGACCTTTCAAACACTGCATCTTTCTGCGTTGCGATGTATCTAAACTTCACAGAGCCACATTTGCAAAACTAAGTCCCATTTGTTAGTCCCAGAGTCACATTTTCTCAAACCAAACCACATTCGAGACACTGTGATGCATTTGAGGCCTCAAATGATGCATTTTCTTGTCACAAGTAAAACACTCATACAGAGTCAAATCTAAAGCTAAACCTTGTCAATCTTTTGTCAAACACTGTTTCCAAAGGGATTCTATCAGAAAACAACTGTGAAATTGCTAAAAAAAATTGACCATTAGTTTGCATTCTTGACCATAGGTTCATCCTTCATTTTTTTTTAAAGTTGCATACATTAGGCATTAACTTGTCCCTAGGTTTTAATACTAGCATACTTTGGATTAGGAAAATCTCAACATAATTTGCAACATCATTGCTTTTGAAACTAGGTTATCTTGGACTTAATCATCACTCTTTTTTTCAGTCATTGTCCCTTTTGTGAGATTTTCCAACTCAAAAGTCTAGATATGAAAACTCACCAATCATTTTGACCTTGTCATCTTCTCATTTTCAACAAGTCCTTTAGTAACCAAGATCAAAAAAAAATATTGAGATTAGAAGTGCTTAGGTATCCTTTTCTCAAATTGCATTCTAAGTTTAGACATTGCATATTTTATTACCAAAAATTCAAAAATATTATTCATCCTAATCGTCATTTTGAACCTAGACCTTGCATAGTGTCATCCTTGCATTTAGTTGTCATCTTCATTTTGAGCAATCTCATTTTATGGTGGAAACTAGACTCCAAAAATAGAAACGACAAATGGAAAACTTTTGACAAGACCCAACCTCCATTGTCAACAATCCCACGTATGACCCAAATTGGACTTTTGACGATCCATTTGGCAACGCGAACAATCACCCTCTCACGACAATACCATCCTCATCAAACAGTCCCTTTGAACCATTCTTACATAAGGATGAATACATTCAAATACTTGAGGAAAACCTAGAGGTAGTGGCACAAGATCCAGATGCCTCTCAATTCATGGAACAAATGGTCCTATACGACAGAGATAGATACTTAGCCATACTCTTAAGTCAAGGAGCTAAGTTACCACACAGATTCGACATCAACATGTTGAGATCAACATCTCCTGACCCTAATGACAACAACATGCATAACATGTCACATAGTGGTCAACCTCCAAACACCGCAAGCAATACTTTCTTTGACGCTACAATGACCATACATGCTACCTCCAACATCCCAAACACCTCCAATACAATAAACGCTATATCCATTAGAGGATCACAATCTGCCACAATGCCCACAATATCCACAACACTGTCACAATCGGCTGGAACCACCTTTGGCTCCCCGAAAATGTGGGTAGGTTATTCCAATCCTCTCTTCACCATGATAGTAAATGCCATGGGGGCATCATGAAGTCATAACAATCCCCCCTTGGCAGCTACATCTATTACCTTGAGTACACCTTCATCATATCCTCTCATTGGTACATCACAAAATCCATTGGGCAGAGGAAAAAGATGTATCTTTATCCAAGGAAAACAACAAAACGTTAACACAACAACACAGTCAAATGTCATCATCTCCCAAGGGAAAAATACAAACATTCCCCTTATACAAACCCAACAATTTGGACAAGGTGGGAAAAAAACACAACCCATGGCATCATTAGTACATCACAATGTTCATGGTCACCATATTCCCCAAATAATGACACAAATTGTTGGGGGACACATCCCAACATACTCATCTCAAATTCATACTCACCAACATATCCCCAATCCAAACTTTCAATACCACCAACACATAAATCAAAACACATCACACATGCCACAACAATTCATCCCTCAACAATACACCAACATCCACACACAAAAAATGGGGACCAATGGTGTACCAATCAGTCCAACGTATGGGACCACAAATGACCCTATTATAGATGCCTTACAAACAAAACTAATGCGTCTAGAGAAGACCATACAAAACATACAGATATCCGGAAAAAAATCAAAAGTGTCATATGATCTAAACGTATATCCCTTCAACATGAGCTTATACATTCCACCATTTCCTCTAGGATATGTGTCACCCAATTTTACAAAATACAAAGGAAAGACAAACCCCATCGAACATTTTCGTGAATTTGCAACCAATTGTATGGATGTCGCCTATGAACAAACATACTTGATGAGACTTTTCTCTAAAAGTCTTGCGGGTCCTACCCTTGAATGGTTTTCCACTCAAAAGGATATCCAAACATGGGATGAGCTTAAACAAAAATTCATAAAGAATTACGCATACAACATTGACATGGATACCTCTATTACTAGCTTGTGCAATCTCATGCAAGAGGATGTTGGTGAGACATTCATCCCATTCTTTCAAAAATGGAGAAGTCTAGCTAGTCGGTGTCACATTGACATACCCAAAAGGGAAAAGGTGGACATGTTTGTTCAAACACTTCTAGGTCCCCTAAAGTATGCATTGCAAGGGCATTATTGCACAACCTTCATGGACCTAGTCGAAAAAGGGGTCCATATTGAGAAATCCCTTATCACAAAGGGAGAGCTAAAATACAGTCCCAAAAACACAAATGCAAATCCTCCCACTGAAAAAAATAAATATTGGGTCAAAAATAAACATGTTACAAATGACAGTGTTGTTGACGCCAAGACTGCAAACATTGTGGGTCTTGTACTGGCCCTAAAAGGGGTTCAACAGCAAAACAAACCAACAACGACATTGACACCCCCTACCAATGTCCCTTCAAACAACCAGAGCAGCCAAAATAATCAAGGACAATACCGTCAGATGAGACAATTCCCCAAGCGTTGCACATACACTCCCTTGGGTGAGCCTATTGAAGAAATCCTCAAGAGATGCCTCTAGAACAGCGTCATCACACTTCAAGAACCAAAACCATATGACCCAGGACAATTCCAACCAACATGGTGGGATGATAATGCATTTTACGATTATCATTGAGAAAAAGGACATAAAACTTCTACCTGTCGACAACTGAAAAACCTAGTACAATACCTTATCGACAGTCGTATCATTGAGGTAGGTGGATCACAATTTTCCTCCAATTCAGATCATATTATTCATAAGAACCCACTACAAGACCATGGTTCTAATAATGCCTCCACATCAGGTCCACAGATGAACAATAATCATGCCAATTTCGCCCGAGCCAAATATGACTATTCTGTTGACCTATTATAAATAATGTTTGAATTGATGACGAATACATCAATACCATTACGGTCAAGAGAGCACCCCAATGCAATGCTACTACTTGAAGTGGCAAGGTTGCCATAGCCGGTCTGCCTCCTGCTAGGCAACCCAAAATCACCATACTTGGCCCATCTTCTAAATAGTCAAAACCCACCTCAACCACAAAGCAATGGAAACCAAAGAGTCAGTTCAGCCTCATCAATCAGCTTGGAAAAACTCCCACACAAATTTCCATACTCGAGCTGCTTCGCATCTCTCCCACACATAAGGCTATACTGGATAAAACCCTGCAAGAGTCATCAATCCCTAAGCATATTGATGTCAACCAGTTTGAGACCATGGTGGGATATCTCACTAGGCCTCACCACGTCACCTTTTCTTATCAAAACTACTCGTCGCCTAAGACCAACCACAATGATGCATTGCACATTGAAACTTTCATCCATAAGCACAAGGTTAGAAGAGTTTTAGTAGATGGCAGAGCAGGATTGAATATATGCTCCTTGAAATTGGTTAAGGCTTTGGGTTTTTCTGATGCATGCATAGACCCTACAAAGATTATAGTGATCAAAGCCTATGATGACGAAGTACACTCTTCATGAGGTGTTATTTATCTTCCTATCAAAGTGGGACTAATCATTGTAGATACAACCTGTCATGTCCTGGATCTAGAATTACCTTACAACATCTTGCTCGGTCACCCATGGATTCATGCCTTAAAATTTGTCCCATCCACATATCACCAATGCTTAAAATTCCCATTTGACAAAACGGAAATCACTATATATGGAGACCCCGACCCTTTTCAATATTGTACCAACCTAAGGGGTATTTATGAAAATCGGGTGCCTATTAATCGAGAGGCTTTTGGCCCCTCATCTTCTAAATACATTGACCCATCCACACTCGCATCATCTTCCACGTCCACTTTGTCCATGTCTTCCACCACACCACCATCTTCCGCAAACCCTAAGGCTGAAATCAATGTCAAGATCCAGGACCTCGGATGTGGATAATTCAAACTACATACGGCATATAGCATCACAATGATACCCAAGTTCTTGAAGGTGTATGGTCGGCCATGTTTTAGAATGGAACCCAAAGAAATTTTCAAAGTTCCACCAAAAATATTTTTCATCAAATGGGGAGACATGAGTAACGAGGACCTTGCTAATATCACAGGATGGATCTATAAAGATATGGTCACACTACCTCTATTACCAGTTAAAAAATATGGCAAGGGATATGACATAATGAAGGCTAAGGGCTATGATGGTACTAGTGGCCTAGGTAGAAATAAAACTAGATGAAGAGATCCCATAGAACCTTTCAAAATACCAAAGTATCTTGGATTAGGGTTTGGATTTCCTGGCAATGATGATCAATGTACCATTGGACTTTCGAGTGAGTGAGTGCAGGCTTTAGAAAGTGTCGAGACCACTAAGGAAACCTTCACTGAAACTGACTCCCAAGAGTGGGAATTTGGCTCAGAATGATCCTTAAGTGATTGTTGCCTCGATGATTTGTTTGTCGAAACAGGGGAATTGACCTCTAAACAAAGATTTTGGAAAACATTTAAAATTGATCAGGCACCAAATAGTCAAAGTCCCATTACCACTCCCCATGACATACAAGACCCACCATCTAAATCCCTTCATTCCAATCCATCTGAAGTACCAAACGACACTAACAACCATGACTCTAAGTCCTTCACTCCTTATTTTGACAACGAATATGAGACTAGTGAAGAGGAATATTGGATAGAGTCTAATGTGGAGTTGGATGATGATAATCTCATCTACAATATCACTAAATCCATATGCATGTTTTATGCATCCTCCCCTTAATTCACCAACACTGATGATGGCATTTCCCTAGTCTATCCTCAACTAGTCGATTGGGACCAACAAGGCCCACGAGTCCTAGACACCTTTCAGAATGATGAGTAAATTGCAGAGTTTATGGGATTATGAGAGGGCATACCTAGTGGTGATCACAAGTCAGGATTCACCATTGATCTAGATTGTGTGGCCTACTTTGGTGAGACTGCTCTGTCCTCCATTCGCAAAATTAAAAATAAAAATGAAACATCTTTAGGTGAAAACTGAAAGGAACCTTCTAATGACAAAAAAGTAAAAACAAAGGACATATTTGTGGGTGAAAACCTCTCTGAGGTGCCCAAATATAGAGGACTGTACTTTCTTCCCATACAACAAGAGAAATCATCTATTCTTATAGAAGACACCATAGAAGACAACATATCAACTCCAGAAGATCCCAAAATGGTCCTCTTTGTTGCATCATTGACTAAAGAAGAGAGACCAGAATTTCACAAATTCTTTGCAAAATGTAAAGACAACTTCGCATGGTCCTATGTTGACATGCTAGGATTGGACCTAGAACTGGTTCTACACCATCTTCCACTATTGCCTAATGCCAAACCAGTTGAACAAAATTTACACAAAATGCATCCTCAGGTTGCTCTATTGGTCAAGGCTGAGTTGAAGAAACTTCTAGATGAGGGATTCATACGGTCTATTGATTATGCGGAATGGATATCTAACCTGGTGCTAGTAACAAAGCCAAATGGGATGATCTGCATCTATACAAATTTTAGAGACCTAAATAAGGTATGCCCAAAAGATGACTTTCCTTTACCAAATATTGATATCATAGTTGACCTCACAGCAGGATATGAGATGTTGTCCCTCATGGATGGTTTCTCTGGCTATAATCAGATTCATATTGCCCTAGAAGACTAGTACAAAATGGCATTTACTTTCCCTTGGGGTACATACTATTGGAATGTCATGCCATTTGGTCTCAAAAATGCAGGTGCCACATATCAGAGGGCTATGACCACAATCTTTCATGACATGATGCATAAAATAATGGAAGATTATGTAGATGACCTATTGGCTAAATCAGTAACAAGGAAAGATCATCTAAAGGTGTTACACAAAATTTTCAAGAGACTGGAAGAATACAAAGTCTAACTGAACTCTAAGAAATGTTTCTTCAGTGTCACATCGGGTAAACTCTTGGGATACATAGTTTCTCAAAGAGGCATTGAGTTTGATCCAGAAAAAGTAAAGGCCATCATAGACATGCCTCTGCCCAGAGGAATTAGTGAACTCAGAACCCTGCAAGGAAGGGTACAATCTATTCGGTGCTTCATAGCCCAATTGGCTGACAAGTGTCACCCATTCCAATATTTGTTGCGCAAGGGTATCCCCTTCATGTGGATAGATAAATGCCAAGAATCCTTTCAAAAAATCAAAGATTACTTATTGTCATCACCAGTCCTCATGCCTCCCATTCACAGAAAACCATTGATCCTATACATCTCCGCCACTAATTCAACACTGGGGGCATTACTAGCACAGGATGACCAAGAAGAAAAAGAAAGAGCTATATATTACATTAGTCAGACATTGGTCGAGTATAAATTGAACTACACACCAATTGAACAGACTTGTTTAGCCATGGTCTTTGTAGCACAGAAGCTTAGACATTATATGTTAAGCCACTAGACACAACTAGTAGCAAAGATTGACCCCCTCAAATATTTGTTAAATCAGGCAGCATTAATAGGACATCTCGCAAAATGGGTCATGATTCTAAGCAAATATGACATTCAATACATAGAAAGAAAGGCAATAAAAGGACAAGTCATAGCAGACCAGCTGGAAAACACACCTTTACAAAGTGATCACCCATTAGTGGTAAATTTTCCAAATGAGTCGATATTCTATACGGAACCTAAGTCACCTTGGCGACTCTACTTTGATGGATCACACACAAATCATGGTTCGAAGGTAGGAATCTTGTTCATCACCCCTCAAGGAGACTCCATTCCTAAGTCGTTCCACATTTCCCTCCCATGCACAAACAATGTGGCAGGATACGAGGCACTAGTTACAGGACTTAGATGGAAATAAAATGGAAAATCAGAGCACTACATGTTTATGGGGATTCTCAACTCATCATCAACCAGGTTAATGATGACTATGACACAAAATATGAGAAGATGATGCCCTAAAAATGGATGTCTGATAGTTTCCAAACATACTTTCATATGGTAACTTTAGAACAAGTTCTGAGAGCTCAAAACAAAGCAGCAGATGCAATGGCTACAATAGGCTCTATCCTCGACATTCCAAACAATCTGCCTCAACTGGAATTCCTAATAGAAAAATTGTTGGTCCCCGCCTATGACATTCCAGAGTCAGAACGGTCTGCGAACTTGTTGGTTCCGACTCTCCCTGGTACCAAGATATTTATGACTACCTTAAGTCTTAAACCCTTCCACCTAACCTGTCCAATAAGTCCATCTGAAAAGCTGCAAGGTATTCCATCGTCAGTGACACACTTTACCGTCGTAGCTTTGATGACACTCTCCTTAGATGTCTCAACACCAATGAAGCACGTACAACCTTATGCAAAGTACATGATGGTATATGTGGGTCTCATTCGAGTGGTCCTACTCTAGCCAAGAAAGTAACGAGAATTGGGTACTATTGGCTGACCATTGAAAAGGATGCAATAGAATATGTCAAGACTTGTCACAATTCCAAATTCACAGTGATTTGATCCATGCTCCAACACAGGAACTTCAGCTGATCACTTCTCCTTAGCCCTTCGCTCAATGCAGACTTGACCTTGTGGGAAATATTCATCCTACCTCATCCAATAGCCATAAATTCATTATCACTGCCACTGAGTATTTTACGAAGTGAATCGAAGCCATCCCTCTGACATACATAACCAGAAAACAAATATCCAAGTTCATTCTTAACTACATCATTTGTCGATATGGGCTCCCGCAATCCATCATCACTAATAACGGACGTCTGTTTAAAAACCAAGACGTTTCATGAGTTATGTGAGCGATTTCACATCCAACACCATTTTTCATCTATGTACTACCCACAAGGAAATGGTCAAGTTGAGGTGTCAAATAAACCATTGTTAAAATCCTCAAAAAGACTGTCAATGATGCTCGCCATGACTGGCATATACAACTCAACCCTACTCTGTGGGCTTACCGCACTAGCTTTCGTACACCTACAAAAGTCACTCCTTTTGCACTAGTCTTTGGAGTTGAGGCCATCTTTCCCATTGAGGTTGAAATTCCTTCTTTACGAGTCTCCCTGAAGGGTTTAATTGATGATGAAGAGTATAGATAGTCGCACCTACACGAGCTGGAGATGCTAGAGGAAAGAAGGAAAAAATCCTTGAACCATCTACAAGCATATCATAATCGTCTTTGTCATAGTTACAAGAAGAAGGTTATGGTTAGGAAATTTGACATTGGCGACTTAGTCCTCATGCAAAACCCTAAGAACTAGGCTGACAGAGAAAAGCCGAGAAATTTTGAACCAAACTGGTTGGGTCCTTACGTCATCATATCTTCTTTTGGTTCTAGAGCCTATCAGTTGGCGACTCCAGATGGAGAACAACTAACAAAGCCTATCAACAATTTACATCTCTAAAATTTCTACATATAGCATCAAGAGGTCGAGCTGAAAACCATAAAATACAAAAAAAATTGAAAATGGTAAAAATTGTGGCCTTGATGAAAACCTGGCAAACAGGCGTCTGGGTAACACCAAAAAAATATGAAAAATGACAAAAATAGTAAAGAAAAATGATTCGTCCCATAGTGAAAACCTAGCAATAGGTGCTTTGGATAAGTACCATGGTGAAAACCTGGCAAACAGGTTCCATGCGTAATCAATCATTGCTCTACCATCTACTGTTACTTTGTCTATCATGGCCTAGGATGAAATACATTTTACATCACCACTGCGACATCTTCCATGACATCATACCTGTCATTTCATGGTTGATAATGGTTGGCATCAAGTCCTCTATATTGTCTATCTGGTACCCAGGCACATCCCTTTCACGTCCTTTAAAATTGGATAAGTCTTGGACCTGACTAGGGGAAAAAAAATTATCATGTAATTGCAGTGCATGTTACACATGGTTTCGGAAATTGCTAAAAAATTCTTGAAAAAACACCAAAAACATGGCAAAAAGTCCTAAAAAAGGATCAAAAACATGGCAAAAAGTCTTGAAGAAAGACCAAAAACATTAGAAAAAGTCTTGAAAAAAGACAAAAACATGGCAAAAAGTCTTGAAGAAAGACCAAAAACATTGTAAAAAGTCCTTAAAAAAAGACCAAAAACATGGCAAAAAGTCCTGAAGAAAGACCAAAAACATCATAAAAAAGTCCTAAAAAAAGACAAAAACATGGCAAAAAGTCCTGAAGAAAGACCAAAAACATCACAAAAAGTCCTGAAAAAAGACCTAAAACATCGCAAAACATCTTGAAGAAAGACTTAAAAATTTTGAAAAATGTCCTGAAGGAACCACAACGAACCATCAAATTGCTTCAAAATCCAAAAAAATAGAGTCACATTTCATCAAGTCTGTCATATTAGTCAAGTCTTTGTCATCTGTCTGAACTACGTTGTCTCTGCGCATTTGCTACGTAGGCAAGACTCATACTTGAGTCCTCAAGACATTAGGTCAGTCCTTTTAGGTTCGTCAAAATAAAATCATGGCGCAAGCTTTGGTCATCAATACAAAGTCATTTTTTGTGTCGAACTACGATGTCTCTAAGTATATGACATAGGCAAGGCTATCTGTCAATGAGCCCCCGAGGCTGCACTAGGTCAATCCAATAGGGTCCATGGCATTACACTGGCACACATGTCAAAATGTATTCAAGTCAAAGAAAATCATTTTTCAGGTGGGAAAATTCCTAAAACAAAGTGAAACAATCATTTATTCAGCATGACGATCTCATTAGCATGTCAACTGTATCATCATGACAATATTGACATATAGTCAACACAAGTCAAACTCAACCCAAACTTCGATCAAAACTTGGTCAAAGGAATTTTCATTATCATAACCAGTCAAACTGTCAACTCTTGGTTACCTTGTAGATGTGTCCTTCTATAGAATAGCCTTTGTCATTCATTCCTTAGGATGTGTCCTTCCTAGACATCATCATTGTCATTCGACATTTTGAGGGATCCTCTTGACATCTAAGGATCACTCCTCTTGACATCAGTATTCTTCATATGTGTCCTTTTAAAGAACCAACTCTGTTATTTATGCCTTAGGATGTGTCCTTCCTAGGCATCGTCATCATTTTGAGGGATCCCTTTGGACTTTTAGGGATTAATCCTCTCAACATTAACATTATTCAGGATGTGTCCTTCCTGAATACGCAAATCTTCGACATTCATCATATTGGCATCGTCAAAACTTTGACACCCTGACATCTTGACATCATCAAACCTGACATCTTGACATAAGAACAATGGATATCTAGATGCACTTGGAAAACACTTGGCACTTGTCTTTTGGCTTTTTATCATGTTATTAATTTTTCAGCGAGATCCCAATAAAAGGATTTAGAGAAGCAGCGATGTATCATGACGATTGACGTGCATGATTACTAGCTTCTCAGCAAGGTCCTGATTCTGGGATTTAGAAAAACAACGATGTATCATGATAAGGGCTTTGTTTTATATTTTGAAAATCATGCCGCTAGTTTCTCAAGGATGTCCTAGAAACAGGATTTAGAGAAGCAACAATGTTTCATGAATTGTCTTTTTTATCTTTTTCTGCTTATGGTTGATTATGACAAAAAGACTGGGGCAATCACACTCTTAATTTGAGTCATGATCATCCTTGTCTGCGATTTCTTGTCTTATGTGATGGTACGACCTTGCACACCTTGATCTATGTCATATCATGGTGTTTGTTGTCCATTGCAACAGTCTGCCCAATGATGATTAAGAGCAATAAATATTAAAGTCCTATGGTAAATTTTTGAAGGATTTGGTCTAGGAACTAACATGCATCTTCTCTCATCAGTCTGGTCATCTTCTCTCATCCATCTCACAATGATATCCTATGACATAAAAAACATAAGTTCATATATGATCATATAAACATTGCATTAGGTCCATACATATATCATCCATAGCATTAAATCATATAACATTTTCATTGCATATTGCATTCATATTATCATAAACATGACATCCATTTAAGCAAATACATTATGCATATCATTATCATCATCATCACAAAATTGACATAACAGATAAAGAAGCATTGCATCATCATGGCATCATCTCATAAGTAAGCATCATACGACATACATGAGAAGAACATACATAATGCCATCATCCATTATAAATCAACATCATACATACAACATCACATCACATATATCATAATGCATAAATCAAATAACATTGCATAACACACATGTAGGCTGCATCAAAACTACATCATCATATAATATCATCTCAAAAATATACAATGTCACAGGATAGAATCAACAGATATCCCAAAAATGGAGCTCGCAGGCTCAAGGATATATACATAAAGTATCATAACAAAGAACCAAATGTAGCAAACATTCCCCTAAGGTAGGCTCTCATCATCCCCTCATGGTGAAGAGTGTGGTAGCTGAGGATCTGTGACTGGCACTAAGACAATGGGTGGACCTATAATAGCCTCTATCTATGCAACCAATGGAACTGACACTAACAGAATCATCTCCACAATAATGGACACCTGTGATCTCACTGTGACCTGACTCTGAGAGACTGAAGGATCTGCCACTAGTGGCTGCCTCTGTACTAACCTCTGCACTAAACCAATAGACCCATGACTGTGGCTCGAATGGTGACTCGAGGCATTCCTATGTGACTGGTGGGACTTGTTCCCAGATGTGTTCCCTGAGGAGGTGGATCCTCCTACACTGGTGTGACTCCAACTACCACTGGCACTCCCTGATTGATGACCACTACCTATCCTCATCTGAGACTGTGACAATGTAAGATCTCGTCACTCAGGAGGCACCTCCTACTTGTATAGTGTCTTGTACTATCCCAACCGCATGCTCACCCTATCCAACTCATGAGAAATATCCCGAAAAGGCCTTGTGCATAAAGCTACAAACTCGACACACCACTGGGTTGTCCTCTTGACGGATCACTACCTAATCTCGCTCTACCTGAGCCACCTCTAGCTCTGACTATAGTGCTCAGACCTGTGCAACACTCTCATCTAGTCTCCTCTGAAGGTCTACCACCCTCTGGTCTGTCGTGGCATCATGGGGCAGCGTTGAGCTAGAGGGTATCTCCTCATCTCCCTCCACCATCCTCCATATAAGAAGTCTCTCAGCCTCATCCATGGCATCATCTTCGTCATCATCATCCTCTGCCACATCCTTTCCATTGACTCCCTCATCTCGAGGCACATCCATGTCTACATCCTCCTCCTGTCTAGCCTCCTCCGCCTACCTCAACTGCTCCCCCTCTTGTCTCTCCTCCTCTTGTCTCTCCTCCCCTACCACATCCTCCTATCTCTCCTCCTCTACCACTGGATCCTCTTGTCTCTCCCCCTCCCCCTCCTGCCTCAACTGCTCCTCCTCTCTCTCCCCCTCCTCAGCCAGCTCTGGAATAGCATCTAGTGCTACTCTCGCCACACATGGGTGCACCCTCCTACCCTGTCTCTGAACATCTCTCCTCCGTCTTCAGCTGTCTCCTCCATCATCCCCTTCCCTTCATCTTTGTCATCTCCACCCCAGCCTCCGTCTCTGCCTCTATCCCAGCCTCCATCCCTCCCCCTACCTCCATCTCAGCCTCCATACCTCCCTCGACCTCTACCTCTATCGTCGTCTCTGCCTCCTCACCTAGCCCTCGGCACACGTGGAATAACTGACTGCCTATCCACAAGTGTTGGCCCATCTAGATCTATCAGTGGCACGGGTCTATGTGCCTACCACCATAGGTCATAATTTGCAGTGGTCCCGGGATCTGCAATCCCACCTCTCCATCCCCACTGCTAGGCTCCTAGCCCATCAATCTACTGCTCGGTGAATGCTACTAGAATTGTTGACCCCCAAGCTGCCTCTCTAGAGGATCGAGCATACTTGGTTGTCCCTGCCAGTACACCCTACTACTCTCCAAACTATCTGAGGACACGCTGCAGAAAATACATCTCTATGATCAGCTGGCTCTGCACTGTCCTGCCAATCAAGTATTGATACTGTCTGCATAGGCTGAGATGGTCGACCTCATCATCCCATTGCTGGCAATCTCTATACGACCTCCAGATACATGACACCATAGTATCAATTAGATGTCGCCACCAACCTATCTCACCCATCCATGTCTGTTGTAGGGCATCGGCATAGTAGTACACATACGGCATTCCCTCGGCCAACTGTGGTCTCTAAATCAACGGATGAAATATCGCTATGTGCTCCTAGGCCCAAATCATCATCAGGGTGGTGCCACAGGATATACTCTTTGCTCTTTGGTAGATGACCTTGTGTAGCTAGTGGTAAAGTGTGCCCAGTAAACAAGGGCCCTAGACATACACTGTCATGTCTTGTCTCATCCCAACCAAGACGTCTCCCTAGCCAATAGAGAACCCATATCCGCGACAGTCAGGAATCAGTATCCCACCAATCAGTGTCGTCAAGAACACATCAAAACGTGCATAGTGCTCCGCCATGAACTCCCAACGGATCTCATATCCTTGGATGCTAAGTCTTGCGCCCTCATCCTGGAAGTACGTTGTGAAGGTTTGATGGCCATGGTGCGGGTCATAGACAATCCGCTCTCCTTGAATCGGCACACGTAGAATGCAATACACATCCTCCAGTGTAATGGTCGCCTCTCTCGTCGGCAAGTGGAAGGAACATGTCTCAGAATGCCAACACTCACATAGTGCAGTCAAAATTCCCCTATTAGCCCGAATAGCAGGCATATAGGCAACATAGAAAAGACCTAGCTGCATCAATCGTCATCTCTCCTACGGAGTCAACTGGTCAGCAACCAAAATGTCATCGGTTTGCTCTCCCGCATGTAAATAGGGGCAAGTTGTCTCTGCACAAAGCCAAACAACGCGTCAATACCTTCTAGATAATTGTCAATATCATCAAAAGCATTTCAAATTTCAAAAGCATTAGAATGAGCCCTAGTCAAAGTCAACATCAAATGCGTCATGTTGACTTCAATTGCATCCCAAAACAATGAATGCATCATTTCGTACTTCAAATGCATTGCGACATGTCAATTGAGTTGTTCGGTCACTCAAATGTATCACATCAAATCACTTGCATCATGATATATGGCACTTGTGTCACTCCATTCGAATATGTCACACCAACCGATGAGTACGTTGCAAAATAATGATTGCAACATTCTAACTTTCAAATGCAGCTCAAAAAGGAGAATGTGTCACAGCTTTTGGAAAATGCATCACAAACCCTCAGTCCGCTCTAAACTACCCTTGCACTTGTGTCGTGATGCATCAAATGCATCAAACACGAAGTCAATTGCGGCTTACGCACACACATATGCGTTGCAGCACGTTTGTTGTTTGCCCTAAAACCCTACTTTTGGCGTGCAAAACGAAAAAATTATAAAGGGGGTTAGGGGTACATACCACCAGCTCTAAGCCCTCTGCCCACCTAAAGGTCCACAAGATCTCACCATGATGCTCTATCACTAGAATCACCATCCTCGCTGCACTCCTTTTCGCTCTGAGCTCTCGAGATTTGCAAATGGAATAGTGAAAATGAATTGAATTTTACACCTTTGTCAACCTATTTATAAAGTCAAAATGACATTTGTCAACTAGGTTATTACTGGAGGCTCATTTAACCAACTTTTACCACCTCGTTGGTTGTCTTAAACATGTCAGAATCTAAAACCGTCAACACCATCATTTTTCTGGTCATCAAATTGACTTATTGGGACCCTTTCCAAATTTTTTGGCTGCCGACCCAAAATTTGAAAAAAATTCCCGAGGGGGCATTAATACTCTACAGCTTCACTAGGGCATGGCTTTGTCTTATTTTCTTTGTCACAATGCGACATGCTACATTATGACAAAGAGGGGAAAAATGTAGACACTTAAAAATGACCTAGGCCTGCAAGCTCTATTTTTACCACTTTCGTCCTAGCATAATTATGACATTTAATTATGTCTTTGGTCCACATTAGACTATTGATTAAATAATTCATAATTATTTAATTAATTCATGTCCTTTTATTCTTCATGATTATTAAATAAATAAATTTTATTTATTTATTAAATACGTCATTAATTGTTTAAGTCTTCCCTTAATTAAATAAATTTCTTAATTTATTTAATTACCCTTCTTCATTTATTTCTTCCTTATTATTAAATAAATGAATTTCATTTATTTATTTAATATGTCACTAATCCTCATAATTAAATGAATTTATTAATTTATTTAATTATTAATCTTCTCTTCTAAATTAAATAATTATCTTTAATTATTTAATTGCCAAATTTAACATTTCTCTCATCTTAAATAAATTAATTATTTAAAATGATTTCACATTCTTAACTGTCAGTTCATTTTAGTAAATAATCTGAAAATCGATTATTTATTATCTCACAAAATCCATATTTTGAATTAATTTAATTCAAAATGGTAATATTCCTCCAAAAATCAAGTAATCGAGCAGATTCTTGATTTTTCAAATCTGATCTTTAGTTCGACTCTTATCTTCCTAATTTTTTGAATCTCACAAATCAGGCAGTCTTTATCTTCTTGATTTTCAAAAATCTTTATTTTTGAATTAATTATCTCATTTATTCTTCACCGCCAATTCGCTCTTCTTAGATGACATCTCAACCACTTGTTTAAGGATTTTGCCCTAACCCTGATTAGGGATTGTCAAATTAAATCTTGTCCTCTAATTTTAGGTCTCTGTTGAAAGTCAATCTCGTCCGTCCATTCAAAATGGCATTTTCTATAAAATGTTATTTTTTTCTCATTTTTAGATTACATGCTTACACACTTAGACATTTTACAGAAATTGTAGCATTTATTGTCATATTCCATGAAGTCTTGGCATATTTAGGCATAGGCATTTTTAATCATTTTGTCATAGGAATTTAGATTCAAATCCTTCAAAGCTTGTGTAGGACTTTGTCAAATATTGCTCGCACATTCGGTCTGAGGGCAACACGACATTTGCAGCAAGTTAGGAGGTGCTACGAAGAGGAATAATGGAAGCTTCAACGGTTATCTAGTATAAATGTTTCTTCTCTTAGTTTCCATTATACTTTGTAGTTCTTTGGGTTTCTTAGTCTTTGTTGATTTGCTAACCTCTAATCTAACCTAAATTTAACCCATAGATATAGTGTGACTATCGAGACTACACTGTCAATTCACTATGATCCAGTATTGCATACTAGTTCAAGATTGTGGGATTTCAAGTTCTAGTTATGTATGAGATAGCACTATGCTCAGTTGGTTGTTATTATCAGTTACTCTACCAATCTCTTCGTCAAAGGGAAGGGTCATCTATCGAATGATAGATGTGCGGGGGACCACATTAAGAATTTGTGGTTGGAAAAAAAGTGTCTGAGTGATGCTTCTCCTCCACAATAGGTTATAGAAGAACCAATATTTGAAAGGAAGGATCCTAGACCATCTTATAGCTATTTTTTTCTAAAGCTCTATGAGCTATGTATGTAAATATGTTATGCATCTTGAATGGAAATTATCAACAAAGAAAAGAAAATAAATTATTGCAATGGTTTATTACTTGGTTTATTTACTTGTAAAGTGTAAATTTAGAAATTTTTACTTCAATAAGGGTTATTATATTGTTACATGTGGTATCAGAGCTACCAGGTTTAGCTCTGGAACTAATGAGCTTGTCATTATTTCCATCCAATGTTATCTAATGTTGTGAATTCTTGTGCCAGAATGGTGCATCTCAGATTAATGACTCAAAATTCAATAATCAAAATGAACATTACTTGAAGGCCAAGAAGGAAAGGGAAGCCATCATTAGTCGAGGGAACCAACTACAATAATGTTGTTTGGTTGAGTGACACCAAAAATTTTGGTCACACACTTTCTCATATTAGTGATGTGAAGAGGAAGATGAAGATGGAGGCTATGTATAATTACCTACCAACCATCTCACCAGAAAAATTTGAGTCATTACCACTTTCTAGAGATATGCCTTCAGAAGAAAGTGTTAGTCTAACATTCATCTTTAGGGATCCTAGAGTTCTACCACTGGCTAAAGTAATAGTAATTTCTTCAATTAACGAGTCCAAGGAATATGTAACAAGGACACCACTAGATGAGAAATGGTCTCATGAACAAATGCCTACGATAAGTGTAGACTACATTGTTGATGAACACCATATTGACATTTCTTCTTGTAACTATGTATCGGCTAATAAATTTGAAGGTTATTATCCTTTCTGGGATAGGTACGAATAAATGAGAGATGAAAAAAAAGATAGGGAACATCAATTTTCTTAGTTTTTAGGTTATAGTTCTTTAAGTTATGTGTCAGAGAGGGAATTTGAAGGATACTCTCCACTCGACTATTTAAATAGTCACTCCATGTAATCGAAAGGATATTGAAAACCTTATGAAATGAATAAAATTATGTTTTTTATCAAAAGAAGCATGTGCTTAGTCTAATGTGGAATACTTTTATGCATATGAATTTTTTATTATTTTTTCATAAGATAATTGATAACGTAGTTTAGTCTAACATGGATAAAACATTCAGGTAAAAACCAATCACATAAGGATGGTGAGGACAGAAACTAATCCCGGTGGAAGTCAAGAGGTTGGACAAGGAACCACTAGAGTTGAGGCTAGGCTTGACCAAATCTTGGAAAGGTTGGCTAACCTTGAACAAGAAAGAGTTAAGGATAGGGTAGAAAAGGAAGTACCCATTAATTAGCATGAAGGGGAAGGATCTTCCCATGGGAATAATGGAACCCATAATCATGAGAAGGAAAAATCACCTGCACCTTCCATGGAAAGGAACAAGAACTTGTGTCTTCCAAAATTTCTAGGGACATGAAGAAGATAATTCCACCCAAGTTTGATGGTAGTGTTGGAGGTGATGAGGTTGAAGTGTGGCTTGTTCAAATGGAAAAGTATTTTGAAATACAAAACTATGATGAGGTTACTAAAGTTGCATGGGGTGTGTATCAGTTAGCAAGAGAAACCTCTAACTGGTGGATAAAAAAAAAGTTAGAACTTAATATTAACTCTTGGAAGTTGACATGGGGAGAATTCATAGAGACATTCCATAAAATATGGTTACCTCAACTATACTATGACCAAAAAATCTTGAATTTCGAGGGTTTGAAGCAAGGTAACATGACAATCAACAAATACTAGGAGAAGTTCACCCAACTTCTAGGCTATGTTCCCATATATCATAAGGATGAGTGTTTCTCCATTAGGAAATTTATATTGGGACTTAACAATCAAATTGGAGGTGAAGTGGATATGCATGGTCCAACAACAATGGATCTTGTATATGAAAAAACAATTAAGCGGGAACAAAAAATTAAGGCTAATTCCACTCATCTAGAAAGAAAAGAGCAAAAGAAAGATGTGGAAGTTCCTAACAAGATAGTTCCAAAGAAGGAGGAATCTATGCAAAATGTTCCAAGGAAAAAAGGGAAAAGATTTCGTAATAAGGGAAAAGAGATTAGAAGAGATCAAAAAAGGAAATTCAAGCATGGTAATACCAACAAGACTAATGAAAATATCAACAAGTCTAGAGAAACCATAGGGAACAGAGGACCGACTACAGGATGTTTTATATGCAGGGGGGATCACAATGCTAGTGAATGTCCCAATAAAACTTTTGGATCATGACCATATGGTAATCCATTACACACCCAACAGGAAATGTTTCAGAAAAGGATACATGCAGCTATGGATGATTGACAGGTAGAGTACCAAGTAAATCTAGTCAAAACACCATGTATTTTTTTTTACTTTTCTATTTATGTTCTTATTGATACTAGTGCAACTAAAAATTTCATTTCACCTAGACTAGCTAAATAATTATCTAGGAAGGTGGGGCACATGGCAATGTCTTGGGATGTAGAGTATGCAAACCAGACAAGAGAAAAGGTGGATCAATGTCTATTCAAAGCTAGGATAAAACTACCTAGTTTTTCTATAGAAAACCTTTATGTCGCACCTCTAGGATCATATGACATTATCCTAGGAATGAATTGGTTGTGGAAACATAAGGCTAAAGTAGATTTCCATGCAAAAACTATGGAATGATTAGATGATTTTGGAAATCAAGTTAAATTCCAAGGAATACCAAGAGAGATTAGGATTCGATAGATTACAAAAATGCAACTCATAAGAGATAAGAAGAAAGGGTGTAAACTCTTTGCTGTAAAGATTGAAGAATTGATGAGGGATAGTGATGATTTAGAGTTTACAAGAACTAGAAGATTGTGAAATAGATGAAACTGGAAAATCAGATATGGAGAAGTATCCAATATTGAGAAAAAAATTGGATGTGTTTCTAGATGAGTTACCTTCAAAAAGAATATTTGATTTCTCTATTGATATAGTTCTAGGGTTAGAACCTATCTCTAGGGTACCCTATAGAATGACAACCACTAAACTTATGGAACTTAAGCCACAATTGGATGAATTATTATCGAAAGGGCTGATAAGGCCAAGTGTTTCACCTTAGGGAGTGCCAATCATCTTTGTTAAAAATAAGGATTGTAACTTGTGTTTTTGCATCGACTATCATATGCTTAACAAAGCTATGGTTAAGAAAAAATATCTATTTCCACACATTGATGACCTTTTTGATCAAATGAGAGGTGCCACTGTATTCTCTAAAATTGATCTAAGATCTAGATATCACCAATTGAGGGTTAAGGATGAAGATATCTTTAAAACTGCATTCAGAACCAAATATGGTCACTATGAGTTCACTTTTTTACCTTTTGGTTTAACAAATGCACCTGCAACATTTATGAACTTGATGAATGGTGTGTTTGGGGATTACCTTGATAAATTTGTACTATTTTTTCTCGATGATGTTTTAATTTATTCTAGAAATGAGGAAGAACATTGCAAGGATTTAGAAATGGTCTTACAATGTTTGAGAGAGAATATGTTGTATGGTAAACTTTCCAAGTGTGCATTCTTCCAAAAGAGGGTACATTATCTAGGACATGTGATTTTGACTGAAGGAATTTTAGTAGATCGAGCTAAGATCAAAGCAATAGGCTTGTACCCAAAAATGTGCCAAAAGTAAGAAGTTTCATGGGTTTGGCGGGATATTATAGGAAGTTTGTTGCAAACTTTTCTAAAATTTCCTTTCCACTTACTTCTTTATAAAAGAAAGGAAAGAAATTTGTATGGACTGAGAAGTGTCAAGAAGCTTTTGACCTACTCAAAGAAAAATTAACCACCGCACCAATCTTAAAAGTACCATATCTTGAAGATAACTTTACGGTTATCACATATGCATGCAAAGAAGGGTTAGGAGGTGTACTGATGCAAGATGGGAAATTAATTGCTTATGAATCTAGGAATATCAAACCATATGAGATGAATTATGCATTGCATAATTTAGAATTGGCAGTTTTGGTTCACGCATTGCAAATGTGGAAGCACTATTTGCTAGGAAAACCCTTTGAAATGAAAATTAACCATAATGGATTAAAGTACCTTTTTACTCAACCTAATCTAAATGCTAGATAGAGAAGGTAGTTAGAGCTGATAGCTGACTATGATTTTAATATCAGTTATATATAAGGGAAGGAAAATTAGGTTTCCAACACATTAAGTCGAAGACAACATATTGCTTCCATAGTAACAATTTAGACTGATTTTAGGGGGAAAGTACTCCAAAAGTGCAAGGAAGATGAGTATTACTTGCAAGTTAAGTGAGCACTCACTAAAAATCCATAAGATTCTAGGTATGAAGGTTTTCATTTTGAACCAAATGAATTACTTAGATATGAGGCTAGAATGTATGTACCTAACATAAAGGAATTAAGAAATTTGGTATGGAAGGAAATACATGAAGCATCATACTCTGGACATCCTAGAGTGATGAAAATGATGGCTGATGTAAAACCATTATACTTTTAGAAGGGAATGAAAGGAGATTTCGCTAGTTTTGTGGCTAAGTTTTTTGAGTGTACTGCTTTACAGGTATGGGACCCCAAAGTAGTAACTCTCGAGCCCATCAAGGTGTTGTTATGCCCTACATACACGCCCCAACTTTTTCTTGGAAAATTCGGGGACCCCCTCTATTTTCCTCTCATTTTGTTGTTTGGTTTTGTCATCTTTGTGCTTTTTCATTCTTGTTTTCATCCTTTCTCATGTCTTGTTTGTTTTCTTTGTATTTTTTAGATTCAGGTTTCAAACCAAAACTTCCACTCTACACCTTTGGAAAGGTCAAGTTCTCATTTCTATCCCAATTCTAATCTTTGCTTTCTTTTCATTGTTTTTTTGTCAAGATCAGGTTGCGGGATGGAATTGGCACCTGACACCTTTCAGGGTTTCAAGTTTTGGTTCTCCCCCGACTCTGATCTTTGTTTCCTTTGTGTTCCTTTTGTTTGGTTCAGGTTTGGGTATCAGACCAGAACCAGAACAAGGAACCTTTCCAAGGTTCTTGTTACTGTTTTTGTCCTGATCCTGGTTCCCCACTTTACCTTCGAGTGTTTTTTAGGTTCACATTCCTTGTCTAGTTTTGATCCTAATCCTCATTTTCTTATCACGTCATTTTATTTTCATCTTCATCTTTCATTCGTTCATTTTTTTCATTTTCATTGTCTCGTTTGTCCATCTTCGTCCTTGCCTCGTCGTGTCATTTGTTTGTTTTCTGGTTGTCGTTTGGTCTCCTCTATTTCTACGTCTTTTGTTTCTTGTCACCGTTGGTTTGATTTTGGTGTCACTTGTTCTTTTGAATAAATAAATATTTTTATTTAAAAAGGTTTTAAAACTAAAAAAATACAAAAAAATCAAAACTTAGAAAAATACAAAAATATGAAAAATTTGAAAATTAAAAAAAAATATATATACTTGAAAAATAAATTAAATAAATAAATCTTTTTATTGCAAAATATTTAAATAAAATCTTTTAAATTTAGATTTAAAAGATCAAAGGATTAAATTTTAAAGTAAACAATTAAATATTTTAATTTTAAAGGATTTAAAATAAAACTTTAAAATAAATAAATAATATAAAGAAATCTTTTAAGTTTAAATTTAAAAGATCATAAAATACAAAAAACAAAAAATATATAGATTTTTTTTTAAAGTAAAGGTTAAAACTCTTAAAAAGTAAAACAAAATAAAAATGCAAAGGTTCGAGATTTGTTTCATCCCCAACCCCACCACATTGTAAAAATGGTAAAGTTTTTGAAGAGTTAAAAATCCACTAGCAGAGTGGGAATGCAAAGTCTTCGACTTTTAGAAAAGAGAGCTTCTAAAAAAAAAAATTATAAAGCCGAGTCATATTGAATAAAAATAAGGTAAGATAAAAATGTCCATCAGGTTCGGAACCAGAATGAAACCTAGCACCAAATCTCAAAAAAATGTCAAGTGCAAAAATGGTTTTGATCCTGCTAGTCAACATGCATAAAATGTGAAGCTTGTGTTTTGTTCTGATCCCGCACGCAAAGGAGGAAAGCAAAACAATGCAAAGGAAAATAAACTAAGCCCCATCGGGATATGCATTCAGAAGGGAGCCATGAACGTGGTATTTTGAAATTTCCCATGCTAGGATCAATCTCGATCATGCCTCCCACGTAGAATGAGTATTTAGAAGGAATTAAATGCCAATTTGAGGAGAGGTAAGGTTATTACATCTTGCTTGCATGTTGTTGTGTCAATTTGGCCATCAATAGAACTGGAAGGAAATCCACTTGAGTAGTTTTTAGTTTTGTTGCACGTTTGAGTGGGTTGGATCTTAGGAAAACCCAAATCTAATGGATAGCCCTTTGTGTATTGCTGGAATTGCTCATAAAAATTTTGATCACATGCATGATAGGCTTCCTTTATTTTTCCCTAATAATAGAAAAAATGCTTCTAAACATGTCAGTATTTGCAAGGATTTAGTCATTTATCTCTATCTTCAGCATGAAGATACCGTTTTCCAATTATTCATCAAAGAATTTTGAGGTATAGCATGGAAATGGTATGCTAATCTTCCACCAAATTCTATTTGTTCATGGGCAGAGTTAAGAATTCTATTCTTGGATCAATTTGATCCTTATGCACGTGTGCGAGATCCATAGTTTCAATTTGTAGCTATGAAGAGAGCACCATGGGAATCAATTTATCAATTCAATCATAGGTTCCTTTATATGTTTCAGCGTGTTCTAAATTCAAATATGATTATTGATGATCATGTGTTAAGAGAACATTATTTGCATGGTCTAAATCCTTCATTGGTAGCAAAAATAAAAATTTGTGGGGAGGTTACCTCGCTACGTGATGCATTTAACAAAGCTCTCTTGCTGGCAGAATTTGGACCAGACATCAAAAACAAGAGAAATCAAAGTGAGAGCTATGATGATCTTGTGCTTGCAAACTACCAACCTTTGTCACCTTATGCTAGCTTACTCATCACCTCGATGCAATCATTTTCACCATACATCTATAACCTTCCTAATCCTCCAAACACCTCATTTTCCAATGCTTTGAATTAGGTTAGGCCTGTGCAAGACCAATTAGAGAGTCAAGCTTTACAAGAGTCAACCACAGAGGTAAATTTTTCACCTTCCAATGAATTTTTTACTATATCATCTCTTTTTGGTCATACTCTAACACATAATCCATTACATCATAATGAAGTTGTAAGAAAAATATTAGATGAGCAAATATACCATTTTGATGTTTTATTTGACAAAGAGCATAAAGTAGATATAAATTCAAAGCATAATGGAAATATCATGTTAGAATCTAATTCTATTGGAAATATAAATACTAATGATGATATTGAAAGAGATGAGGTATTAACACTAGATTGTTTTCATGGAAAATCAGCAACTAAAGAATCTCCTTCCAACGCTTTGAACATCTCTTCTGACCAAAATGAGAATCAGTGTGATGAGGGATGGACAAAAGAGCACATTTCATGTTGGCTAGATATCCCATGTATGTAAAATTGAGTAATGATGTAGGAGCATCCTTGGGTCATGGAAATCTTGCATCACCCAAAAATATTTTCCTTTTAGTTTTGTTCTTGATCAGTTCTAGTTGGTGGATCTATCATATTTTCTCACTAGACCTCATGGATCTGTGTTTTCATTGTGGACATGTTCATTTCCCTAATTCCAATATTTTAGAGTGACTAGATCTTTTTCCAACAAGTTATCACTTCTAGAATAAGTGACATTTTCTAGAATAGAGCACCAGAATAATTTTGAGCTTAACAGCTAGTTTTCTCTTGTGGATCCTTCCCGTGACTTACGGATATTTGAGCCATAATTCAAATTGTTTTTTGGATTTTTTCTGACCTTCATTTTGGTCCACACTTCATTCTATGCACTCTTCAAGGTGAAATTCAAATTTTAAGTCCAACTTTGCATGCACACGTTACATTTTATTTCATCAAAGATTATAATTATCTTGGCCGACACTTAGGATTCTTAATCCATGGACATGATGTAAATAATTGTAATCAATCATTAGGAAAGTAGGAGTGGTTGTAATGGGATTTGAATTGTAATATTTTGCTTGAATTAAGGAGCATATGGGAATTTTGTAGTTCGAGCATGTTGTATCAGGCCTGTGAGTTGAATCTCTAAGCCTAGATGTTGTCGGCTATTTGTGATTGAATTTTTTAATAATGAGAATGTTTTAAAAAAACAATTCCTCCATCTTTCATGTTGTTTTTTTTATGTTGCATGGTTGGATATTTTTCTTTGAAGACCCTCTGACCATGACTGCATCAAATGGTATCAGAGCAAGGTTCGTTTCATGAGAGATTGTCATAATTTGTGAAGTCTTGTTGAAGATTTTTTGTCGGGTGGCGGACTGAGGATCTGACCTACAGTTGTAGAGGACTTGTGAGTGGAGCTGGTTATGGAGCCAGTTGTTGAAGATCAAAGAGGTTTGAGAACTTTGAATGGGTTGTGGTCCTTGAGGAATTCCTTGTGTGAACAGTTTGCTGATTTGAGGCAAGCTATAAGCGTGTTCAATAGATCACCAAGAGAGAGGCAATTGAAACCTTGTAGTCAAATTATCGAGCTGAGGAAATTGCACATGAGCAAAGAGATGCGACCAAGAAGGATGAACCCTACAAGAATGGAGAAAATGATGGAGGACTTTAGAAATGAGATGAGCAATGAGATCTAGAATTCCTTGGTTGGCTCGAGGAGAAATCCTGAACCGGAGGATGAATATGAAGAGGTTGCAGAAGAGCTTGAGATTGAAGAAGCTAAATGACCAACATATGAGAGAGAAGAGAGGTTGTTGAGAGCGGTGGCACAAGTAAGTAAAATTCATAGGGTGGAGGTTTCTAAATTCTTTGGTGCATTGAATATGGAAGACTTGATAGATTGGATAGGAGATTTGGAAGACTATTTTAAGCTTGAGGATGTTAGAGACCCACTAAGGGTTAAGCTAGAACAAACTAAGTTAAAGGGGAATGTTGCTTTATGGTGGAAAGAGTTGCAGAAGGATAGAGTAGAAAATGGTGAAATGAGAATTACTCGGTGGAGACAGATGGTTGCAAGGTTGAAGGCTAAATTCATTCTAGAAGACTATGAGTTGGAATTGTTCAAGAAGTTGTAGAACTTGAAGCAGAAGGACATGAGTGTGAAGGAGTATATTGAGGAATTTTACAAGATGACAATCAAATCTAGGCACCGAGAGATGACTAGGGAGAAAGTGGCAAGGTATATAAATGGCCTTAGATTTAACATTCATGAGGAGATGAGTATGTTGAGGATTTCTATAGTTGAGGATGCCTTCCAATATTCTCTTGAGGTAGAAGATAAAGTGAAGAGAAGACATCAGAATAACCCAAGAGGGAAGGAGAAGCAAGTGAGTAGCAGCAAAGAGAAGCAGACAAGTGAAGAAGAATCAAGATCTAAGTGGAGTAAGGAACCGGATTAGAGGACACAAAGGAGAGGAAATGGCAGCAAAGAATTCTTGGGTAAATGTTTCAAATGTGGAGAAATTGGACATCGATCTTTTGAGTATCCTGAGGTATCAAGTAAAGGACCTAGTAAAAAGAGTTTCATAGGCCATGAAGAGCAGGTAACTAGAGTGCTAGATGAGATAGAGCAAGAGTAGGGAGAATCCCTTATGCTTATGAGAGTCTTGATGAGGCAGAGTAGGGAAGAGACTAGAACTTCACAAAGGAAGAATCTTTTCTAAACTGTATGCAAATCAAGAGGTAAGTGTTGTAAGGTTATTGTGGATAGTGGAAGTACTGATAACTTGGTATCTAAGGAGACGGTGGAGAAACTGGGTTTGAAGAGGTTTTTGCATCCTTGTCCTTATAAGATAAGTTGGTTACAAGATGATCATGTAGTGGAGGTCAAAGAGAAATTCTTGGTGAACTTTAACATTGGTCCTTTCAGAGATGAAGTTTTTTGTGATGTTTTGTCTATGAGTGCTTGTCATGTTTTGTTGGGTAGACCTTGGCAGTTTGATAGAGGAGCTATATATGATTGTAGAAGGAATTTGATTACTATAGAGAAGGATGGGAAGAAGTTTACTTTGGCTTCCTTGAAGAATAAAGAGGAGGGAGTAAGGAAATTGAGTCTTGTAAAGAGTTGCAGTATTGAGAAGCAAGATATAGAGATTGTACTGAAGGATGGCATGGATTTGAAGAGGAACCTTATGGATAAATCTAAGAGTAAGATGGTACTGGAAGGATATAGGGGTAGAGTTATGCAACAAAAAAAATTTGTTGTAGATAAGATAGAGTCTTGTAGAAGAGGTAGATCAGATGAGCGGAAGAAAGTGAGTGGTGGTAAATGTCCCTTAATACCATGTGTAGATATGAGGCAGGGTAAAGAAGGTAAAGAGAAGAAGAAGTTGAAGGATCTAGCAACAGAAAGAGAAGAGGTTAGGAGGAAGAACAAAATAGAAAAAGGAGACATTTGGATCACAAATGAGCATGGGATCCATATCCCAGACCCTGACAGATGTTCATGATTTCCTCTCATTGAACATATTTTCTCACTAGGGATGTCTGATGCAAGAGCATCCTTGGGTCATGGCAATCTTTCATCACCCAAAAATATTTTCCTTTCAATTTTGTTCTTGATCAATTCCAGTTGGCGGATCTATCATATTTTCTCACCAGACCTCGTGCATCTATTTTTTTATCGTGGACATGTTCATTTCCCTAATTCCAATATTTTAGAGTGATTGGATCTTTTTCCGGTAAGTTATCACTTCTGGAATAAGTGACATTTTCTAGAATAGAGCACCAAAATAATTTCAAGCTTAGCGGCTAGTTTTCTCTTGTGGATCCTTCCTGTGACTTGTAGATCTTTGAGGCATAATTCAAATTGTTCCATGGAGTTTTTATAACCTTCATCTTGGTCCACACTTCATTCTATGCACCCACCAAGGAGAAATTCAAATTTGAAGGCTGACCTTGCATGCACATGTCACATTTTATTTCATCAAAGATTATAATTATCTTGGCCGACATGGAGGATTCTTGATCCATGGACATGATATAAATATCGATCATTAGGAAAGTAGGAGTGGTAGTAATGGGATTTGAATTGTAATATTTTTCTTGAATTAAGGATCATATGGGAATGTTGTAGTTCGAGCATGTTGTATCAGGCCTATGAGTCGAATCTCTAAGCCCGGATGTTGTCAGTTGTTTGTGATCAAAATTTTTGATAATGAGAATGTTTTAATTTGTTTTTTCCTCCATCTTTCATGTTGTTTTCCACTGTGTTGTTTACATTGCATGGTTGGATAGTTTTCTTTGAAGACCCTCCAACCATGACTGCATCAAGTATGAAAGAAATTTGAAGAATTAGGAGATCTGAAGCTATCAGAACTCACTAGGCCAAATAGATGTAGGATATATCTAAAAAAATAGCATTCCTCGATGGATTGCCATGTTTTCTTGGGTAGGATGGAATTATATTTCAAATATTTGATCATTGTTGAAGAAATACTTATGGAAGATCCCTAGAGTACGTATCCACTTTATGAAGGAGATGAAACAATTAGCTCATATGAAAATAATAATGACTCCATCTGCAACGATGCAAGTAGCTATGAGAAGATGTTTAGCTCTTCCCCATCATCTGATAACCTCGATCCTTGAATTGAAATGGACTCTATGACTGATAAAGTTTCCCTAACTTACATAGATTTGTTGGATATGGAAAGTGAATTTATTGATTTTTTCATAAACTTTTTCATGATCATTAATAATGGAGAAACATTTGTTAATGAGTTAACACCGAAAGGTGACTCTTGATTTAAAAAATGAACAAATTGAAACAGAGAACAACATACTTCTGGATAATATTTCACATGAACCTCATGGTCAAGGACAAGGACTTGAATGCCAAAATGACTCTTCAAAAGAAGGTCAACGGGATGTGTAGATTCACCTAATATTACCCGATGATCAATTGGACCAGATTTATGCATGTCAAGAAAACAAATTTGAACCCAATACTAATGACAATTCTAACATGGAGGAGTTTAGTGCTTTGTTGCAGCAAGGGATATATGATGAAATTAAAACAAATGAAGCAGAAGAATACCAAATGGACTATCAAGAGGCTATCATGGAAATTGAATCACTTTAGAATGATTTGTTTGAAGACGATACTCATTTATCATGCTTTGATTAATTTTTCCTTAGCAATGATGAACTTGACACTAGCTTGCACTTTCATTTGATGGCATCCAAATACATGAAAAGGAGAAGTATTTCCCTAGCTTTGATTATGTGCATTCAAACAAGCTATTTGAAGAGAATCCTTGTTTTACATATACTGACATTGCTAGCTTTAACTGTGATGAACTAGAGGTTGATTTGCATACTCTTATAGGCGACATGTTGGGGAATGATACAAACAATGCTATAGCACATGAAGGAGAAGTTTCAAAGACTTCACAAACTGATGATCGAGATGATTTGTAACTTTGATCATCTGAGGAGACTGAAAGGATCTTTGATCTCATATCTGAGTTGAATGCAGCAATGTTAGCTCATGGGTATTCTAACTGTATAAAAAACCTTGCTTTATGTGATTCTTGTAGGATTCATCCTTTTGGTTCACATTCTGAGGTAAGTTGTCCATATTTCATGTTAGCTTGGGAGATCGCTATGGTAGGTAAAGAAAGAGTTGAACCAGTTTCTTTAACGGTCGAGGAAGATGACTATTTAATTGAAAAAATCTATGCTATTGAGAATGTGATCGAAGTTGATAGTCCTAGAGACACCAAAAATACTATTTCACTATTTGAAACTAGTTTTGATAGTGATGAGAATGTGCATAAAAATTTTGAACATTGTTTTGACATTTTGGATAATAATGATGTACCCCTAATGGATGCCCTTTATGTTGGCATGCATGTATTGGAGTAGAACGGAGTGGTGTTCCATGAGTTGAGACCTCATGAGAAGGAACTGGTACAACATAATTCTACCACAACAACTGAAGGTCTTTTAAATCAAGTGGTTTCTTTTCATTACCCTCTGTGTTTTAATGATTTTCAGTTTGATTATGACGTTGGGGATGATAAAATGTGTTTTTGGGTAAATCACAATAAGGCTGAGAACCCATAGTTGTTAATATTTCAAACTTTATACCCTCAAAATGAATTTATTGCACATAAACTTTACATTTCTGAGTATAAGGACAAATTTTCTAGGTTTAGAACCATACCTAGTAAGTTAAGATTTATGCACATAATGAAAAATTAGTCTGGTGAATGTACAAATTTTCACAGTTTTATGTTTGTAAAGCTCAATTTTGGAGTTAGTTTAGGATTAGGATTGGTTAGTGTCAGTTTCTACATTAGTTGGTTTCCTTTTTGTTTTGGTTTATGTTGTCGATTTTGGTTTTTTTTCTTTTGTTTCTATTGTTTTTCTTTTTTTGTGTCCTCTTGTTTTTGTTTTCTTTTGTTGGTTGTTTGTTTGTTGGATTTCGTTTTCATTTTTCTATTTTGGTTTTTGTTAGTTCAGCGTATCTATTTTCTCCTCTCTTTCCTTGTTCACTTCTTTTGTCTTTCTTTTGGGGTTTCCTTTCATTGACAGTGGAAACTGTGTTGTTGTATGCAAGTTATGTCAAAAGGTGAAACAGTTGAGATTTTGTTGTTCATATTATCAAATACTTGATCAGTCAGTTGCTTTGAAACTTTGATTTACCTTCATCCATTTCGAACTGGGGAATGTTAGCATGGATTAGGATTTGATACATTTTAAAGTTTTTGGGGAGTTTTGAAAGTCTATCAGGCTTTACACATCTTAAGAAATCCATTAGTTAGTTTACATTAGGTGGGGTAGCTCTATTCTAGGTGAAAATTCTAAAGGGTTACATTTCTTTCATGATGTCTACCATGGTTCTCAACCCATTACTTAAGTTTCACTACTTGAGGATTGAGGGAAAACCAGAAACTATACTTCAAAAGGATCAAAATCTGAAAAAAGAGGAAATAAAAGAAAATCTAAAAATGAACTCAATCAGCAAGGGTGACTCGAGTATCACTATTGGGGCTATGGACACTTGACTAGCAGTAGAGAAATGCTTAGGGAGAACCAGAGGTATCTCCGTTGGGGCTATAGATGTATGTTTGGCAGTAGAGCTATGCCCAAGATATCATTGCATGTTGGAAATGTAACTCAAAACTACATAGCTTGGGTAGAGTCTATTCTACTTTGATCATGGCAACGCTTATGGAGGGGAATGAATCATTTACACACACAAATAGATTTCAGTTTCATCTTAGACTTTTATCACGTCTTAATTTTGATTGTGTTTGCACTTCCTATGTTGCCTTGAATGAGTGTAAACCAGATATTTTGGGTATTCGGAGGTGTTGTACACTTTTCGCACACACACGCCCCACCAAAGGCAGGGACCCTTTTTTTGCTTGCTTTGTTTGATCTCTTCTCCTTTAGGGTTTGGTTTCCTACAATTTTGGCTTTGCTTCACCCTAAAATTCAGTATCTTATCTACACTTGAGGTGTCTTTTGCATCATCATGATCATAGTCTGGCTCTTAGAAGTTTGCCTCAACTTAGAGTTTCACCCAAAGGCTAAAATTGACTAAGTCAGGGAGAGGTCTAGAAAATCTAAGCTACCTTGAATTCCCCGAAAACCAAATTTGAGGTGAATTTTCAACATCATTTATAAATATTTTTTGCACCCATGGATAGAGGATGAAAAATTAGGTTGGGTTGCTTTTTTAACTTTTCAAAAATTCCTTCTAAAAGTTATGAAGTTTAGGGGATTTTGACCTAGCTTGGATTATGGAAAATCCAAGCTACCTCGGATTTTCTAGAATTTCCATTTTTGAAAAATCCAAGACCCCTCAAAAATCCCAAAATTTTCAAAAAATGAAATTTTTTTCCCAAAATGCATTTTTTTTTCCTAAAGCGGAAAATTTCCAAAATGAAAAACTTTATTGAAATTTTAAAATGTTCACGAAAATGAAAAATTCTTGAAATGGAAAAAATTTCAAAAATGGAAAGTTTCCAAAAAATGAAAGTTTTTTTTTAAGGGCCAAAATTTTATTCAAGTTTAATTTGGATATTTTATGGATGGTATTTTTTTATGTGAGCTACTAATGATGATATTTATTTTTCAAGATTAAATAAATTAAGAGGGAACTTGCTTATGGATTCGTGCCAAGAGGAAAATCTGGAAAATATTATAAATAAATATTAAATGTGGGACCCGCCTAAAAAAAATCCTTGCCACCAACTATGTGCCAACTAGAGAGGACTTCTAGAAGATTCTTGTAGTATGTGGAGATATTTTTATCATCCAATAAGAATTTTCTTCAAAGTCAAGGTGGCAGACAGTTGTTTTCTCATTGCTCCAGATTTGTAACTGTTGTTATGTAATTGGTTGATGATGTAACTGCATGCCAAAGCCCTAATTTAATTGTTGGGTGTTTCTAGATGAGCAATATGTGCCATTGGATTGATTTAATCCTAGCCATTAATATTATAATGTAAAATCTATAAAAGGCTAGTGCCTTCTCATTTGTAAGGAGAGACTAAGTTAGACTTCAAGAATTAGAAGCTATAGAAAGCCAAAATTGTCTAAGTTAGGGGAAATCAATAGCTGTGGGAGAGGAGAGACTTGAAATTTTTATGTAAATGTTGGAGAAGTAATGCAACTGAGTTGTTGATTTGGAAAACTTTGTATTTATCTTCAATATTTTTATGATTTCATGTTCTCGATTCTCAGATGTTAGATGTTAGTTCTCAGTTCTTTCATGTCAATGGTGAAATGTTAATGATGTTGATTGATCTCTGGTCCATGTTTTTAGTAATTTTTTGGTTGTAGGTTGATGTGTAAAGTTAGTTTGGGCCTTATTTTGTGCTAAGTTCAATTGTGAGTGTTTGTTAACATTGCGCAGTAATTGGGTATGTGTATGAATATTCATAGTCTGAAAATCTTTTGATTTCCTTAGAAGATTGTACCATTTCTGTGTAGTTGAGGGCTTGTCCTTGATCAAGCAGAGACTAGTTTATTAGGGATCTGTCCATTTGTAGCATTCATCATTGTTGTGATTGATCTTAGGAGTTAGTTTAGAATCTCTCTCAACCTTTTTTCTTTTGATCTTTCTTTGAAGTTGGGTTAGTTTTAAGATTGAAAGCATCACCATACTGTTGCATATGATGAAAGAATACTTCTAGCATTGTTCATTTGTAAGGTCCCTTGTGATTACCAGTATTTTCACATTATCTCTGAGTTGTTTCACTACATTTGTCAAGACCTGGCATTAGAGACCTTGGGGTTATCTCTTGAGGCTTGCTGATAGAGATTTACCTTTCAAGAGAGATAGAATACTTGTATTCTATCTGAGTTGTTGTTGTGCAGAAAACACCATCAATAGGAGGGTTATATGTTTTAAAATGTTTAGAGCATTTTCCTAGCCGAGTTGCCATTTTTTATGCCCTGCATACATGCCCCAACTTTTGCTTGGAAAATTTGGGGATCCCCTTTATTTTCCTCTCGTTTTGTTGTTTGGTTTGTTCATGTTCGTGTTTTGTCATTCTTGTTTTCGTCCTTTCTCATGTCTTTTTTTTTTTCTTTGTCTTCATCGGATTTGGGTTTCAAACCAAAATTTGAAATCTATACCTTTGGAAAGGTCTTTTCCTCCTTTCTATCCTGATTCCAATCTCTACTTGCTTGTTATTGTTGTTTTGTCAGGATCAGGTTGTAGGATGAAATTGGCACCTGACATCTTTTGAGGTTTCAAGTTCTAGTTCCACCTTGACTCTGATCTTTGTTTCCTTTGTGTTCCTTTTTTTTGGTTTGGGTTTGGGTATCGAACCGGAACCGGAACAAGGAACCTTTCCAAGGTTCTTGTTCCTTGTTTCATCCCAATCTCGGTTCCCTGCTTTGCCTTTGGGTGTTGTTCAGGTTCACATTCCTTGTCTAGTCTTGATCTTGATCCTTGTATTTTTATCACGTCATTTTCTTTTCATCTTCGTCATTCATTCATTTTTTTTGGTCATTTTCATTGTCTTGTTTGTCCATCTTCATCCTTACCTCATCGTGTTGTTTGGTCTCCTCTGTTTCTTCGTCTTTTGTTTCTCATCATCATTGGTTTGGTTTTTGTGTCACTTGTTCTTTTTAATAAATAAATATTTTTATTTAAAAAGGTTTTGAAACTAAAAAAAGAAAAAAATCAAAACTTAGAAAAATACAAAAATATGAAAAATTGAAAATTTTAAAAATATACTTGGAAAATAAATAAATCTTTTTATTGCAAAAAGATTTAAATAAAATCTTTTAAATTTAGATTTAAAAGATCAAATAATTAAATTTTAAAGTAAACAATTAAATCTTTTTAATTTTTTAAAGGATTTAAAATAAAACTATAAAATAAATAAATAATATAAAGAAATCTTTTAAGTTTAAATTTAAAAGATCATAAAATGCAAAAAAACAAAAAAATATATATATAGAATTTTTTTGAAAGTAAAGGTTAAAACTCTTAAAAAGTAAAACAAAATAAAAATGCAAAGGTTTGGGATTTGTTTCATCCCCAACCCCACCACATTGTAAAAAGGGTAAAGTTTTTGAAGAGTTAAAAATCCACTAGCGGAGTGGGATTGCAAAGTCCCAGACTTTTAGAAAAGAGATCTCGAAAAAAAAAAATTATAAAGCCGAAACATAGTGAATGAAAAGAAGGTAAGATAAAAATGTCCATTGGGTTCAAAATTGGAATGAAACCTAGCACCAAATCTCCAAAAAAAGTCAAGTGCAAAAATGGTTCCAATCCTTCACTCAAAATGGTTCTGATCCCACTAGTCAACATGCACAAAATGTGAAGTTTGTGTTTTGTTCCAATCCCACATGTAAAGGAGAAAAGAAAAATTATGCAAAGGAAAATAAACTAAGCCCCTTCAAGCCAGGGGTTTGGAAGGGAGCCATGAACATGGTATTTTGAAAGTTCTCGTGCCAGGATCAATCTCGATCTCGCCTCTGACACAGAACGAGTATTCAGAAGGAATTAAATGTCAATTTGAGGAGAGGTAAGGTGATTACATCTTGCATGCATGTTGTTGTGTCAATTTGGCCATCAATAGGTGCTAGGAACACGTAAGCTACACCTACATAATAGAGAAATCTTGCAGTGCAAAGTCCAATGGGACCAGTATGCGGAAGACTCAACTACTTGGGAGGACTATGTGGAAGTTCAACAAAAGTTTCCTCATATTCTTGATACTTTTGAGAATGTTGAATAATGTGTTTTTAGTTGTTTGTTTCAATAATACCTTAGGTCATTGGGGACAATGATTCATAAGGGGGGAGTATGTTACACCCCAATTGTGAAGTTAATATTTACTATTACTACATAGGGTAAATATATCAATGTAATGTGAATTCTGGAGATGAATAAATTATGCTTGTACCTTGTTATCAATATGAATGTTATCTCATTTTATGTTGTCTCATTTGATATTACCACAATTGATGTTATTCATGGTGAAAAACTGCATATTTGTGAATAAAAGGTTATTGAATTATTATTATTCTAACTTTGAAAATGTTTAATGTATATTGCACATGTTATGAACAATTGACTATCATGTGCATGTGTTAGTGGACGTAGGTATGTGTTCATTCCTATAGGAAAAGGGGAAGTATCACTTGGGAGAAGATCTTGGTCGGGTAACCTGTAAAAGTAAACCATCTGAGCATATACACACACCACATTAGAATGATTGAGTTAAGTCAGTTTGTGGGTAGTAGTTAAGTAATCCCTAGTTGATATGTCTACATTTGAGAGTCTTGTTTACTACTGCATGCATTATTGGGTGATATTTATCTATTTGAGTTTTTGAGATCTTTCTTCTATTATTACGATTATATTGACAAGTGGGATGTACGTGGAAGTATGTGTATATGTATATATGCACATGCATGTCAATGGGATCTAATGACACATATATGCATATATATAGACGTACCACACGTGAACACTTATCAGCATGATGGTAATCGTGAATGGCTATATGTGAATCAGATGTGAACATATATATATGTGTGTGTACTATATACACGTATCCGTATGCTTATGTATATCGATACATACATTCGTTGGTGAATGGATATGCTCATATGGATGCATCGATATAGATATACCTACACATATGTGTACATAGAGACATATACATTTATACATATATATGTATGGATACATTCAATATAATGTGTTTATTAAATATTATCTTTCATGTACGTTATATATATATATATATATATATCGAATGTATGTTTACATTATAGGCTTATGATATATATATATATATACATATGTAAATATATATTAATGGTTAAATATATATAAATAGACATATACATATGTATATATATAAATACATGTTAGTATTTAAATATATATATATGTATATATATATATATTTAACATATTATATATTTTATTCGAAATTGACTAACTCTTATTTAATTGAAGCAGATATATTAAAGTTGTTATAGTCGATAGAGACTATGTGAATGTGTGAATGGAGGTTGATAATAGTCATTTAAGACTATGATTAAGATGCCAATAGAATAGCTTATGACCATTTATAGAAGCCAATTATCACTGAGTTTTTCACATGTTAGAATGACATTGTAATACGTTTTGGTATTGCTGGCTTGTGTCGATATAAATGACATTGTAATACTATATGCAAATCGAAGTGAGTTTGTTGTAAGGAAATGAATGTTAATTGTTTCATGTAGCTATATAACCATGCCAAACAAGTAGGAAAGAGGTAAGGGATTGGCGCCACCTTTGAATCAAAGTTGTTGTAGATGTCTTCTCATTGAGGCAATTTGAATTAAGCATATGCTAATTGAATAAGTCTTTAGAATGTTGTCACAAAACAAGTCAACCTATAGGTGAATATGTTGAGTATTACCTTATGAATTTTCCACCTTTCTAATATGTTTCATGTGTTGTTTTTCATGAAGCTTGTGTCCTTTTACATGCCTAAACTATAGGCTTTGAGGTTGCATGACTGCTCTATAAATAACTGATCCATTTCATTAGTGAGGACGCATTCTTTCCCAAGAGATTACACATCTTTTGCAATTCATTATTTTCTATGTTATTTCCAACCAAATTTTCCTTATATTGTGAGTTACAAATAGTGAGAGTTTTATTGTGCTGAGAGGAAACATTGTTGTTTGAGAGGAGTAAACTATCAACTTGTGAGGTAGAGTTATTGAGACATTCCTGAGAAGCTAATTGTCAAACTAATTACTGTTGGAGAGGGAAGCATTGTTGTCACTAATTTGGATAAGCGATAACAAGCATGAGGATCTCTTCTTCTTTGTTATTTACTTTAAAATGATATGTTTTCCATGATTTCTTGAAATGTGATAATTCAGTATGTGCAATAGAGGTATTTGAGAATGTCTTTGAAAAGGAAATTGAAGCTTTTATGTTTTTTTTATGTTTTGCTTGTAAGTAATCCATAATAGGAGTTTGTGTATATTTGTTATCAACAAGAGTGTACCTGTGTGCAAAACCAAAGATACTTTGCAATCCTGTGTAACGTGGGAATACCTTCAGGTTGTGGGTACCCTATATGAAAGTAAACCTCTGGATTATAGGTTGACTTCCTATAAGATATTCTGATGATTGTTTATAACTTGAATGGAAAAGGGAAGAAAATTTGAAATGAATGCATAAACTAAACTTAAATCTGCAGGTGATGCACCTAATTGATAGAAACATGCAACTCTAACTCACAATAATTTTCAAAAAAACTATCCACACAAATCAATTTAGCAATTTGATCACAAAAATGATTCTAAGGAAGGCTTGAATAAATTTCTTCTTTGGAGGAAAATTGGGTTCTCACAACATGAAAAGAAAGGATTATTTCAATACACAACCTAAGACCTATGGTTTTCACTACTTTTTAATGCACGCAAGTATAAATGAGATAATTATTTTAAAGGTTCTAATGTTAAAATAGAGTAAAATCTCATCCAATCATTCATAAAAACAACACAATGATAAGGTAGATACTTGATTCAATTGAAATTAAAGGAACTTTTGGATAAAATGGCAAAAATAGAACATGTAAAACCTGTTATTGTATATTAAACTTGTCATAAAATGAGTTACAAATTTTTTTCTCTCTCAAAATCAAGAGAGTAAAAGTCAAGAACCGAGGAAAAAAAACTAAGTCTTTTTCTTATATATAATAAAGGGTTTCAAAAAGCCAAGAGGAGATAACTCAAGTCAAAATATCTAAATCTCAAAGCTAATGTCAAACTACAGTTATGTCTCACCATTTGCTCTATTTTTTCTTTGCATGATTTTGGAAAAAAAGAACTATTTGATTAAATATTAAAGATAATCAATATGATTATTTTAATATTTATCATGTGAGCTCTCTTTTGTTTTACATTGCATGGTAAATATTAAGGTAATAAAATATCACCTTTAATATTTAATTACATATTTTGTCTTATTTAAAATCATGCAAAAGATACAAGTGTTTTTCACTTTAAAATTAAATGATAAAATTGAGACTTAACTCTCAACTCCACCAATATGCATGATGAATCATCTTTGGTCGTGCAAGTTTGAAAAGCATGATAAAAAGGCCTCAAAACTAGAGCAAACTGAGTGATTAAGTGTCAAAAACTCCCCTTTAGTGATGGTCAACCCATGTGGGACCTCAAATGTAATGTAGAACTACCCTTTGAGCCTTACAATCCTCCTAAAAAGGTGGATTTGTCTTTTTCCTTAGAAGTGGTGAAGATTTCTCAAAAACTACGAATTGGGTTAGTGAGAAATTTAAAGGGTTTTTTCACCTTAATGTTTAATAATTTATATCCAAAAATCACAAAAACCTAGATCATAGTTTCTGAGATATGATTGAAACACGCGACCACTATTCATTGCATCTTTTAAATTTGAGAAGGAAACATGCTAGGCTCAACCCTTGTGGAAGCCCATTTTACACCACATGCTAAAATGTTGAACATGATGAACTAGCCATGAAACATGTACCTGTACCTAATAAATCTTTGAATGTTTAGTTTTCTTATCTGATTTCTCAAATGTCAAAAAAAAATATCACCCCAGTTTAATAACTGCCTAAAAAACTTTACTAATTTAGTTGGTAGCTAAAAATTAGTAACAATATCATAGATATTATATACTAGGCATGATTTAATACAAGAGGCACTTGAGGTACACTTGGTTGAGTTATTTATTTAACTAGGAAAGCTTGTGTTACTGCTAGGATAGTTAATCTAGTGTGGGAGGGAGCTTTTGTACTTACTTGTTAAGTAGGTTAAATAGTGGTAGGTTAATCTAGGATGACAAAATATCCATTGAAGGACAATACATATGCATAGTTTAAGATGGCCCTAAGTCAAATCAGCCCTGAGTAGTGTATGTGATAGATGACTCTCAGTAGGAATACTAAATGTAACACTTTGGCCAAAGTAGTGTAATGTCCAAGACTTCACTATGGATTGTGTGACTATCGAGACTACATTGTCAGTTCACCATGATCCGGTATTACATACTAGTTCGAGATTGTGGGATTACAAGTTCTAGTTATGTAGGACATAACACTATGCTCACTTGGTTGTTGTTATTGATTACTCTACCAATCTCTTTGTCGAAGGGAAAGGTCCTCTATTGAATGATAGATGTGCGGGGGACCATAATAAAAGTCTGTGGTTGGCGGAAAAGCGCCTGAGTGATGCTTCTCCTCCACAGTAGGCAACAAAATAACCAAGATTTGAAAGGAAGGATCTTGGACCATCTTACAACTATTTTTTCTAATGCTCTATGAGTTATGTATTTAAATGTATGCATTCTTGTATTGATGTATTATATGAAAAGAAAAGGAATTCATGTTGTAATATGTTATTCATCTTGAATGGAAATTATCAATAAAGAAAGAAAATAATTTATTACAATGGTTTATTACTTGGTTTATTTACTCGTAAAGTGTAAATTTAGAAATTTTTACTTCAATAAGGGTTAATATGTTACTGTTACACAGTCAGTCCCTGAGCTTCCTTGGCACTAACTTTTTATGTTTTTCTCACAAGCACACACTACACATTATAATAATGTTCAAAATATCTTTAGAGGGACTTGTTATCAATATTCAAAGGGTCTTGATGTTGAAGGGACCTATAGCTTCATATTGTCAATGTTCAAATTGGGACCTGACATTGCACGTGCCCATAGCAATGTCTGGCACCCGAAAGAATATTCAACTCACCTAGCACCATATTTACTACAAGTCCATTCACATTCATTTCAAATATATCCGCTTATAATATCCATCATTTCATGCAAAATAAAGCAGCATAATTCTTTTAACACCCACTCTCATTTCCATTACTTGAGTTGTCAAATCACCAGCTCATGCTTGTCATTTTTGTCCCATCAAATCCACTCACCACCCATTATTCATTATCTTGTAGTTAATATGTGTCACATAGAATCAAGGAATAAATATATTTTTTTAGTTTCCATGTGCAAAAGATGGTTATTTCTACAAGATAGTACTTAAGGTATGTTGTTATGATTAATCTAGTTTTTGTAAAACTTTCATACACTTTTTCATTTAATTCCATGCTTGTGAAATATTATATCTTTAATTTTCATCATTATGAATTTACACCACCTCCAAATCATCAACATGAAGTGAGTTCACTTCACCAATTAAATTGGGAGGAGGGTATGCCTTGGTCTTTTCACCATTCCTTTCAAATCTGCCACCCAAAACCAAATTTAATAAGTATTATGACATGCAAAACCCTTAGTCATGTTTTATTTTTGCTGCTATTTCTGCTGCCATTTTCAAAATTTCTAAAACAATTGCTAAAATTGAAACCCTAAGAGTTTATGATAACTTCAACTTAGTTAGACTAAAGCTAAACTTGAAAGGGAATTTGCAGTTGCAGTATGGTATAGTAGTAAGGATATATGAGGAAATGGAGGTTTTGAAGTGGTAGAGAAATTTGAAGGTGGTGGGAAGATTGAATTGAATTTCTAGAGCTAACCTTTGTATATTGAGTAGAGAAGGAAACAAGGATGGGAGGAAATTTTATATGAAGAGATCCACGACTCTAACAAATTTTGGAGGATACACCATTCTTTCCATCTTCACAAGCTCGATTACTTTTTGAAGTTAACAGAATTCGGTGATGATTTAACAAGAAGATTTGCAAAAACCCTTCAATACAATGAAGCACTGGCAAAGGGACTTTCTATAGATGCATCTGAACCACCATTGCATAGGATATAGGATTACCAAGGATAGGAACACAATTCCCAACTCGTTCTGATGCAATTATAGCTCAAGAAGAATTCTACATAATATTAGAGGAATTGGATTCCTCATCACAAGGTATGAAAAGGCTTTCTCTCCACTGGTGTGGGAAAGATGTGCCTCTTATATTATTAAATATATTACCTGTGATGGTAGACAAAATATTTTGTATACAGCCCATTTCAAATTGTTAATTCATCTCAGGCATAATAGGGTAGTAAATGTACCAAATTTTCTCTATAACTTGTTGAAACGAATGGCCTCGAAATATCAAAAAAGGTAATGTGATACTTCCCTCTCTAATCACTACTTAGTTACCTTATTGATAAAAATGAGTTTAAGTATCCAATATCCACAAGTGAGGTGGTAGTTTACTAGAAGCACCCATACTGCCTGAGGATGCAAAAAACCAAAATGAGCCCCAAGATGAACCTGAAGAGGAAAACCCTCATGTTTCACCTATGGCCCCACCTACCTGTAGCCAAGGTGAACATGAAGAACTTGCAGAACCAAATTCTAGGCCACCCATAAATGAGGAATTACCTTCTTCTTCTAAGTCACATAAATCTCAAAGTCGAAGAGGCAGTGTATCTATCTCCCCTATGCCCTCAAAACCAAAAGAAGATATTTTAAAGAAATAAAGGGATACTCAAAAGCAGAAAAAGAAAGAACTTCCTAAGAAGAAAAAGAGTGTTAAAAGGAGAAGACAAAAATTGAAGAAGAGTTATTAACACCTGGATGCTCTGGTAGGCTCAAGAACCAAGGTGCTACAAAAGGAAATGTAGAAGAAAAACCTCATGAAGAACAGCACTAGAAAGAACAACCTCAGGAAAATGTCATGTTTGTAGAAACTGACTCTGAATTGGAGAGAAATTCTCCTAGTAATGATAATGTACCAGTGAGAAAGAGAAGGTATGTAGAGACCACTTCTGATTCTGAAACAAAAGACATATTTAATACCAAGAAATTCTAAATAGAAACCTTTCCCACTTCTAAAGATTATGAAGAGAGTACTGAGCAATTTGAGAATGTAGAGGAATCTTACATTGAAGACAGGGATGTAAGAAAGGAACTCCAAGAGGCATTGGACAAAATAAACACCTAAAAGAATTTTTACAAAATTATGAGCAGAAGGATAAAGAAAGAGAGGAAAAAATGAAGATGGAAGAGAAACTACAGCTATATGGTCATGGCACTAAACTAGATGTGCTAGCATAGTTGGCTATTACTACTTGATAGGGGATAAAGAATTGGTAGTGCTAGATGAGAGACCTCCTCCTCTTAAAACTTCTGATTCTCATACAACCTGCTCACTTGGACACCAATTGTGGAAGTAATTGATAAGTTTGCAAAGAAAAAAGAGAACTGGAGAAAGGAAAAGGAAAAATATGAACAAGAATTGGAAAAGAAGGATATGGAACTAAGTAAAACAATAGTTCGGTTGGAGGAGATAGCAAATAAGGCTACAAAAATAGTCAGGTGTAGGCTTCCACTGAGAACCTATGCATTGTTCCTACAAGAAAGGTTTTTATGTTTTCATTTTAGTAGATTAGTTTGCAAGCATTCAATTGGCATGAGTCTAACCTCTGAGTTTCTTGAAGTTTTTGTTGCTTCCACACCCGAAGACTAGGATCAGTTGTGTGAATTTTATTTACACAACTATGTGATACCTAATGAAACAAAATGGAATCCTTTAATCTTTGTGGGAGATCTTCAAATCAGGGCACTTGCCTCTTACTACAGAAATGAATAGATTAGGGGGTGAGATTATGGAGGAATATGAAGAGAAAGAAAAATTTATTGCACTTCCAATTAAAAGAGAGGCTAAGGATCCAGATACAATAAATGATGAATGGATGAGGCTCCTTACACACAAGGGAGTAGGTAAGAAAATCATGAAGCTTAGGGAGGAAGACTATGATAGAATGAAAATGTTAACTATGAGAGTAGGACAACAATGTTTTAAATATGTGCAAGATAGATGGAATAGTTTGACACCTGAACTACAAAAGAAAGAGCCACATTTCGTGCATAATTTCATTGTTATGCTTTAGATGGCATGTACTTACATGGAAACCAATATCAGCCAAGGAGTTCATTGGATGCCACTCACTTTTCATCCACTAATTCTCCTTTAGCTGATTCCACATTGGACAAGGGAGAAAAGTGATGAATGTGAGAAAGTAGGAGCTATTTGGATGAGGTGGCTTTTAGAACATCAAGTTTTTTATCTAAGGTAGATTCATGGTGTTAGCATAGTTATGTACCTAAGACAAATTTTTCAGCAGTACAATCAAGATCCCTAATGTTTTGCTTGGGGACAAGCAAAAAGCTAGTTGGGGGAAGTGATAGGTCTAGATAATGGTTTAGTTTCTATTGTTTTTCTACCTATTTTAAGACACTTTTAAACATATTTTTTAGACAATGTTCCTACATTATGTTATCCTTTTATATCCATTATGCAAACTTGAACCTTAATTATGAAGATGAAATTATGGTTATAATATATTAGTATTATATGGTTTATATGAATGAAAGTATGGATCATTGATGGAATGCTATGAATTAATTGTGATAGTTATCCTCGTGTACATGTTTTTCAGAATTAACTTGTTTGCAGCTCAAAAGGAACCATAGCATAACAGTTGTAGGGTGAATCCATAGCAAAAGGGATGACTAGACACCGAAGCAGGGAAAGCTCCAGGTTAAGCCAAATGTGGTGGTCGTTGATCAAAGGCTCTTAATCAAGATTGTACGTGTGTTATTATGGCTAGTTTAATAAATGCTAAATAGGAGGTTTCCTTCATTGATGGAATTTTGACAAGTGGTTATCTGTTTACATATAGTTTTTTTTTACAGAGTTCTAGTTCTTATAGGATTTCTCCTTCCTTTTCAGTTATAGGTTGAATAATTCAAATCTTATTTCCATGCCCTATTATCTGGGAGTGGAGTTAACAATTTCAGTTAATTGTTGCTTTCAATAATGATTCACTCAACCTGTATATATCTATTGGTTGAATCCATAGGATAGTTAGTTAGTTTTTATTAGTTTTATGTTACCAATTACTTTCAGTTTCAAGACATGAAAAATATTTCAAATGATTGAGTCCAATCTGTGGAAAGATCTTTTGTAATCTTTTACAATATGCAATGAATGGAGTTAATCTTATGGGATGCATAGAATCTATTAGTTAGATTTTGTTAAATTAAGTGGGAACAGTTTCTTGAGCAGGCCACTCAAGGTATTGTTCTTCACTTCATCTTTCAGTTATTTATTTATGTTAATAGTTGTTATTAGTTTATCATTGTTCATGAATCATATGCAAGTTAATTGGAGTTTCATTTCTTGCTTATTATGAATAAATTCTTGTGAATATGCATGTAATGATTATTAGTAGCACTTCGAAGGATAGATTAGTTGAGTCATTAGTTTTTATTAAGTTTCTAGTTAACACATTATCATTTTATTAATAGCAGTTCAGTTACAGTCTTTACTGTAGGTACCTGTAGAAATTGGTTCTGATTTATGCTTTTACTTTTTTATCATTTTGTGGGTTTCCAGCAAGTAGAATAACTTAGGTAGGGTAGTTTAAGTAGTTTAAAGTCCATTAAGGCATATATAATGTTGCACCATCATAAGCTTACAAGCCCTAGGTTGTTAATTTAATGTATTCTTAAGCAATGTGAAGTGGAATGTTCAGCCAGTTAAATCTTTGAATTGAGTAGATTCTACCAAGTTTACAATACATTAGCTTAGACTCTACAATGACCTAGTTTGCAATTCCACCTTGGAAATGCTTGCAAATGTTATATCATTTGGTCTGAGTGCAATATTGGCCAATAAATCTGCCACTTGATTTTTTCCTCACTCCAACCAGTCAATACCAAAGGCATCAAATTTTTCTATAGAATCCTAAATGGCATTCCTATATTGATTCAGTCTTCTGTTCTTTGATGCAAACTTTGATCTAACTTGGGTTACAGCCAGTTCAGAATCACCAATCACTTTCAATTTCTTTATCCCATATTTTTCAACTAATTTCAATCCCAATAATAAGGCTTCATATTCAACAACATTTTTTGTGCATCCAAACAATAATGAGGATGAAAAATTGGAAGTTTTTCCATTGGGAGATATTAAAATCACTCATGCACCTCTTCCTTCCTTTGAACATGCTCCATCAAAATACATTGTCCAGAGTTCATTTTCATTTGATAATATCACAATCTCTCTATCCAGAGGTTTAGTTTTCTTGTCACCTTCTTCTAGCAACTCTTCTATTGTGAAATTTTCAATACCAGTGTCAACAAAGTAGATCATATCTTTAGGAGTGTCAAATTCTATCATATGCGAAAATATAGATTCCCTTACCAATTTGATATCCTTACCATCTATTGGGAATGTGGCATATGACATGTCTCATTGCATACTGCCTTCCATAGATGCACTCCACTTCTTGGATAATAGCATTCCATAATTAGGTGGGATATCCACCACAGTGATACTCATTATGAATTCCTTATCAGGAAAGGCAACAAGCTTGAATAGGACATCTTTGATAACCCCAATGACTGGTACCTCTCTTGAATCCATGGCATAACATTTTCCATAAACGTTGTTAACCTTCAACCCCATGTCCTTCATAATTTCCATTGGCATGATATTGGGGATGAAGCTCCTGAGTCTATCATACAATTTCTCAGTATCTTCCCATCAACAATCAGAGTTACATTTAAAAGGGATCTACTTGGTTGGGAAAAGCAGTAATAGTGGTTCCCAAGTAGATCTGGGGGATTTCAGTGATTATTCCCTCCACATCCTTCTCTTTTAATTCACTTCTACTCTCTCTAGGTGGAGTAGACACCATCTATTCATTACGTGCGATAGTCATGTCATTCATAAGGGCGACTACCTTTTGCTTATGTTCATAAATTTACATCATTTCTAGTAAAGGAATAATAACCTTAATCTATGAAAGTAATTGGAACATATCTACAAAAGTGTACTTAGGATGGTCATGAGATATCATGCCTTGTTCATTAGTTTTGTTCTTCAGTTGTTCACACTTTTTCTTAACCTTTTCCTTGTCTTCTTTCTTTTCTTCATTAGTGTTTTTCTTTTGATATTTTTCCTTCATAGCTGGGGAAATAACTTCACAATCTACTTTGGTTGTGCCACTCATCTTGGCCCAAATCTTACTTCCCTTATTCTCTTTGACTTTGGCCTCATCCATCTTACCCTTTACCTTTGACACCTTATTGTTTGTATTTTCTTCCTTAATAATCATGTTGCTTGCCTTACCTTGATTAGCATTAAGAAATTTGTTTCTAAGATGGTAATTGTTTCTTGCTTGTACAACTAAGGTAGTTTTCATTTGTTCAATCTCTTCATTGGATGGTCTTTTGAGACATTTATTAGGCTCATTAGTTTCTAGATTACAAACATTATAATCCTTTTCATTGTCTTCATCAAAGAAGACCTGCTATTGGTATGCAATTTCCTTTTGTCTCTGATTATCAATATCAACTTCATGAGACTCTTCCTTGGAAGAACCTTTTCCATTTGAAAAATATGATCTACTCATAAGAACATTTATCTCCCCATTATGATCATGAGATGAATTGTAATCAACAGACATAATTTGTTCTTCCTCAAAGGATTTTGCAACTACACTTTAGTGAGGAGAATCTAGCAACTAGAGGGCCATGCACCATGGAGTCTCATCAAAAAAAATAGAAAAATCTTTCTGCAATGGATCAAGTGGAACTTGACCTTATGCATTCTTCTAGTTTTTTTGCATTGGCTTACCATTGTGCCAATTTGTATTATACGGGAAGTCTTGTAATCTCAGGGGCCTTTCATTTTTCTAAAAATTTTGCTTTTTATTTCCCAATCCTTTTTCATTTTTTTCAATGTTATATTTTATGTCTTTCAAGGTGCTCATCACCTGTCCCATTTGTCATCAAACATACAAGATTTTTCTTTCTTATCCTTAGGATTCTTTAGAATCTTCACATCCTGTCTTCTTCCTACCTTACTAGAAGCTCTTCTATTACTCTCTATATGTAATGCAATTTTGAAGTCATCCCTCAAATTTCGAGGGTCATTATCCCTTAAATGATAACTCATCTTTGAGTTAAATGCATTACAATAAGTAACCAGACATACCTAATCATTTGGTCTCAAATCAATAGGAAGTCTATACATTTCTTTCTAAAATTTGGTGTTGAATTTAGATACCATTTTATTTGATCCTTTAGCAATATTTTTGAATTCACTAAGCATAAATCTAGGATTGGTCTTGTCACCATATTGTTCTCTAAACAACCTTTTGAACTATTCCCATGATCTAATGCTTTCCTCTAGAAATCTTTTGTACCAATATTTTGCATCCTCAACTAATGATTGCATAAACAATTTTACTACCACATCTTCATGTTCAACTTCATAATCATCAAGTAAATTGAGGAAAGTCCTCAAATGGTTCTCACCATACAATGCATTATTTCTAGTGAATTTATTTAACACAACCCTGATATCATTGGAGATGGGATTTGGGAAACCAATTATCCCATCAAAACAAAACTATCTATACCTCTCCAACTACAAGTGTCTCCTATGAAATTGGTTTTCTCTATTTTCAATGTTCCTATTATCTCCATCCCCTATTGCTTTGTGGTTCACGTTCCTATCACTGGACTGGGTGTAGGTATGCTCATTTTTATTTGTATTTAGATTCTAGGAGGTAGGGATGGACTGACCTTTATGAGACAAAGTGTTTACCTCAATTGTAGGTGTGGGCTATAATGAGGAATGTGGGGGATCTTGTGAACTAGATGTTGTGGAATTTCCAACAAGGCATGAATATTTTAAGAAGTCAATCTTCTTATGCATCTCAACATTATTTTCCAATTTGAATTCTCTCCAATTCCTTCCTTAGTTCCTCATTTTCCTTTCTCGATTTGGATTCCATTATTTCTAACTTATCAGACACATGATCCTTTTGAGATGAGACACCTTCATTAATGACCAATTTCTTCATGGGTTGCTTCCCTTTGTCAATTGGTCATTTCTAGAAATTTGATGTATTATGTGGAGCAACAGTACTTGTAACTATGGAACTAGTCCAAGTAGTGGTATTGATATTCTTTATGGGATCATGTTGACTTTTCCTATCAAGGATTTCATAAATGACAGGACTTGTGGTAGAAATGGAAATTGATCTAGGTTCCTCTTGGTTCATGAGTTTCATTTTCTCCACTCTCCTTCTCAACATATCCCTCTCATAAACAACATTTCTAATCTTCGCATCCTCATTTTTCTTTTTCTTCCTTATCTCACTCTATATCTGAGCTTCCTTTTGGAGGGAATTAATTTCACCAAAAAAATCATCAGGGTTTGGAAGGGTAATGTCAAAATCTGAGGTATCTAACAAATCTATAAGGTTTTGAGCATTGTCAATGGATCCAATTAGCAGATCAAGTGGCAAAGGAGAATAACCATTTGAAGTGGGAGGAATAAGACCACCAACACTAGCATTTGTAGAAGCAATATTATGTTGAATACTTCTACTCGTACTTCTTCCTTGCCTAGGCCTAGATTTATGTATACTTACAACTGATTTTTTTGTTACATCTTTATCTTCATAATCTAATCCTAGCAAATTTTGTTGGCTTTCATGACTACTATGATTGTTGATACAACAATGAGCAGGTTTAGGAACAGGATGTGGGGTAGACTTACTTGAATTGGTGTCCTTTTGTTTCCATGATTGTTTGGGTGTCTTCTAAAGTTCACCTTCTAGCTTTTCATCAGGGTGCTTCTTCATGTGAGCTCTAGTTTTCCTCAATTCTTCTCTACAACTTCTATTTTTTTCTTCTCAAATTCTTATGATGAATTCAATGCACTAGAACAAAGACTCGGAGTAGCCACCCAAATTAATGGGAATTGTGAAAATATTTATGAATCTCAAACAGATTTGAAGGAATTTATGAACACAAAGACTCTTTAGACAAACTGCTAACAATTTAATGAAAACTTGACAAAGAAACACAAATACTACTTTGATCTTTGGTAGGTCAACTTTAATTTGACAAATGGTGGGACAAATCAATTAATTCTCTCATGGATGAGCACATATTTGAAAAATGTATGACTCTGACTTTAAAGTTTGATCTCAAACTAGAGACTTTATACAAGTTATCCCTAGTATAGTTTCCAATCTATTAGTATTTTTAAATACCAAACTGGTCTCACAAATAGCCTATGGAATTTTCATCTTCCAATGGTTAGCTAATTGGAGGGATTGGCCAACAACTGAGTGAAAGCTACAATAGCTTTCATCCTTCACTTCAGGCTCTACAAGACCTGAGAGGGTGATCCCACACAATGCAATTAAGATCATCTATTCCAATTAATCTTATACACTGTAAATAACATATATGCTCTACACAAAATTGCTTGACAATTCAAAGAGTGTAAAGATTTGGCAATATCTTTAAAATTAATTATTTCATAAGTAGTAGAGCATGGTATACTTTAACTCGACATACATTTCAATAGAAAACTAAAGATTTAATGATTTTGAATGTAGTGTTTGTGATATATCATGAATATGTAATGTAAGTATAGATCCTAGACCAGTGCCTTAACCTAGGGTATGGAGTCCAATTTAGCACAAACTGTGAAGAATAACATCTCAAAACTTAGAATCATAGAGCTTTTACAACACTACATTACAGTATGATACTCAAATATTCAAAGCCAAACCTCATTATCATCTCCCTACACTCAAAATACATAAATCTATGATTTTATCTAAGTGATTTAACTAATTATTTAAATTAGAACAAAGATAAAATCAAACATTCACTAGAACATAATTAAGATCATTGAAAATAACTTTGATAATTTTCATTGATAATTCATATAAAGAATACACAAGGAGAGAATTGGCTTGAAAATTATGTCATTCTTGTATTCAAATGCTAGTATTGTTATACAACATTAAACTTGCAAAAAATAAAGATTCAAAAACCTAGATATAGACTCGACTTCTATTCTTTGCACTTTCTATTACAATTCTTCTTTTGGAGATCAATCAACAACCTTGTAAATGTTCTTGAATTCCATTTTATAAAAATAAGGGAGCAAACAAGCTTCAGGCCAATTAACACTTTTCATATGTTCATTTGAAAATCATAATTACATTCCAAAATACCATTATATTTTCCTTCTATGGGGGGAAATATCCATATGAGACAAAAACTATTTCCATCCACTTATGAAGATATTCTCACCTTCCAAAAGGAACTTTTGTTGAAGAAAATACTTGTTCCACGAGAAAATATTATTTTCATGTGCTTTCAAAAATGTAAGACATAAAGCATAAAAATAAGAAAAGAAAGTGAATTAGCTTTCATGTCAGCATTATGCGTCAGCAACTTTCAAATTTGGAGGAGGAAATTTTATCAATAATTTATCTAAGGCTAAATTTGTAAATTTTCTAAGCCATGCATTGTACTCCTCCTTGGTGAGCCATTCAATATTTAGTAACCTCTATACTTAGGAATTGTGCAAATTATATCTGGCATCATTTAGTATTTTAACCTCTTTAACAAACACATCCAAATTCACCTCAATTCTAGTCATATCATCAATAGAATTATTCAAATTTGCATAATCAATGAGTTGAATAACTTCCTTGAAGTGAGGGAGAAAGCCTCCAAACTCTTCCTTCCATGTAATGAAATCTTTCTATACCCCTTCATCACTCAAAATCTTTGGCACTCCCTATCCTTCCATTTCTCTTAACATTTTTATCTTGCTTTGGAGTTGTACACCTAACTTTCCATGGAAAGCTGATATCTCTCCCAACAAATAAATTGCCTTTACTAATTATGGAAGATGTGTAGGTGCATCAGGATCATCTTTCATGTGTGGTATCATTATCTTAGAAGCACTAACCCTTGTACTCCATTTGCCCCAAACATTTTGAAAGGCATCTTGTACTTAAGTGTACCTTTGATGGGCCTCATGAATTCTCTTATATACATTACATACATTATGTGATTTATGCAAAACTCGAGAGATCCTATGCCCCAAGACATCATTAATTATTTCTATTGCAACTCTTAAAGTTTATGCCTTGGCCTTTTCCACATTCTCCCTTTCCATCTACACTTCCTCCTTCAAACTCTTAATTCTAAGAGATAATGTTTCTCTATCTTGTGTTCAAAATCCAAGAGTAGGAGTGGGAGGTGGTAAAGCTTTTCATGCTAAATTTTCCTGAGCAACAATAGCTTTCGTCTTGTTATAATTATCACAGAGGCTATTGTGCTTGTCCAAGAACCTCTCATACCTTTCTTGAGATATTTCTATAGTGTTTGTGCTCAACATTACTGCATGTATTGTTAACTTAGCAACCTGTGTTGGTGTTATCTCTATAGCTCTTTTAACCATGACATCACTTGTGATCTCTCTAATTGATTTTACAACCCTAGGCTTCCCTGTATTTGGTGGCATTGAACAAATTGCCATAGTATGTAATTTAGGGTTGAAACCTGATCCAAACACTTTATTATCATAATGTTCTTTTGAAATGAAAGCCTCAAGGCCATTCCTTATGACATCCAATGCAATTGCTAAGATAAGGTCCCAACTAAGTAGTATCAAAATACCACTATCCTTTACCAATCTCCTTCCATCAGATGAAGTAATAAGAGAAATCTCCTACATTATTTTTTTTCTTCCCTTTTCTTAACCTCTTTCTACAATGAAGGGTCTAAATTTGCTTTATCTTTCTCAATTATTTCTTTTATATCATTACTTTTGACCTAAATTAAAAATTATCTGAATTCTTTAGTATGGAAAAAATTATCATTGTCCATGAATTCGCTACAAGCTTTCACCCTCACATCATCATCAACATCTTCATCATATGTCCATGGCACAATTTTGTCATCTAGAACAAAAGGATCAAGTGCATAGCCCATCACAAGGGAGGGGAATATTTATTCCACTTCTTGCTCTATAGGAACATAGTATGTTGACTATTCCTACATCTCATCTCCACCTCCCTTGGTGTCCATTGAATAATCAACCAAAGGATTAGCAACTGGCCCTTCCAATGGATGCATTTGGGTGCCATAAGATGTTGATTCAGTTGGTTGGCTCTTTATTCTTGCATCATGATCCCTTTTGGAAACTTTAGATTTCTCCTCAACCTCCTTAACCTTGTCAACAAAAGAACCATCCCTATATGCATCCATCATTTTCATATACTTCTTATAGGGATCTTTAGTTTTAGAATAAGGGATGAAATAGAATGAATTTTCTTTCACTATTTATTCCTTAAGACCACACATTGTCATCTAGTGCCTTTTCCTTTCACCAAAAGAAACATCCAAGGGAAATTTTCTAATGACATTTTCAGTATAGAGTGTGTGTGTTGTAATATGTGAATGCAATTAAGCTAAACAGCATGCCAATGAGACATTATATTAGAGAATTCAAACACAATTTAATCTAATTGAAATAGATAAAATCTCTAAAGTCATCCCATTGTTCTCTATCTTTGAGGTTTCATTAATCACAATGGCTCTCAGATTTGCATATGCACTATGACTGTTAGAATGACAACCTAATGAATGAGATGTTGGAAATGCAGTAAATATGTTCCTATATGATTGATTGCTATGTGATACTAATGAGTGATAAGGATAATGATGTTGTATGAAGGTGCAAGATATGCTATGATGATAATGTAATGAAACTACATAAACTAATATGCAACTATTGATAAAGCCATGATACTAAACTAATATGGTTCTAATTGCTAATTGCTAAATGATAAATGCTCTCAAATTCTCAAAGTAAATTTCTGCAGAGTAAGATTGCTCAAAGTTGGGATGCATTTGTTGTAGAATGAGGCTGCTTTTATATATTTTCCAAGGCATAAAATGATGTGGCAGCAAGCAATGGTCTGGATTTGATCTGGAGGAACCGACGATGGAGGATGAAGAAGTTGGAGAGAATCATGGAGAGTGTTCCTTTTAGTAAAACATTATGCCAAGTGTAGAAGAGAATCAAATGGAAGAGAAGCCATAGGTCTCAAATCTCGTTAGAATTTTGTTGATGGAAATTCCCATTTAAAAATTAGAAATATTTAAATTCATGAGACATATAGTGAGGTGGATGATGAGGTGGAAGGAGGTTAGAGAATTATGTAGAAATGTCACTAAATTCAAATTTAGTGGGAGGCAATTAATCAAATAAAAAAAAATAGTTAAAAAAAATTATTTAATTAAGTCATGAAGAGAATGATTTAAGATAGGAAGAATTTAAGAAAGTGAACTATATAAATAAATTTAGAATTTATTTATAATTAGATGAATTAAAAGAGTCTATTAATTAAATAACTTGTATTTAATTAATTAGATTATCTAGACCATTTTTCGGTGTATACATTTTTCCCCTCTTTGAAGTGATGTGTTTACACATTGCTTCAAAGAAAAATTTGTTGCTAGTGTTGACAAAAAAATTTGACATGCCCCAAACACTAATTTTCAAGTGATGACAAATGTATGCCCCCCTTAGGAGATAAATTAATGAATTTGTAATTTTTTTAGGATCTTTTGAAATTTTCAAAAAAATTATGATTTGATGATTATTTTCACATTTTATGGTGCATCAACAATTTATCTCCCATAAAATAATGTTGAACTTGTCAGGCGATGAATTGATGAATTAAGCCCCTTAAAAGAAATTAAATCAATCCTACTTAATTACCACTCAATTTCCCCTTTAAAAGGTGAAAATATGTGGATTTTAACTCATTTGGTTCATTTTCATTTCGAAAATTTGGAGTGAGTGACTGATTTTGAGCATATTTTGGCAAGATGGTGACCCCTTATGCAACCCTCCAATTCGAGCGAGTGTGATGCCACAACCATTCAGCAGTGTATGGACCTCCGGTACGTACCCCAAAAAACCTCCTCGCAATTTTTGTCATGTGTTTTTCACATGTTTTTCACATTTTAAATTCGTATTTTTATATTTTAGTGCATTCAAGCTCCAATGTAGCGCATCGGGTGCCTATTTTGGTGCATCTAGTCTTTTAGTGCATAGGTTAGATTTTGTAGTGCATTGAGTCAACGATATAGTGCATATGGTAGAATAGTGCATAGAAACCTTGTTATGGCACATTGATATAATTCTCTAGCGCATCCATGTTTTTAGCACTTTGAGACACTATTTTAGCACATCTAATCTAGAATGATATAACTTTTAGTAAACTCCCTAATTTTGATGATTTTCGATCACATCAACCTTTGATTTAATGATGTTTGATGATGTTGATAGATTAGATGATGATTGACCTCCTGATACGTGAGGATAAATGATAGGATGATGATGATTGACCTCATGATATGTGAGGATCAATGATAGAGTAATGATGATTGACCTCATGATAGGTGAGGATCAATGATAGATTGATGATGATTGGCCTCATGATTGGTGAGGATCAATGATGTGTCCTCACGAGATGTGATCAAAATCTCATTAGAGCTTATTAGACTGATAGGTTGATTGATGTTGATTGATTGAGAAGATTGTTGATTTGTGAATTGTTATGATGATAGGAGCCTTCAACAATTCTCATGTCATGGGAGCATTTGCTAAGGACCTGGGATTTGATTACATATCTGATGCAAGTTGAGCTAGATGTGATTGGAATTGGATGATGTAGATTGACCTCATTGATAGATATGCCCCAGATTAGGATTAATAGGGGACTCTTGATAGATTTAGCAGAGAGGTGGTACAGTGATCATAACACATTTCACTTGGCCACCGGTGAGATGACAGTGACACCGGAGGACGTCTACCAGAATTTGAGGATTCTCATTGTTGGAGACCTAGTTGTATATGATACGACAAAGTAGGGAGGTACAGATGCACTGTGGTAGGTTTTTGAGGATGACCAAATTTGAGGTTATGATATTCCATGGCGTGAGATGGTCAATGCATATGTGACACTGCCATTTGTACTTATTGGATTCATCGAAGGATTTCTATGTCCCAACTGCAAGTCGAAGGGACTCTTAGTCGGATGGGGTCATATATTGGAGAAGATGATTATTCAAGGGACCAGAAATGTGTGGGAATCCTACACGCTTTCCCATTTGTACCACGATCTTCACCAGGTGGTGTACCTCAAAGCATCCAGTTTATCTATTGGAGTGACATTGCTATAGATATGGGCATGGGAGCACATAGCTATCACACTGTTGGTTGCAGATAGACAGTTTCTAGTTGGTTGGTCATAGATCAGTGGTTAAACAGGTCCAGTTTTCCAACATTAGTTGGGAAAAATGGAGTACTGGAGGTGAGTGCTAGATGATCTTGATAGAGTGACCTGGAGGCCATACCTTGATTGTGAGCAGTGACTAGAGGATGACACCAAGTTACCCTACATGTGTACAACCAAATACTTGATTAGGAGGACTTTGTTCATTATCAAGAGATTTTTGTTGATGAGGGTTCTCCAACAGTATGGAAAAGTACAGCGTATGCCACATGGAGTTGCTCATTATGCACAAAGATGGATAGACATACCAGAGTGGGGACCCACTTTATCTTATGATGTAGTGTGCCAAGAGTACTAGGGATTATAGCTAGTTATCTGGGAGTACCACCCAGAGATTATTGAGGCTCCATGTTCAAAGGAGTATTCCCATTACTTCTTCATGCATCCCTTCCCATGGTTATCTAGTCTAGACAAGCCAGTACCTACACTGGATGATGATGATGATAGGGCACCAAGATGAAGGAGAGGTGGGGGAGATGATGGTGAGGAGGATGAGATCATTGATGAAAGAGATGATGGAAATATAGATGGTGGAGGAGACAAAGATGGGGGAGATGGAGGAGATGGGGATAGAGGTGATGGCAAAGGTGACGGTGGCAGGCATGTGCTAGATCTTAGAGTGCCTCAGAAGAGGCGATCCCTATGGTTGCAACATAGCAGCATGTGTATATTTGGTTGCCCTCACAGCAGTAGCAGACACATATAGTTGCATTACAAGTCCAAGTGCATACATTTCAGGGTCAGTTAGCATAGGTGCAGGCTTTGCTACAAACACATACCCAAGCATAGGCATAGATTACCACTCTAACAGCAGAGTAAGATAGCTTGAGACACTAGTGCAAGTAGGCAGAGGGACTGGAAGAGAGACTACAAAGAGTGGTTGAGGGTACCACCACAACAGAGATGCTACAAGAGGTTACATAAGTCACCTGAGAGGTAGAGTACTACAAGGTATGATGTCATGAGGTAGTGCCTCCAGAGCATTGGGTCAACTATGCTTAGTCTTCCAGTGCCCACAGTCATTCCAGGACTACCAACAGGGGTGTTATAGGGCCACCACCATGCAAAGATCTAGGTACAAGGCCATCAAGTGGTGTCGTAGGTGGTACAGGGTTGACAATGTTTGGGGCTAGCAGCACATAGCCATATGATGATCCTTGATATATTTGAGACATTTAATGATGTATACTCCAATTGTGATTCACTACCATTTTGGTGTGTTTATGACATGAGATGGATTTAATTATGCAAATGAGATGCAATGCACTTTATTTTTGGATTTTCCTGATGTAACTATATGATGTAATGCGTGGATGAATGAATGTTATGATAATTCCTTCTAATATATGTATGACATGCAAATGATTATGCAACTACAGAAGAATGATATGTTTTTGTTAATGTCAAGTATACTCAATCCATTAATGATGGAGATAACATCATTTTTAAAAAAATCCAACCTTGGAAAATCTATAAATATAGATGCAAAACTAATATGGATGCAATCTAATCTAAACATTAAAATCTAAAGATGCAAATGTTGTCATCATAACAGTCAATTTTTCATGCTTTTATCATCATTGAGCCTTTAAATTATTGAAAGTAAGTACAAGCATTAATGGTATAATTAGACCATGATGACCTGAATACTACTTCCATGATTTTTGACATTGCAAGTTAACACAAGCATCTAGGTATAATTGAACCAAGATGACATGAGCATTTCTTGCATAAATAGACAAGAGTTAATCATTTTCCTATGCAAATCTAGAATATTGTCAGTGATACTTTATAGAGCATGTCCTGTGACAATTTACATAGTAATAATGATCAACTCATAAACAACAAACAAAGAAAATATCATACTCTATCCTAGCTTCTCTAGTTCAAGACATCCTTGCTCTGGAGAATTCATAACAAAAATCAAAGTAAAACAATTGAACATTCATGCTAAAGTGATAAACCCATGATTAAGAAGAACATCATCCACTTAGATTTCTTTTCGATTGATTTATTTTGTTGTTTGATGTGGATGGTTGATGTGTAAAGTTTGATGATTGATGTTCAATGTTGATTTGCACTTTGATCATTGTGATTGCTATGTTGTCATACTATTTTTTTGTCTGTTTGTTTAAGCTCAAAGTTTATTGCCCCCAATGAGTTCATGATTTTTCCCCCAAGCCAGGGTGAGACATGACCGCAATGCCAAAATATGTACATGAAGTTTTCAATGAAAAGTAGAATGATGGTGAAAGAAAAAGTCAACACAATGCACAAAACATATGGGAAAGTTAGTCTATCACAAATAGTGCCTATTGTCAAGTTTTCACTACTTGTTTTTATTGCACTTTTTCATATTTTATGATTTTTTTTTTACTTTTTCACCTTTTTTCTGATTTTTTGACTTTTTTGTTGTCACCAAGACACTTATTTTCCAGGTTTTAATCAGGATGACCATTTTTTCAAGACATTTTCTCATTTTTTTAGTATTTTTTCAGGACTTTTACCATGTACTGGATGAACTAGGTATAGAACTTCTTGAGATGAAGATTGTTGATAGGTTCATCAAACAAATCCTTTTAGGCATAGACAATTGATAGGCTCCAGATCCATAGACTGATACAATGACAAAGGGACCTAGCCAGTTTGGTTCAAATTTCCCCTTCTTCTCTTGATCCTTGTTGGTTTTTTTTTTACACTGTAACCAGGTTGGTCTTCTAATCTACCTATGGAATTACCAATTTCAATCAAGGGAAGCTCGAAGGACCTGGACCAACTGATGAGGACTTTAAAAATCCTCCTACACTTCGGGCTCTGCAAGACCTGGGAGGGTGATCCCTTAATGTGTTTACAACCTCTACACCATTATTATAAACAATATTACCAATAACAAATAATCTCACTAAGTAGCTCAACACATTAGGATAATATCGAATAGAATTGGCTATTCCTTGACAATATCAACTATATGGAGCATGAGATAACTACAACACAATCCATAGCATAAGATAGTCATTTATTTTCAATTTGTAGCAAGCTCTAGGAAAAGACAAACAAATACTAAATCATATGGATAATTACAAATTAGCTTAGTGTCATTTATCCATTGGAGGAGTCAAATTCATAAGCATCTAAGGGTATATGATAGGTTTAACACATAACATATGAAATCCTTGATGACATTGCATTGTAATCTCATCAATATGTATTCTAACTCAATACTACTTATCAAATCCTTATATAGAACACATCTGCCTACAATCCCATTCAAGCATTTTAATTAATTCCTTGAATTAAAGCTAAAATAGAATCATACACACCACAATAGTGAGATGGATAAAACAACCCTTAGTTATCTTATTCAAAGTTCAGATATGCATGTACAATGGAGAGACATGAGCTTGAATTTATCATTTCAACTCAAATGCTAGTACTGTTATACAACATTAAATCCCCATGAACTCAAAACCTGTTACAAAATGACTCAAAACCTAAATTTCATTTCTCTCTAAAACCATCAGACTTTACAATTTGCTCTGCAACTTCACCTAGACTTGACCAAAAATTATCTAACTTGCTAACCCGTACTTCTAGCCTTGAAATCCTTCTTATAGAAAATGAAGGAGAAAACAAGCATCGGGCCATATATTACACATGTCACTAGCCAATTGGAGCACCTGGTGATATTCCAAAAAATTTTACAATAGCCATCACCCTGGAGAATATTCTTGTTCATCATGTTAGCTAAGGAAAGTTGATACAACAACAAAAACCACAAGAAACCCACACCGAGACTTCCATCAAAGAAAAACTAGAAACTGTTGTAACTATAGCATTTGATTTACAACCTATTAGTAGTCCATTCCTTTTACTCTTCCTCAGTCAAATATTTAGTTACCCATTTCTGGTATTCTTCATTCGTCGGCCAGTCAAAATTAATTACCTCATTCACCTTGGCATTATAAGGTGTGTATTTTACCACTACCTGATTTGCATCCCTTTCAAAAGATTCCAAAAATGAGTTGGTACTAATGATTTTATCCATACATCTCACCAACAAATCATAATTTGAGTCATCACAAATTAAATTAATTTAATCATTGATGACCTCACTTGCTTGATCCTTCCATTGTTGGAGTAACCTGATTTTCCCTTGTTCATCAATTATATCAGGTAACAATGTGTTACCCCAATCATTGAAATTTTTCACCAACTCCTTGATCTTCCTACTCAAATCATCTAGTAGGGTTTGAAAACCCTGCAACAACTTAACTAATACTTGAGTAGGCTTTAATGATTGGGGCCTAGTATTTGTGTCAAACCTTTAGGCCTTATACATGGCATTCAAATCACTGGCCCTAGGGATCCAATTTTCAATCAATGCTATCACTAGCTCCTGATCCCTATCAATATTCTTTATTGCATCTAACAACAAAGAATATAAAGAATGTATAGATAGTAATCTAATATCAACCTTTTCATTTAAATGCCTCAAGACAGTAGTAACAATCTCCTTTTGCTTTAAAAGAGATCCCTCCCCACTTACCTTTAATGATGTATGCAATTCATCAATTCTTTGCAAGAGCTACTTCTTTGTAGGATCAACAAAGCACTATGTTTCTTCATCAATTTCCTCTAAAGAAGGGGTGAGGGTAGGATTTTGACTGGGAGACCCTGGTGTGGAAACAATTGGAGAAGCAGGGGGCACTAACCCTGTTGTGGAAGGTAATGTACTAGTCCTTAGACCACTTGATGTCTCCCCAATTTGTTTATACCTAAACCTTTTCACCCCAATCTACAACTCAACATTCTTTTATTGCATCTTGTTTTATTCCTCAATCAAAAGGTTATACTTCTCCATTAGGCTCTTCTTTTTAGCCTCCTCCCTTTCAACAGTCTTTTGGGTCAATTTGGCCACATTCACAGTCAAATTAGTGGCCTCAATGGTTGAGGTTTTTGAAGCTCTCTTTATTATTAATCCTCCTCTGAAATTTGGATTAATATCATAAAAATTTGGCTTTCTTCCTTGAGGGGCCAATGCCCAAATTGCCAAGGTTTCATACTCTTCACTGAAAGCAGAGTCTTGAAGTGTTGCCTTGAATTCTTCTTCAGAGTCTTGCAAGGGATGCTTGGACTTCAGAATAGCATTAAATGTTACAGCATTTTCAATGTCCCATTCAAGCAGAATCAATACACCGGCCTAGCTCACCAGTTTCCTTCCTTCTTCAGGAGTGATATTCTTGAATTCTTCCATTAATTCAGCTTTTACCTCCTCATCATTCTCCTGGTCTAACCTATCAGGCCTTAGTTCTCTTCTCTTCTTACATTTATCTTGATATTCTTCAAATTTCATCCTCCATACCAATTGCAAGAATATAAGAGTTTTTACAAATGTATTGTCATCTAGAAACTCTTTGCAAGCTTCAATTCATGCATCTTGTACACTTTTACCTTTCATATCTAAATTAGATAAAACCAATTCAACTAGTATAGGAGGGGAAGGCATACCAACCTGCATGTCATGATTAGTAAAATAAATTTCATCCATCAAATTTTCATGTGGTTGATCAATTCTTTGCCTCTTAGGGCTTGGCTCAGATGGTGGTGATGAGGGATTGTCTTCTGGTGATGATTCTAAATCAATGATTTTGATTACCCCAGGCACTTTGAATTTTGGACCTGGTTGTGAAGGAAACTTCATTATTTGCTTCTCCTTTCTGTCCACTTCTTCCTCATCACTACTGATATCCATTTTCCTCCTGTAAATGGGCCATCTTTCTGTAGGCTGGTATGCTAGCCTTGTTTCAATTGGTTTGGCACCTTGTTCTGATACACCCAGACTCAGTTCTAAATTTATCTTTTTGGTTCTCAAGGTACCCATAATCTCTTTGAAGTTCTCCATCAGAAAATCAATTTTCTTATGGTGGGGACTGAACTCTGATAGTGGATCATATTTCAAATCCATTTTGTGCACAACATCTAATAGCTTACTATAAGCTATCCATTTCTCCTTGTTCAACTCTTGTTTATTTAGGTCAAACTCGTTTCTAATCAGTTCCTCAGGAAAGTTGAAATCCTGCACAAACTTTCCAGCTTTTATTCTTTGTCTGAAAAGGGTAAAGAAACCCTCAGGATCATGTTGTCACTTTGGACCACACCTCAAATGATAATCCTCAAATAATTTCTCAAAATGCACCCAACCTCCCCTTGAAAATGCAAAATCAGACACCACTGTATAATCTGGGAAAAATGTTCCCTTACCCCTCCCAGTGAGGTTGTCCTCATGAATACAACCTATTTTCCACATAGCTTATGTGAACCCCACTCTTGGTGGCACATTGTATGGCAGTATATGAGGGGCTTCCTGAAAACCATATACCCAAAAAATAGTGCTGACTGGGTATGGGATAATGTCACCCCAGTTATGGAAGACTTTTAATTCTAGTTTCCTCCCCTTTAGCCTGAGGAAATCATGTAATTCCTCAGAGATCCTAGGTACATTCACCATCAATCTAGCCCTCAATATAAAAGCAAAGCAATTATCAAATTGCACATAACTGGTACTTTCCTTATTGCAAGATAAATCTACAGCCCATATCTGTACTAGCAATCTTTCTCCATCAACCGATTGCCTTAATTTCATCCTTTCAGAGAAGAAATCAGCATTCTTGAACAAGAACATATGCATCAGTATAGAATACCAAAATAATTGAGTGTTGGTATCATTTTTTTGCAACTTTGATAGCCTATCATGTATCCTCTCAGCCAAGAAAGAAGCAAATTCATATGTCACAGAGAAGTTAGGGTGTTGTATTTGCACCCCCATGAATATGTATGCAATGGGCATCACTGTACTAGGACTGAAACCTAGAATCTGACACAATGAATAGAAATTGGCTAGGAAATTATTTGCAAAACAATTTAATCTGAAAGGTTCCTAGTCACTGGGGCTGATATGAAATCTTGAACCTCCTTCCCTAGCCAAATGAGGTGGAAGCAACTTAGCTCTAAAAAGATACTTCAACTTTACATATTCCTACTTCATTTCCTCAAGATTGACAGGAACCAAGTCTTCACTTGGTTCACTCAAGTCAAAAATTTGTTGGATATCATCTCTATTAACACTCAACAAAACCTTTCCATCATTATCCATGATTACCCGTGTGAAAAGGTCATATCTTGTAGCCACTGCCCTAAGCAGGTCTACATCAGGGAACACATTTGGTACCACCAGCTTTCCCAAATCATACATCCAGCCATTTGAAAAGGGGTGAGGAAAATTCCTCTATCCATACCACAATCTAAACATTTCCAAGCCTGTGAGAGGAACCCTAGCATCAACTATGTTGGAGCAATTATTGTATACTAACCCTTCCCCCAAGATTTTCCCTCGCATTAGAATCAATCCCTTCTTCCTATCATTCATTGAAAAGGGAAATTGATCCAGAAAATCATCATAAAAGTTCCTTCTTAAATAGTCAACTTGGCCAAAATGTTGCTTTGGTGGTGCCATCTTGGACAAACTAGGGCCTCTTTACAACGTTATACTTCAAATAGCTAGGACTAACCAGAGATAGAAAATCACATAACAAAACACTACAATTTCTCACAACTATAATTAAACTATAGCCCTAACACATTTATCAACAAGCTCAATGACAAGCATAGCAAATCATTTCCCAAATTCAAGTGCAGAATGATCGGAAGACACAGAAATTAACTCACGGCTTTGTTTGTAGAAATCCCAAATTTTGGCTGCAATGATTTACAACTTCGCTTTTGGCTCTGAAACTACTCTGCAAAATACTTGAATGCTCTATGATACACATAAATTAGGAGAATTGATTTTATTTTGATCAAAACAGTAAATGTATCATCTACCATTAAATCTCACTCGTGTGTTACATGAACAAATCCAACCATATTTGATGTAGATTTAAATTTGAGTCATTGATCTTTTAGTTAGATTAAATCATCAAACGACCGCCTTCAAAACAAGCTGACACAATCACTAATGAGGAAATAAGGGGCCCACCATACCATATGCTACCAAGGAAGTCCACGTGGTCGTCGCCTATAATATCACGTTCAATAAAGATCCTACAACTTTGGATCACATGATGGCAGGCAACTGTAGATCTTGAGCATCAGTGATCTTGTTCATTCAACACAGTCACCAGCCTTATCATTAACCGTCGAGCATATTTTCCATCAAGATTATAACATACCCTTTGATTTAAAACATGTGTGTCTCAAGAACACTTTAGTAACCCACCTTTTAACGTATTAAGGCCAGATTAATTTACCACAGTATTTCCTTTATTCTTTTGGCTTCATCAGATGAGACACGTGGCGCCCGCCTGTGATATCGCAATCAATAACAACCTTGTAACTTTCAATCACGCTATGGTGGGAAACTGTTGAGATCTAATGAAAAATGATCGATGGTCATCCAAACCTATCTCCTTCAACCTCACCAAATGGGACATGTGGCGCCCTCCCGTGATATCGCAATCAACCAAAGCAGTGTGGTGGGGCCATTGCAAGATGGCGGAGAATGGTTGAGATCAAACGGTGGTTGATCAATGGTAGTAAAAATTTGATACCTTAGAAAGGACATGTGGCGCCCACCCGTGATATCGCAGTCAGTAAAAATCCTGCAATTCTCGATCACGCGATGGCAAGCAACCATTGATATTTGAAGGAAATTGATCAACGGTAGCATGAATTTCATCCCTCTACAAAATAAAACATTCATTAAAATGACAAGGGGACATCACTAGGCCAATGGTAAACAACAACATAAGTTGTTTTTAAAAGATGAAACACGGGGCCAACCAAGACTTAGGAAAATAAAACCTGTGAAGGAAATAAAAAATAAGACCAAAGGGACCAAGCCTAGATGAACCGATAGAACATAAGTCATTTTAAAACCCCTCAAAAATTAACAGTGAAATAGATCCCAACCATGGCGTAAAATAAACACAAGGGTTTTACATGAAAATAAAGTTAAACCACAACCCAAAGAAAATTTTTGACACCATGAAAGACTAGTGACATAAGGCAAGAAGGAAAGGAACATAAGGAGAAAAAAGTTGAAGTTCCATCAATCCTGTTGATTTTGAGGATTTTCTTTTAAGACCAAGTCACCAACTTGAAACATTCATAGTTTTACTCTGTGATTGTAACTTTTGGACATCCTTTGTTGATAGGCTTTCAAATGATCCATAGCTTGTTGATGACATTTATCCAGCAGTTCTAACTCCTGAAGTCTAGACACTTGATAATCCTCATCTAAAATGATCCCCTTTAGTGATGCACGAAGTGATGGTAGCTCAACCTCAATAGGTAAAATGGCCTTTGATCCATATACAAGAGTGTATGGTGTGGCTCCTATAGGTGTGCGGATACTGGTTTTGTAAGCCCACAAAGTAGGGTTCAGTTGAATGTGCCAATCACATCCAACATTATTGATAGTTTTCTTTAAGATTTTCAAAATAGTTTTGTTTGAGGCCTCTACTTGGTTGTTTCCTTGAGGGTAGTATGGTGTGGAAAATCAATGTTGGATATGAAACCTTTCATAAAGTTCTTGGATGTCCTGATTCTTGAAAGGTCTACCATTGTTAGTGACAATGGACTAAGGAATGTCGTACCGACAAATGATGTAATTAGGATGAAGGATGCAATTTATTTTCTTGTGATTGTGGTTAGGGGTACAGCTTCAATCTACTTTGTAAAATACTTTGTGGTTGTGATGATAAATTTGTATCCATTGGATGAAGATGGGTGAATTTTACCTACAAGATTCAATCCCCGCTGACAAAAAGGCCATGTTGATGCTAACGGTTGTAGTTCCTGTGCTGGTGCATGTATGAGGTTGCCATGAATCTGAAACTTTTTGCATTTCTTAACAAATTGAAGAGACTCCTCCATATTCGGCCAGTAATACCCCAAACGTAGGATTTCTTAGCGAGAGTTAGTCCACTTCAATGTGTTCCATAGATACCTTCATGAACCTTGCATAAGGTCATTTCAGATTTGTTACATTCTAGACAATGAAGGAGAGTTCCATCAAGACCTTGATGATAAAAAATTTCGGCAATTAGGGTATGTCGTGTGGCTTGGCAAATGAAGTTTCATTTTTGGTTTCAGGAAAGATCAAGTGGAAGGGTGTTATCTCTCAAGTATAGATCTTTCCATAAATTGAGGATTCAACGTCAACTAGGTGGCATATGACTTGGGATTCAAGGTTATCATAGGAAAGATTGAACACTTGTTCCAACATAAACTCATAACAACTTTGTTTCTCTAGAATCTGGAGAAGAGGAGTGATTGTCGCCATTGCATCAGGAACTTTATTATCAACTCTGGGAATCTGTTAAAATTTAATTTCAACAAATTAATTTTTTAAATCATCAACCATTTTCTTATACGGCATCAACTTATCATCCTTTGTCTAATAATCATCATTCACCTAATTAATGACTAGTTGTGAATCTCCATAGACCTACAGTTGTGTGATCTTCCATTAGACTACTACTTTGATCCCAATGATTAATGCCTCATACTCAGCCACGTTATTTGTGCAAGGAAACATGAGCCTAGAAAATTTTAGGATGAGCCTAGAAAATTTTAGGATGGTATGTCCTTGAGGTGTGACAAATAGGATTCCAACACCAAACCCGTGTTGTGTGTAAGACCCATCAAAATATAACATCCATTGTTGTGGTATGATTGTAAGGACGTTTGCATCAGGAAACTCAATATGCATTGGATGATCATCTTGGAGTGGTGCCTCATCTAACTGATCAGCTATCACTTGACCTTTGATGGCCCTTCGATATACATACTGGATTTCAAACTCGCTCAAAATCATTACCCATTTGGCTACTCTTTCTGTTAAATTAGCTTTGTTGAGCAGATACTTTAGTGGATCAATTTTAGCTATGAGTTTAACAATATGAGTTAACATGTAATCCCACAGTCGCTGAGTAACAAAGACTACTGCCAAGCAAGCTTTTTCATTGAAGGTGTAGTTGATTTCATAGATGTTCAATCTTTTGTTGATATAATAAATAACCCTTTATTTTCCTGCAGCATTTTCCTGTGATAACAAAGTGCCTAAAGAAACCTTAGTTGTTGCTATGTAGAGTAATAATGGCTTTCCTTCTGTTGGTGGCACAAGTATGGGTGGAGACATCAGATACTATTTCAATTGATTGAATGTTGCTTCACATTTTTCATCCCATTTGAAGGAAACATTTTTATGTAGTAAGTGATTAAAAGGATGAGTTTAACCTACTAATTGTGCAATGAACCTCTTGATAGATTGGAATTGTCCCTATAAGGATCGCAAATGAATAATGTTCTTGGGAGACGACATGTCCATGATGGCCTTGACTTTGGAAGGATCCACTTTGATGCATTTTTTTGAGACTATATATCCCAATAATTTTGTTGAGGTCATGCCAAACACACACTTCTTTGGGTTTAATCTCACATTAAATTTTTCCAAACGAGTAAATATTTTATCTAAGATTTCAAGATGTCCCTCTCTGGTATATGATTTTTCCAATAGGTCATCCACATAATCCTCCATAAAGGTGTGCATCATGTCATGGAAGATGGTGGTCATTGCTCGCTGGTAAGTGGCTCCCACATTCTTCAAACCAAAAGGCATGATGTTCCAGAAAAATGTTCCCCATGGACATGTGAACGTGGTTTTCTCTTGATCTTCTGGTGCTATTTTGATTTGATTGTAACTGGAAAATCCATCCATTAGTGATCACATGGTGTGTCCTACTGTCAAGTCTACAATGATGTCAATGTTGGGCAAAGGAAAAGCATCCTTTGGACATGCCTTGTTGAGATCTCTAAAATCAATACATATCCTAATGATTCCATCTAGTTTAGAGATAGGTACAATGTTATAAATCCACTTAGCATAATCAATCAATCAGATGAATCCTGCATCTAACAATTTCTTTAGTTCTGCTTTTACCAATAAGGCAATATGGGGATGCATTTTCCTTAGTTATTGCTTCACGGGTTTCACTCTAGATGGTAAAGATAAATGATGCATTATCAAGTCTAGATCTATGCTTGGCATATCAGCGTAGGACCAAGCAAAGTTGATTTGTCTTTCCTCAAAGAAATTGAACTCAGGATTTTCCTATTTTGTCATGAATGTTGCCAGATGTAGGGTCTTTACTTTTTCTGCTATGTCGATGTTGATAGATTGTGTTGGCTCAACTAATGTTAATGATCTTTCATGATAGTGTTCAAGAAGAGTGTCAAATCTCCCATCCTTCGGTGCCTCAAAGAGGTTTTCACCGTTGGATGTGCTTTTTATTTTTACTTTTTCTTGATCTAACATTGTCATTAAATGGTTTTCACCATCATATCTATTTCTAGTATTATTCATTTTACAGCTGAGAGATTTGGCACTCCCCTGGCTAGACTTCGTTATGAAATTCAATGGTGGAATTTGTTTTGGGATGTTAGAACAAAGGAAGTTGACAATGGCATCATCATTTGAAAATATGGGGACATTGAGAGGCTTAGTTTGGCCTCAATCTATGAGTTTGGGATGTACTAGAGGTAAGGAATCATCAAATTAGCTAAGGTCAGAGGAAATAAGGGTCCTGATGGTGATGTCTTCAAGTTTCTTGATAGAAATGTCAAGGTCTAGAAAGTAACTCTCCTCTGAATTATTTGTCGTGTTCAGAGTCTGATCATCCTCGATGGAGTCATTGATATGTTGTGATCCTAATTCAAGAGATCAAGACCCTAAGATTTGTCCCTTTGTATGTATTGGTGCATACCTTTGTATCACATCAATTTCTTTGTCATGACAAGACTCTTTAGATAGTGAATCCCACTCATATGCATTTGAGTCAGTTTCATATTCATTACTAGCTTGTAGTTGTAGGATTCACTCAACAACCCTCTAAATTGCTTCTTCTTTTGTCTCCTCTTTATATCTCAGCCTTGTCTTGTCTTTTGGATGAATTGTGAGAGGTTGGATTGGTTCTACAATGCCTTCTTTCCTTTTGTCAATAGGTCCTTGTCCTTCGTACCCCATCTTTTCTAAGATTGTTTTCCCTTTACCATATTGTTTTGTTTGTATGCTAGTAGTTGCTGCTATAGAGGCTTCCTCATCTTTGTATAACCAATTTAAAACATCCTTATTTTCAAATTCATCCACTAGATTTCTTGCTTTGACAAATTTTCTGTCAAAAAGTGTGATAAGTTGTGATGGTTGTCTTGATATTGATGGTTGCTCGTATGATCTTGGAGATGGAAGCAACTGTGAGAGACACAAGGATTGTTCCATTGAATATTCACCCATATATTTTCCTTTCATTTGGATCTTTGCAAACTATTTTGATAGGTAATTTAATTGGCTTTCATGATTGGATGGAGCAGAATCAACAATGCCTTTGTCTCTTGACTGAACCTTTTCCTCGGGCTGATTGGATGAAAAATTTAATTGGCTTTCATTGCTTGATGAAGTAGGATCATTGATACCTTTATCTTTTGACTTCACCTTTTTCTCAACCCATTTTGACAAATAATTTAGTTGTTTTTCATTGTTTGATGAACTAGGAGTTTGAGCTTCTCTATTATGAGGCACAAAAGTATCTTGGACTGTTTTGAGTGTATTACAATATTGAGGATTATTGAAGTCAACTGAAATGGTGATTTCTTGACCATTGAAAGGAAATTTCAAGCACTAGTGATACGTTGACTACACAGCTTGCATTTCATGAATCCAAGGATGTCCCAATAGTATATTGTATGTCAACTCCTTGTATAATACTTGTAAAATTATATCTTTTACAACTGGCCCCACTTGAATTGGTAACACGATCAATCCTTGGGAGGATATCTCTTCATCATCATAGGCTTTTATTGTGATCTTTCTTCTAGCATCAATGGAATTTTCAAAATATCCAAGTGCACGAATGAGTTTTAAAGTGAAAATATTTAGCCCCACTCAACCATCTATTAGAACACATTTGACCTGGTGTTTGTGAATTAAAACCTCAATGTGAAGGGCAACATTATGTGGATGGGTGAGTGATACATCATCATGTTCTAAAAATGATAGGAAATGAGGTACGATCATGTGTCCCACCATAATTTGAAATTGGAAAAATTTTGAATTATTTGGTATTGTAGTGGCTACTAGACCTTGTTCCAAAATCTCCTTGTGAGCTAGTGAAATTTTTAGCAATTCCAATATGGATATTTGAGCTAGGATTTTCTGCAATTGTTCAACTATGTTACTGAGTTGAAGGGACAACAGGTGTCTTAGATGTAGCTCCTTTCAATATTACTTTGGCCTACCCCCTTATGGTTGCTTGACTAGTTGATGATCTTGTTTTCCTCTTATTTTAATGACATTAATCTTATTATTATTTGCAGCAATTTTTGTAATTAGATTTATTGGAATGATGTCGTTGATTTGATTAGTGTCAATGTCATGGAGTTGATTTTCAGCTGTGACAATATCATTAGTTTGATGATCTACAACAATGTTTGGTTAATTGTTAATTTCAATGCCATTAGTCTTATCTTCAACTACAGAAATATGAAGAATAGTAGTGTCATAAACATAATTCACATTTTTACCTTTGTTGTTTGCGGAAGAAGATTCTCCCTTTTCATAATTTGGCAAAGGATTCTTGAATGCTCCATGATCATTATTGGTCTAAGGTCCTTCAACAAATATTGTTTTTTTATCAATTAAATCTTGTATCAAATGTTTCAGTTGCATGCAATCATTCATTTTATGTCCCTTGTTTCGATGAAATCACAATAGTATGCATCATTCCACCAAGAGGCTTTAACTCTTGGTTCCCAATCTCATGGCTCTTATAATGTTATAAGGTTGGCTGCAAGAAGCTCTTTCAATGCTGATTTGAGTGACTATCCCAAAGGTGTGAATCTTCTTCGATTTGATGGTTTTTGATATGATGGTGGTTTAGATTCAGCATTGTTTTGATGGTTGTTTTTATTGTCATTTTGATTGGTGTTTTGGGAATTGTTTTGATTGGTCTTGGTAGCAACTATTGTCAAGTTAAATACTGGTTTGGTATTTTTTGTTTCAGCTGCAGCATCATTGTTATCAATGTTTTTAATTATTTGCCAAAACGTTGGTTTATTGTTCTTGTTGTGATAATTAGAGGAGTTGGTTGAGTTGTTTCCTTCATTGTATATTTTTAATACCCCTCTTTTGACCAAAGCTTCTTCAATTTTAATTCCATTTTCAATCATCTTTTCAAAGGTAGGTGGGCATTTCAATTCAAGTCTATAGTTCATCTCATCATTTAGATTGTTAATGAATATTTCCATCTTTTCTTTTTCAGGTATGGGACAAGCATACCTTGCAAACAACCTTCTCCATCTTTTCAAAAATATAAGGAATGATTCACCCTTTTTCTATTTTATATTGTAAAGGTCATTCATGGTAATCTCGTGTTGGATGTTGTAGGAGTATTGAGTGATGAATTTTTTAACTATATCTTCAAAGGATTTGATACCTGGTGGTAATTTAGAGAACCATTCCATACATTGTCCACCCAAAATTTGTGGAAACAATCTCATCAAATAAGTCTCTTCATGTGCAAACTCTAAGCTCATGGTTTGAAACTCCCTCACATGATCTATAGGATCAGTTTTGTCATTATATTTCTCATATTTTAGGAATTCACAATGCTTAGGAAAAGGAATCATGTTCATTGTTTGATCAAAAGGATATGGGCAGATGTCTTGTATCAAGTATCTTTTTGTGGTTCCTCTTTGCATGTCTTGAAGTTGTTGTTGCAGATTTTTCATTTGATTAGTTAGGGCAGCCACTGGATCTATATTTGGAGGGTCAGTTTTAGTTCTTTTAGGTGCTCCTTTTAGTTGACTAACATCAAATTCATTAGGAAATTTGACACCTTGTTTAGCCAACATTAAAAATTATTTTTCATCATCTTTTTCCAAAACTTTCTCCATGAATTTGTGGAAGTTAGGATCTTGTTGAGCAGTTTGGATGTCTTCCTTAGTTATTTCATCACCTTTAGGTTGGTAGAATCTATGAAATGGATATTCTTCAGCTTCAGCCATGGTGTTCTGAGTCTTTGCTTCTTTTTCCTTGAGTTTTTGTCTTTGTAATCTTGTTATAACAGGCATACAAGTGTTATAGTTTTCACTAAATTTTGATCTTTATTTGGAAGAGTGACAAGGATAATAACTAAGTCAAATAGAATGAAAAATTTTATTGATGAGACTAAGTTAAATCTAATTATATAGCGTTGTTTCGTGATGAAGGATGATAAATCCAAATGATGAAACTTAGCTTAATAATCAAAGGTGTGATGGATGTTTAGGCACTTTAAGATGGTAGATCTTAGTTTAGTTTGAACAATTTCACTTGTAAAGACTAGTTTCATCAAGTTTAAGACACTATTAGGACTAAGGAATAATTTTATTCTGACAAGGATCCCTATATGTGAGTTTAATTTTCAAACAGATTGTAATTTTTTCTCTTTGGTTTTAAATTAATTGGATGCACTAAAAGATCAAACGAATGCACTAAAATATGGTTTGGATGCACTAAACTATCCCCTAGATGCACCAAAAAATGGATTCAATGTGTTATACAATGGATTAAATGCACTAGAGAATGGACTAAATGCGCTAAAAGATGTGTTACATGTGCCAAAAAATGAATCAGATGCACCATAAAATGGGTTAGATGCACTAAAGAAAGCCAATGATTCACTAGACTGCCCCTAGATGTGATTCAACTTGGTATTCTTTGTTGGGATATCAAGTAAATGCGCTAAAAGGATCTGCAAATGTGTTGGAAGATGGAATAAATGCACCATAAAATGGGTTAGATGTGCTAGAAAAGGGACTATATGCATCAAAGAATGGACTGAATGTGCTAAAAGATGGAAGGGATGTGCTAAAATATGGGTCGAATGCACAACATAATGGGATGTATGCACTGGAAAAGCAAGTGAATGCGTTAGAAAATGGTGTATATGTGCCAGAACATTCAATGGATGCACTAAACTGGGGGATGTCACGGTTTGAAAAGTTTGTTTGATTTTTTTCTTCTTGTCTTTCAGCTAGGGAATTGATTGTTTTAGTGGATGTTCTTCTGAATCAAGGTTTGCAAATTTCTATGTGTGGTTTTCATTTGAATTTTGTTTTAAAACACACATGTAAGACATATCAAACAAGTACAATTCCTAAGGTTGGCCATGACAATATTCACTGGATTCCCACTTGGATTTTACTCCAGTTGTGCCTACTTTTAGTGATGATTAGAAGCTTGACCACACTAGCTCCCCTCCATGGAACTCACTTCTTGGTTCAGCCAAGCTTTAGTACCCATGAAACTCCCATGGCATACTTTTCATCTCTACTAAAAGCCACAAAAATATGGGGCGGCTTCAAAGGTTAGACCTGCACCAGTAAATAGAATGGGATTTTGGCTTGCTATCACAAGAAGGTCTTAATATGGGCATCCATTCAGTAGAGATTACACATACGAAAAGTGACCATTGTTGACCATCTTGTTGGTATAACCCCCCCCCCCCGTGATACTTGAACTTTCTTCAAGTATCCACACTTATATACTGGGTGGAAATGACTTGGTTTTAGCTTGTTCCTGGTTTGGGTTGTTCCCATAGGGTGAGTACTTTTTCCCACTATGACAAGCCCTCTAAGGGGAGAGCATATGCCTACCACTCTACAATCACAGCAGACATGGTGTTCATTTTCCTCTTAATTAAGCTAGGTTCCTAATTTAATCAAAACAAACAAAAATAACTCCAACCCCTACAAAACACCATTAGTAGTTTCAGATAAATTGTCTTTGGTAGCATTCAATAGTTTTAGCAAAGTCTCTAATAGCATTTAAAACACCTGCAAAATAGAAAGATATCAATTAGTTTCCAGAATTTGAAAAATTTGCAAAGAAAGCCAGATGTGTTAGAACAACAACTAGATGCGCTAAAATATTCCACATATAAGCTAGAAAAACTACTTAATGCACTAAAATATCAACTAAATTCACTAAAATAACAACCAAATGAGCTAAAAGAACCCCCTGATGCGCTAAAGTATGAAATGGATGTGCCGAAAGATGCTTTGGATGCACCATAACAGGAATCAGATGCACCAGAAGACATTTTGTATGTGCAAAAAGAACTCACGGTCATGCCAAAAGAAGTTCACATCCAAATTTGTAAGCACACTTTCTAGAAAATTATTAAAAACAGGGCTAGAGCCCCACGGTGGGCACCAAAAAATGTATGTGTGAAATATGTGAATGCAATTAAGCTAAACAACACACCAATGAGACATTATATTAGAGAATTCAAACACAATTTAATCTAATTGAAATAGATAAACTCTCTAAAGTCATCCCATTTTTCTCTATCTTCAGGGATTCATTAAATCATAATGGCTCTCATATTTGCATATACACTATGACTATTAGAATGAAAACCTAAAGAACGAGATGCTGAAAATGCAATAAATATGTTCCTTTATGACTAATTGCTATGTGATACTAGTGAGTGATAAGGATAATGATGTTATATGAAGGTGTAAGCTATGCTATGATGATAATGTAATGAAACTAAAAAAACTAATATGTAGCTATTGATAAATCCATGATACTAAACTAATATGCTTCTAATTGCTAAATGCTAAATGCTCTCAAACGCTCAAAGTAATTTTTTGTAGAGTAAGATTGCTCAAAGTTGGGATGCATTTGTTGTAGAATGAGGTTGCTTTTATAGATTTTCCAAGGCATGAAATGATGTGTCAACAAGCAACGGTCTAGATTTGATCTGGAGGAACTGATGGTGGAGGATGAAGAAGTTGGAGAGAATCATGGAGAGTGTTCCCTTTAGTAAAACATTCTGCCAAGTGTAGAAGAGAATCAAATGGAAGAGGAAGCCATGTGTCTCAAATTTTTTAGAAGTTTGTTGATGGAAATTCCCATTTAAAAATTAGAAATATTTAAATTCATGAGATATGGTGAGGTGGATGATGAGGTGGATGGAGGTTAGAGAATTATGTAGAAATGTGACTAAATTCCAACTTAAAAATTCAAATTTAGTGGGAGGGAATTAATCAAATAAAATATTTTTTTTTTAAAATTATTTAATTAAGTCATGAAGAAAATGATTTAAGATAGGAAGAATTTAAGAAAGTGAACTATATAAATAAATTTAGAATTTATTTATAAGTAGATGAATTAAAAGAGCTTATTAATTAAATAACTTGTATTTAATTAATTAGATTATTGAGACCATTTTTAGGTGTATACATAGAGAAAGTGGTGATAGAAACCAGATCTTCTAGCTTTTCTCTCCTTATCAGTGAACCCTTTTGGATCACAATTTCTCACTCACTCCATTTTCATTCTGTAGTTGCTTAACACAATGCTAAATTTATCAAGGCTCTCTTTTGATGTGACCATAAAATTAAAAAAATCACATTGGGGAGATATAAGATACCCCTTTCTAGCATTCCTAAAATGTTCTTTATCCATGGCATCTAGTTGCCACATTATCTCCATGAATGCTAACTTGTCATAAATATAAATTGGTAAACGATGGGGCTGCACTAAGGCTCATAAACCTTGATCACAAAGTAATTGGAATGCAAATATCAATCACCCCAATTATGATCATGCTTGGTATTCTCCTTGAACTCCAGTGGCCTTAGAATTTCCTTAATGCCCCTAGAAATCCTATACACAAGCTTCAAACCCAAATGCTCCAAAAAACTAAATTTGAAACCATTACAAAAGGAAACATAATTAGACTCAGGGAAATTTTGATCCCAAATGTGATTCCACATTTACAGAGGTAGCTCATTGTCTTATTCATCCTTTTCTCTTAATCTCATGAATAGGCCTTGCGGCCAATCCATAATAACATATGCATTAGCAATGAATAATGTGAGAAAAATAGGGGGTTTGTATCCTTTATCCCTATTAACTACTTGTGGACCTCCTCTACAATGTAGGTTGCATAATCAAAACCTTTGTTGGAATGTTTGTCCTGGATATCCATGGCCATGACCATCAAAGGAACATTCATCTTCACTTAATATCTTCTACCAAGGACTTGACACAAAGCAAAGTTGGTATTCTTGAAATAATCCTCAAACTCGTCAGAATCAAATGGTTCCACCTCTTTAGGTGAAAATCACACATCCCTTTTGTTCTGATCTCTTCTTATGTGCCTTGGTAGCACATGTCTCTTGTATCCGTATTTATCTCTCCCATATTCTTGATACAATACACCAAAATTATTTGCAAAATAATTTAATTTGAAAAATTCTACTATCTTGCAAAAGAATTTAATTTGAAAACTTCTACTATCTTGCAAAAGAATTTAATTTGAAAACTTCTACTATTTGACTCTTAGAAATGTCTAGCAATGGGGTTCAATTGATTCTTTTGATAACCCTATCCTGGGGATCATAGCATTTAGCTATCTCTTGTATCAAGTCAACCTCGACAAACACATTGGGAACAATAAGCTTCCCGAGGTCACAGGTCCATGAATAGCATGTTGGATGCTTTGTAATTCTATGATTGAAAGCATACAAGAAGATTTCCCATTTGCTTTTTGGCACTAAAACCTCTCTAATTCCTCTTTCCAAATCTTGCAAGTGGTCTATCAACACACTTCTCTTGTAGATATTTTCCCATTGGCTTTTCACTAGGAAATAATTCTTTCAGTTCATCCTCTGTAAAATGGGCAAAGTCTCTCTAAACCCCCTTTTTCTTTTTTGATGATTTTGAGGCTTGTGGCTTCTATTTTCCATCTTTAAATTTTTCCCTTTTAGGCTTAGCCTTTACCTTAGATGGCTCATTGGTTTGACTCATTTTAGAAGTTTTAATAGAGTTAGGGTTTTACAAATTTGAAATTTAAAATCTAGGGTGTTACTTTGCAAGGTTCAACTAAGAATTTTGCAACTAATCCTACTGGTCTCTTGTCTAAAACAAACTAGGGCCTAGAATTTACCTTTTACAATTCAAAATAGAAATTGTAAAAACCCTAGATCATAATACCTTCACTAGGGTGTTACTTTGCAAGGATCAACTATGAATTTTACAACTGATCTTATTGTTATTCCATCTAAAACAAATTAGGGCCTAGAATTTACATTTTATAATTTAAAACAAAAATTGTAAAACCCTAGATCATAATACCCTTTATAAATACTAGTTTTTCCTTTGAATTATACCCCTATTGGAAATTCAGCACAAAGGAGTAGAAGAACCGAATTACCCAGGAACCCTAGTTTTTTGCTCTCTAAATTTTCTTGTATGAGTTCTCCTCTTTGTGCTCGCCTTAAAAGTCTTGCAAATACAGTGCCAAAAATCATAATTCAGCTCTTTATTATCTTCAAAAATAAGAAGACATGCCATTAATGATTAGAGATGGCTCACATTAGTGAACAAGAGTTCTTTGACACTTAGTCGTTCATGTTTAAACTTCCACCATTGATCAATTTTTTTTAAAACATGATGAATGATGATTCGTGCTCTTCACATATCTCTACTTGCCTTTTGGTACCTCATCATGAATCCGCGATGTGAACAATGGTGCAATATTCTAAGATGTTTCCATGTATTTTCTTTAAAACTTACCACCAACTCCAAGCCTTGGATCATCACACATCTCACATTAGCCCTGAGATCATCTTAATATAACCATGATATGAAGAGTCCGCACGATGGAAGGAATATTCAATAGCATATCTTCTATCCTTCCATTGTGTATCAAGCATTTGGAATCACCTTTCAAGCTCATAACCATGATGTACCGAAGAGAAGCGATGAAGTATCTTTAAAAAGACTTCCATTGCACATCACTCCTCGGTGTTGAGCAAGGAATGCATATTAGCAATGTGAAAGGGAGGAGTGATGGCATAAGATTAGTATGCATGTCCACTTTATGAGATCAATGAGTGTATCACATATTGCATTTGGAAGGCTAGCAAATAATGGCCTAACTGCGATGTGAAGGGCTCAAGTGATGCATTGGAATTAACTATGTATTGCACATCACCAATTTGAGAACGATGATTATGAGGCAATAAGAAATACAAAGGAGGCTTTGTGATGCAAAGGAAATAGAAGGAATTGCACCTTATTTTTATGAATCTGGCAGTGCAAAGGTAAGTAGCGATGTGAAAGTAGAGCACGATACAAATGATTAACAAAGGTATCACTGATTACACAAAGGAATTTAGCAGGCATTAGCACTTTAGTGATATGAAGGAAACATGTGATGTTAGGGAATATAAGGCATCATAAATCACATATTTGAGGCTGATGGGATGGAAGCAAAGTGTGATGCACATGGATCACATGATGAACACAACTTAAGTGAAGGAAATTTTGCACATGCCTATAAGTTGTTCTAAAACGGGGGTCGCCTAGGTAATGTGAATAAATAAGACATAATAAAACCTAAGGAATAAACCAAGCATAGGATAATAAGGGAAATACTTCACAACCTTTGACCATAGGAGAAATAAAATCCTTAGACAAAAATAAAAGGTTATCATGTGAAGGGACAAATCGATAACCCTAAGCATTAAGGGGTCAGTCAACACATGGGTTTGATAACTCAAGTAATGACTTGAAAGACTGGGAACCGATTATGATAGGTCAATGAAAAATTAGACCAAAAGGGCACAAAGGACTAAGGTTTCACATGAAAGGTTGATAAACCCTAAACCCTGAAGCATAAACCTTAACCAATGGAAAATCATCAATAAAACTAGCCAAAGATGGACTGAAAATTAGGGGAACATTTTTTTTTTAAGGGTTCCACCAGTGGCTCTGATTAGGGACACATGCCTCTTGCAAGAATGGTGAGATTCCAGATATCTCTTGGTGAAGAAAACTAGCATAGAGAACTAAAAACCAAAAAGCAAGCCTGAGCAAGGCAAACAAAACTAGACCAAAAGCAAAGCACACCAAACCTACATACAACAAATTACATAAAATATAGTGTACATGGAAAAGATCATACTTATGAAAAGTATGTTTTCAAGAATTGTCCATGTATTTATAGTTCAACAAATTCACCTATTAAATTTTGGAGGAAATATGAGTGTTCACCATGAGTATTACTGACCAAGTAAGGGCCCAACCATGTTTGCCCTTATCTTGAGCCCTGGCATTCCACATTAATACCATACTCCTAACCTCAAACTTTCTCGGAGAAGCCTTTTTGTCATACAAATTCTTTACTTGCAGCTACAACTTTGCATTCTTCTTTTGAGCTTCTCTCCTTATCTCATCCATTCCCATTAGAGCATTAATCTTGTGTTGCATGTCATCACAAATTTCTTCATCATATTCTTGCACAAACTTGTACATCTTCATCAAATTTTTTTGTGGTATCCTTGCATCTATACCATATACCAAACCAAATGGAGAATACCTTATGGCCTTCTTGACTGTAACCCTATTTTTCTAGAGTGCTAATTTCAATTTGGAGTCTCGGGCCTTCTTATTTTTTCCTATCACCCTCTTGATGATCTTCATCAAGCAATATTCATCAAGATTTTATTACTTGATTTAGCTTGGCCATTTCCTTGCAAGTGGTATGGAGAAGAATATGATATTTGGATTCCATATTTATCACAAAAATTTCTAAACTCATTTGATCTGAAGCACATTGTGTTATCTAAAACAATTTTTTTTGGCACTCCAAATCTAATCAAGATATTATTCAGTAGGAAACTAGTAATCACCTTGCTTGTTTTTTTCTTGGTGGGGATTGCTTCTACCCACTTTACAAAATAATCAATGGAAACAAGAATCTATGACTGTCCTCCACTGTATTTTTCTAAGATCTCCCCTATGAAATCAACCCCCCATGGTTGAAAGGGTGCTTGAACTGAAATAGGTCTCAATGGTAGATTTCTTGGAAATTTAAGCTTTCTAGAGAATCTTTGGCATGTGTCACATGTTTTCACCAGCTTATGGGCATCCTTGAACATGGTGGGCCACCAGAAACTTGCTCTTTAAACCTTGTGTGCAGTTATTTTTTCCATGTAGTGGCCTCCATACACTCCACTATGCATCTCAGTTAAAACTTCCAATGCCTTCTCACTATCAACACATTTTAATAGGACTCCATATGGGATTCTCCACCATAGTTCATTGTCAACAAGTGCATATTTTATTACTTGCAACTTAAAAGTTCTTTTCTCATAATCTATTAGTCCCTTGGGACATTGCATAGTTTGCAAGTAGTGAACAATATGCCTATACCAGCCACATGTTTGCATATCAACACACTCAAATTGGTTTATTTGATTGGCTTCCAATTTTTTTCAACCATCAATTTAGAAAAACCTTGGCCTCTTACCAACTTGGTGATTTAGACATCAATATTAAATCCTTGGATCCTATTGATCCATCTACATCTCCTTCTTGTAACCTCTTGTTGGGTGAAAATATCTTTGACTGTAGTATTGGGAGCATAATCAATAATTGTAGCCCCCACAAGATATGTCTTGAAGCTTTTATCACCTTGACCAATGCATATGCTTGTTCCTCTATCATGTCACACTTTAGCTTTGTATTTTGTAATGACTTACTAAAAAATGCAATTGGCTATTCAAAACCTTCATCATTTTTTGCAACAATTGTATGGAATGAAGCAAAATAAAAAAATTGAAGTGGTTTAGAAAAATCTGGAGACTTGAGAACTGGAGCCTCTTTTATTGCTTTCTTGATGTTCTGAAATGCTTTATGTTGTGCAATTTTGCACACACGCCCCACTTGGAGTAGGGACCCTCTTTCATTTCGGGCTTCGGATGTCTCTTGGACCTTTGGTTTTATTGGATTTGTCCTTTCATGGTCTTGGGATGTTGGTCTTGCTTACCTTGGTCTTACCCTAAAGGTTGAATTGATCAAACTTGGTTTTTAATGGAAGTTCGGGTTTTGACCTGGGTCCGAGATTTTCCGACTCGCCCGGATTTTCCCGGGTCCTAGTTCATCGTCTGTCGCTTTCGATTTTTTTTTCAGAATCCGGGTTTCTGGTTGAGTCCAGGATTTTCCGGATCACGTGGATTTTCTCGGATTTCGTCGGAGTCCTAGAGGGGTGTGTCGTCCGCGGAATTCATGCTCGCCAGGACAGTCCGGTTGGCTCGGATTTTTTCAGAATTCTGTTTTGAACTCGGGTTTCTGGATTTCCTTGATATGTCTTATCGGCCATTAATGCTTGAGGTACGTCTTCTCTGGCATGAGTAAGGGAAAATTTAAGGTCTATTGGCACTCTTCCTGACTTCATTATTCACTTTCTATTTGCTCCTGCGCTTGAGTGTGTTCATTTCAAGCTTTGGTCATTAGATTTGGTGTGCTCACGTGTGGATTCCTTGGGCATTCATGTTTGATATTGTCACCATTTGGGACACCTTGATTCACATTGACTTCCTTGAGCTCGAGGTTCAGTCTCATTTAATTCATGGTAAGTCGTTATTGACTTCTCCTTTTGTTTTGCGCGTTGATTGAATCTTTCAGGTCATTGTTAATGATTATTTGGGTTGGCCCTTGTTTGTTTTATAGTTACAAACTTATCAAATTGATTCACCTTTCCACGAGTTTCAATGCCTACATTGTGCATCTCTTAGTTTATCAATTGAATGTTGGGTATACCCCTGTGACTAGGCGTCCCTGTTAGGGCCTTGCTTTTGTTGGCGTGAAACTTGGTATAATTTGTGAAGTTGGGGTTTGATATGTCTGCCCAGGGTTGTTAAGTTTAGTGGAGCTGTCGCGTCATCATATCTTGTGTCTAGCTCGACCTTATCTGCATCATTTGAGACCCTGGCATGCCCTAGTTTCATCATTTTGAGGAATCGTGTCTAATTTTGACTTTGCCCTAACTCTCATGGTGAAGGTTTGACAGTCAAATTTAGGGCATCATTATTCTACAGTAGGGATCTACCATTTGAGGGTTTTGGGGAGTTTAAATTCAAGTGCAATCGAGATTTGGCCTATTGGGGTTGAATTTATGTTCGTCGGATTCAGATAGGGGGGTTTTGTATGATCACTCGATTAATGGTCTACGCGTCGAACGATTGTCGAGTTTCAGAGGTGTCCGTGGAAATTCGATGCACCTGGATTTTCCCAGATTCTTCTATTTCCCCAAAGTATGATGAGTTCCCAGAATTTCAAGCTACCCGCAGAAATTCGAACTGTCCGGATTTTTCCGGTTCCTGCCTGGTTTCACTTGATTTTGATTTTTGAAATTGAAGTAATGAATTAAATGTTGGATGATGATTTCTTGTTGCTAAATGGATGAATCTCATGATAATTATGCATCTCTTGTGTCCATATTGATGATTTATTTGATGAATGATGTCTTGGTAGCGAGAGTCCGTCTAGGTTGGATTTCTCCGAAATTCCGCCCAGACTAGATTTTCCCGGATTTTCAAGACTGATGATTAATGATGTATTTTAAGGATTTCATGTGGTTTCGAGGCTAACCTTTGACTGAAATTTGGATGATAATTGGATTTTCATGAGGCTCTCTTATGATTGCAGGTTGAATCAAGCAAGGCAGCGGCAGGAAAGGCCAAGGGAGATACAGTGGGATCATCAGTTTCAGATGCTGAAAGGATCAAGCTAGATGTGAAGAGTCAATTACCGGATAGTAAGGTGGCTTCAATTTGGCCAAAGGTCTCGGATACCAATGTAGGAGCATGGAGATATGAAGAGTTCAAAGAAAGGTTAGCTCAGAGGGATTTATCAGCCTTGACCAACGGAGTGGTGAAATCCGGATTGGCTCATGTGGCAAGATTTCCTCCTGCAATTCAATGCTATGAATTGATATTAGAGTGTGCCCGGCATTATGACTTTGATACGCAGAGGATTGTCAGCACTGATGGGAGAGTATTGGCTAACTTTAACCCAGTCTCCATCGCCCAGGCATTTGATATGCCAAACTTACCATGTGTATGTGCCTTGGACATGGACTTGGCTAGGACTTATTATGAAGATGAACCCACCAAAGCCCAACAAATGATCAATTCTTGGCTTGAAAAGCCAAAATTTCATTTCTCTAAGTTGCCTAAGCAGTTACACAGGGTCAAGTTCCGACCGGATATATATGATGCAATCACACTGTTAAGCAGGGTGGCGGGCTTGAAGAGTGCTGGGGCATTAGAGAATTGGATGGTGCATGTTATTAATAAGATTGAGCAAGGCATTAATTATCATTGGGAAAGGATTATCAGTGTAATGATTGACAGGCAGATGAGAGATGTGTTAGAGACAAATAAATTCACTATGGCATCTTATGTGATATACATACTTGCTAGATTTTATCCATACGGGGGATTGAATCCAAAAGGAACATTTGGGCAAGATGTCATTTATGAAGTGTACCCTGAGCTACACCTAGGGAATTCAAATTATAGAAGAGAAAATGATGCATTTACTATGCATATTACTAGATTGCTTCAGAACGCAGAACATGTGAGAATTTCTGATGGAGCTAAGGAATTGATTAAAAGATATGGAGCCTAGTTTATACAATTCCCCACCTTCTCCTATATCTGAATTGATGGATGTCCGACTGCCCCATACAGATTTCCTAGACATCCTACTGACCATATCATACTTTTGGAGGTTACCCAGCAGATATGTGATTTTGATGCTATTGTTAAAAGAGAAAAGCACAAGACAGGGTTTGGTGGGGATTTTCCCTTGAAAATTGGTATAGCTGAGATTTTCCCTTCAATCCAATTGGCTCATTCATCAGGGGAGGAGTTGAGTACTTTTGGTTTCTCTTTCCATTCTAAGAGGGCAAGCTTTGACATCACTGGTGAAGCACAGAAGAAGGCTACTAAAGAATATCACCACAGGGATGATCTAGAGGACTACTAGGCCAATAACAAGGATGACTTTGAGGTGAGAAAGAAAAGGTATTCTAGGATTCTAGTTGATGTAATCAGAATGTACAATGTCAAGTTGATTCCCGATCAGTTGGAAGATGATGGAAATTTAGTCCAGGATCATGCATTTGAATTAGTCAAAGATAGGCCCATTGGAGAGATAAACTGGCCAGAAAAGGAAATAACTGAGTTGGAGGAATTGATGGTTCCCATTCTGAAATCCACCAAGTCTTGGTTGAAACATAAAGTGTGGGAATTGGAGAGCGAGAAGGTACCTTGTACTTTCAATCTGATGGGAAATCTGAATGCTCATTCTACCTCAGAGGAGTCAGGTGAGGATGACTCTACAGGCAAAACTAAGGTAAGCTCACCTTTTAAGATTAAAATCAGAGGCCCTAAAGAGGATGAGCCAGAAAAGAAAAGAAATCCTAGGGGTAAGAAGAGGATTCGTAATGTGAAAATAGGTAAGTCTACTGAAGAGGAAGAACTTGAGAAAGCAGAGAAAGAAGATACCTCTCCAGAGCCAAAAAGAACAAGGATAACTAGGGCTTCAAAGAAAAAAGATCAAGAAACTTTTGGGGATAAGACGGACCCTCATGTGATTGATGTGGAGAGCTCAGGGGAGAAAACCTGGGTTTATTCCAGAAGGTCAAGAACTCCATCTCCCAAGGAGACTATGCAAAAGGCAGATCCTCTTCCAATGGTAGCCACTGCACAACAACAGAAGGATACCTCTCCTTCATTGGGAATACCTGAGCAGATGATTCATGAAGAGCATGAGACCAGTGAGGAGGCAGAACCGTTTAAGGATGGAGAACTTTATGGCACAGCTGCTGAGTTTGAGGTAGGACATGTGGAGGTGCATCATTCTCCATCGGTACAGTATGAAGATTCTCCTGTAAGTAGTAAAGAGATGAGATCTCCTGAGAAAGAGGGTCTCCTTGTTAAGACACCATCACCCCTACAAAAAGAGGAACCAGAGTTGGAAAATAAAGGTGATCAATCTCCTGAAAAGGAAAGGGATGAGATGTTAGATCAGCATGAAGAGGTTAAGAAGGATGAAATCCGGGTGCATCCTGCTGTTCCGGATTGGCTAGACAAGGAGATCAGAAAGAAGCAGGTCATTGTTGAGGACACTCCTCTCAACTGGGATGAGATGTTGGCCAAGATTGGAAAGGGAAAGAAGAAGAAGGTAGCCAAGGTGGTTTCAAAGATCGAGAGGGATGAAGCTAGTAACAGGGTTATTCATATTGCTACCCCTGCTGCTGGTAAAAGTAAAGATGAGGTCACCGGAAAGGACTATGATGTACAAACCATTAATCTTGGGCCTGCTTCTATGGAACAAGATATTGAAGAATATGAGGGGTCCAGTGCAGTGATCATTGGAAGATTAAGGAAGGAAACACAGTCTAAACATGAATTAAAGAAAGAAAATGAAAGGCTTAGGAAATGTCTGGAAGATTTGATGAAGCCTTTGCAATCTTTTCACCCATCCTCTTCTGCTACTGCTGGTTTCTTGCTGAAGGAGACCATTTCTGAAATAGAAAAGATGAAAGCTTCTACTTTGGCTACAGTAAATTGGTTGAAGGAAGTGAAGATTAATGGAGATGATGCCATAAAGGAGATCCTTTCACTGGAAAGGATGCAATAAGGGTTAAGGATTCATTAGAGTATCTTTTATCTCGGGATAAGGAAGACACTAATCTCTTATTGCAAAAAACTAAAACAGTCATGGAGTATAGTAAGGATCAGCTGGTTACTGATGGAATTCTTTCTTCATCTAGGGTTAATGAGCCTTGGGAGTGGTTTGAAGCCTTGCAAATCTGACAAAAGGCCATCAAAAAGATCTACAAACAAAGGAAGCAGATGGATGGTAATTTAACTAATGTTTATGATGGATGCATCGCCTTCTTTGAAATAATGATTGGTAGGAGGAAGATCGCCCCTAAATACTTGAGTTTGGAACAATTGAGGGAATGGTGGCATGATGTCTATGCCCCTAATATTGAAAATTTTGTGATAGAGCATCAATTGGATGATGTAGCTACTTATATGGCTGTGATGGATAAATACTTGGCCTATAAGGGTGATTGGGATACAACGGTCAAGCAGTCAAAGGAAGAAATTGGATCAATTCAATGTCGGCTTAAAATCCTACCCTTGCCGCATGTTGCTAAGTTGGACAAGGTGTTTTTGAAGGTTCATGAATTGCTGGATCAAAACAAAGATAAGGGAGGCGGTAATTAATATAATGCCACTTCATGATTTGTGCTTCCCTATTATTATAGGGCATGTGTTGATCCGAGTTGCATTGAGGAATGTGTTTTTGCCAACCTTGATGATGTATCGGCATTTAATGTGTGCCTTATTTTGAAATTCCTGAGGCTGACTTGTTTTGGCTATTTTAGTTTGTAAATGTCTGGTTGGGCTGACATGTTTTGAGGGTTCTCTTTAAATAGACATTCCTGCCTCATTTGTAAAGAGTTAGACAGATAATAGAGACAAGCTAGACTAAGAAAGAGCTAGAGTATTCTGATAGTAGTTAGTTCTTTTGAGCAAATATTGTAACACAGAACAGTGGAATTGTTTCTACATCTTGGTGATCTAATACAATTGAAGGCATTGTGGTTTCTCTGGTGAATTCTTTGTGTTAGCTTATCTTGCATGGTTCCTGTTGTTCCATCTTTTGAAATTGCTTGAAAATAGAAGATTTGATGTTAAATTTAGAATTAGATTAGGTTGGTAAATAATGTTCATGGTTTTATGCTTGGAATGTTGGTAGCAATCTCTGGTCTATACTCCCAGTAACTATCTGATTGCAGTAGGTTGGTGAAGTCAACCTGGACCATACATTTATTTGTGCTCAGTTCAATTGTGGATGAATGTCTATGATTTGAAAATTTGTATGCCTTAGAAGATTGCACCTTTCTTGTGATATTGCATTGTGGGTTAAGCAGGAATTGGTTATTTGAGATTGGTCCATTCCAGATATTTATCATTTGCATTGTTTATCTTAAAAGTAATTTAGATTTCATTATATCTCTTTCACCCTCATCTTTTGTTGTTTCTTTATTATTTGGTTAGATTTAGGATTTAAGATCATAATATTGTAAAATTTGATAAATTGGAAGGATACAGTTTGCTTGTAGTAAGGTCTGATTGTGATTACCAGCATTTTCACATATTATCTGAGTTGTTTATGCATTGTCATGACCTGACACCCGAGAGACCTTGGGGTGATTTTCAGCAATTTATCATTGAAGATTATCTTTCAAGAGAGATAGAATATTGGATTCTGTCTGAGTTGTTGCTGTGTAGAAAACACATTCAACACTTTACTTGGCTCCTCATTCCAAACAATCTTCTCACCTTTCTTAAACATTTTAGAAATGGAATGAGTGGTCTCTACAAAATTGGTGACAAATCTTCTCAAAAAATTGATCTATCTGAAGATTGGATACCTTTAACATTCTTTGGCTATGGGATCTGATCAATTATAGCCACACATTTAGGATCAATTCTTATCCCTTCTTTAGAAATAATGTGCCCAAGAAATTTTCCTTCCTTTACTCCAAAAGAACATTTCTTGGGGTTTAAGGATATACTGTGCTCAATTTCTCTCGCAAATATCTTCTCTAAGTGCATGTAGTGATCTTCTTCCTTCTTACTATATGTTGTTAAGTCATCCTAATACACTACTAGGAAGATATCTATGAAGTCAACAAAGGCTACATTCATAGCCCTTTGAAAAGTGGCACCTACATTTGTTAGGCCAAATGGCATTCTGGCATACACATATGTGCCTCAAGGAGTGGTAAATGTAGTCTTGTACTACTTGAACTCCTTAACCTTCACCAGTTACCTTTTATATCATGTATTTCATGTTGGGAAATGGATAGTTGTCCTAGTTAGCCAAGGCTGATAGAATAGTTGAAAAATGAGTTCTTGTTTCTCATGCTAGTCTGGATTTTTAGAGACAAAACTTGCCTTGACAAATCATGTTGTAAAATTAAATATGCAAAACTTAATACAATAGAGTGATAGATAATAATTTACAAATAAAAATAATCATATTCACTTTCAATACTAATTTATAGGAAACAAAATCATATTCATTTTTCTTCAAATATGAATGCCACGGAATGCTTCACCAACATAGTCTTGAACACATACCTATTTATGAACAAAGCACAGATTTATAATATGTGATGAGGTAAAAATAACCTCATCAACATAATAGCCTAAATACTTCACCTCACCTCCTTTAGCCATCCTTACCTCACCAATTAATTATCTTTAGGATAAATAGTTGTTTTTTTGTGAAAAAGAGTACAATCTTTACTTCTTGGAATTAATTGAAATAAGCTAACATTGTGTTGACTTAATGGTTTAGTTTTCAAAATTGTACAAGTAATTACCCTGTTTGGTCATCATGCAATCAAAGGAATTCCATGCAAACCTTGAAACAGTTGAAGAGAGGTGCTAGAAGTTCAGGCACCGAAAGTTTAGGAGGATTCATGATGTACTGAGTTTTTGTAACTACTGCTATTTTTGTTTTAAAGACTTTATGGCTCATTTTGAGCCTTTAAATGTTTTGTGTTATGGACTTTAAATTCCATTAATTATTTTAGTAGTTGAAGAGTTTTTCAGTGGTAATTGCTACCAACTGAAATTTAGGAATTTTGTTAGTTGCTTTTTATAAATATGTAAACTATTGAAGATGACGATAATAGAAGGATATCATTATGTTGTTAATCTATTTTCATGAGCCATAATTTTACTATGAATAAAATGAGCTTTGCAAGCTATCTTTGGAAATTTTGAGTAATGTGAATGGAGTTTTGTTGAATGGAGTAGTTTGAAGTTATTAGTTACTTTGATCTAAGTTAGGAGTAGAAGCACCCACGAGCTAGCCACTCAAGGGACCATAGATTAGATAGATAAGTACTTAACTTTCAATTATGCTACTTTTATTTGGAAGATAATGATTAGAAGTTAGTTTACTTTCATATGTGTCATTTTGTTAGATTAATGTTGTAGGTTGTAGTTAAGTCTATAGTCTTTAAAATTTCTATTGTTTGAAGTTCCAGAGCACCTATTTTTTCTGTTAATTTCAAACTGTTAAAGTAGTTTTTTGTTAGTTGTTGAGATTGTCACTTTTGATTAATTAGATTTTTTCTAGTTTCTTTATGATTTTTGCATCCTCAGTAGTTTGCATGCTTCTTAGCTTAATTATTTCCATTCATTCTAGTTTAGTTGTTATGCTTTGTAGATTCATAATTTCATGCTTTCTAGCTTAAGTTGTGTTGATATGCCAAGTTGACACACAACATGTAGGTAAGACACAAGTATCTTACCTCTCCTGAAAAAGACAATCAGTAATTAAACTGATCACCTCCCAAGGTCCATGATGTTGGTTCACAACGCTTTCTATTTCACACAGTGGTCAATGTGGCTATAATGTGCAAGGGGCCTACTAGTATGAAGGATACAAACTGAAATTCATAACTAAATCTAGGTGTTATCACTAAATTTTTCACCCTTACTGAGTTGTAAGAACTCAGTCACCTAGTGAAACATGGGAAGACCTCTAACATTATGGGACTGTGAATAATCATAGGTCAACCTCTGGAGAAGGTCAGCTTCCTAACTAGTTATCACCTATGCTAATGATTCTTTTTGAGGGAAAAGGAAGAAAGACTATTAAAAATGAAATGCTAAAATAAACTATTGGGTGATATACCAAACTGCAAAGACTATGAAACTCATACTTGCATAACACTTACTTTGCAATGATAGAAAAATAAATTTGCCCTGCTTACTTGTGTATGTTCTCTACATAAATATTTCACAAAATGGTCTTAAAGCTCAGACCTCAAGGAGGGTAAACTCACAGCTAGAAGTCAACTTGCATTATCATGACACAATTTGTAACCTGCATTAACATAACTATGCATAGAGGCATCAAAAACATGAGACAAGATTAAGAGGAGATGAAGAATCTCTCATAGTTAATCTGATCAACCATAAGAAATATACAAGTATGCACTGAATAGGAAGACAAATTTTTTTTAAATATCAAAGCATCAAAGGCTTTCACTGAATTTCATGTCTCAATTGAGTTACAAAAAATATGCCAAACTGTCACAAAGGATTTTAAAAGTCACTCCAAGCCAAAAATCTGCATAATCAAGAATTGACTCATAAAATTATTAGTCAAAAGACTAAGTACAAGAGCTCCACAAAACAAGGAGTACACAACCTCGTTGGGTCAAATGCAACTATCATCCCTAAAATCTAGTCCCTAAATCTCATCCACAAAAGCTCTCAATAGTTGAAAAATTAAAGTTAATCCTATCAAACCATAAAAGGTCCCTAAATAGGCTCCAAATGTCCCTAAACTGACTTCAAACAACCCCCATATTCTCTCAAAAGCATTTAAAAACCTCCTAAATTCTTGGCATGTGTTTGAAATCGATTTGCAACCTCCCCTTGTTTGTGGCATATCATAATTATAAAAATATCCCCATTTATTCATGACTTTTCACATAAGCACATGTTCTTATTTGTCCTTTAAGACTTGTCTTTCTTTCTTCATGCATTGAAGAATTCTATTATCTTTGCATTTAAAAGAGCACTTAAGTCTTAGGTGATTTATAAAAGATCTCCAAAGACTTAGTGTTTACAATTTTTAAATAATATGCAAAAATAAAAGCAATAAATATAAGTCTTTAAAAAGACGTATATGTATAGAAAAGAAGCACAGGTTAAAAGACTTGTTTTCCCCACGGGCTCCAAAGTTTCATGAAAAAATGAAAGGGCATAAATGTAAATGAAATGCATAAAAATTCCCAAGTCTTATCGGCATCCAACTTAGGGTTACAAACCCTAAAAAGAAAACAAAAGGGCAAAGTATTATCTCATTTGTTCGAAACTTCTAGAAGAAGTTTGGTCGCCACCAGCAGTGAGGGTTTCATTAAGCTTAACCAAGCTTAACCATGGCAGATTTTTCTAGGTAACAGGAGAATCTTGGCACAAAAATTATTGATTTTCTCGACAGAAATATACTGGTAAGCATTTTTTAAAGAAAGCCCTGACAAGATACCTCCATTTTTTGCTCATACAGGGCCTCTTTGGCAACGGCTATTAAATATTTCCTCACTCATTCAGAAGCTTGTATTCTATATCATGTAGTTGTTCCATGTATTCAATACATCTGGGTATTATTTGTTCTCATGTGTGCCTTTGCATTTATCTTCATTCAAATCTAGTGGTTGTGGCTTTTACTTTGCCGATTTCTCTTCTTCAAAAGTCATGGGCATTCATGTTGTAGAAACCCCAAATGGGTATGGCTTCATTTTCAACCCCTAAAAGCTTTGATAGAAGCTCAAAACTTACTTTGTATTTATATTAGTGATCTCCATTATATTGCATTTATCTAAAAGAAATGAGAAAACCCAAATCATGGGTATGCATCCTCTTATTTTTGTAGCTTTCATTTCCTTTACTTGAGTTTTGATATTTGTGATTTCCATTTGCATTTTTTGTTGATTTCCAGTTATGGGTATCTTTGAATAGGCCACAGCCTTGAGCTTTCTCCATGGTGAGTTACTCATTCTGTGTTTTTCATGGCTGACCTGGGTTTATGGTTCTTGTGATTTCCATATACAAGAGAAAACTAGCATATTATATTTTATTCTCTCTACGAGCTAAGCCTCATTTTGGGTTATATTTCTTTTGGCTAAAACCTCCTTATATTTTCTGTCACTGTAGGGATAATTTGTCATCCCCTTGATCCTGAATATAGACTTTACCATGTGTAATATCATTGGCATAACTGACTCTCATGCCTCATCTATAGACTGTTATTTGGTTAAAGAAAACACGAGATAAAACTACATATGTATGTTATCAAATCATGGCATCTCCATCATTATTGTAGGAATTCAAGCATTTATGGTATGTTATTTGAAAAAATTCCCTACTGAATATCATGTACTTAGGATGATTGCCTTAACAAAAATAATAATCGAGCATTTTCCGGTATTGTCTACACTTTCTTTGTTCTTACTGTGTATACGATATGGGAAAATATAGTCTCTTTGCTCTCTCTATTATTTTTATAAGTTCAAGTAAGTCTATCTCTTCAAACATTTATAGTAATTTATTACTTATACATAATTCTTCATATGTTTTGTTATAGATCCATCCATAACTTCACCTATAAGCTTGATAGCTTTGACTTATCATATCAACCTAAAATACCAAATACCAAACTACTGCCCCTTTTTGGCACTATCATGTGAAAATTTGAGATCTTGACTTGAGATCCTGACTATTTTTATTATACCTATTCCTATAGGTAATAGTGTAACTTATTCTTCGACTTATAACCACTATTACATGATTGTGGTGTTGCCAAGGTCATGGTCCATTTATTTTCAGGTTATCAATGTTTCAGCTTGTCAATGTAGCACTCTCATTATCTTTAAAATACACATTGTATGCTTCATCATAACCTCTTCATAAGAGCTATGCATGGAAACATTCTATACCATTACATGACTATCACAGGGATAGGAAAGATGACCATTCTTGAAAAGTGCTATGTGAATTTGTTGAATTCATTTTGATGTATGACATGTCTGCATTCTTTATGATTACTTTAAAAAGGTATGTGTCACCCATGACAATGACTTAAAACTCACTATCATAGATGATATATAGTTGTTTGATCAAGCCATAAAGAAATGAAGTACCTTTCTATACCCTTTTGAAAGCACATCAAAAAAATGTTGGGCTCAACCCTTGTGGGAGCCACATTTATCCCACGTGCTTAAAATCAGATAAAAATAACAATTATTTTCCTGTATCTGCACATGAAGCAAACATTAGAAAAACATGTATATTTTAGGTGTGTTTGATAACTTCATTGGTTCTCTGGGACACCTAAAGTATGCATCACTTGTTTAATGCATTTTTAGAGATCAGTATATATATGGATAGGTGTATGTTCATGTATGATTGAAACCTTTCATTTCTTAGAGTGTTGCTCTAACACCATTTCTTTTGCTAAATGTAGGACTGAGAGCAACACAGAGCTAGGAAAGGGAAAGTAGCTCGGGACAACAAAGGATGAGACTATGCAACCTGAACCAGTCATTCTAGGCAATGACTGGTTTCTCTCTCTCATGCACATTTATCTTTTCACTTATTCATGTATATAGTTTTCTCTATTTGTATCAAATGAGTAAGTCAATGTCATGGCTTGTTGTGTGAGACACATGCATATTATCACATTCAATAAAGATTACATTTTTTAGAAAAGATTTGTGCAATCTTTCTATGTTTCATTCACTTGTATGAATGTAATAATTTTGTGTTCGTTTAATCTTGTAAAGTTGCTTCATTTGTATAATTGAATGTAACATAGAAGGTTTAATAAAAATGTACCATTCATTTTGAAATATAGATGGATCTTTTTGATTGAGCCTGTGAGTGAAAATTTGGTAACACTAAGATTTGGGGGTTTTAAAGAGATAGAAAAAGATAAATTAAGGCCATAGAACAATAAAACACAAATATTAATCTACTCACATCCAGACATGTATTCATATAATGAGTGTTACATCAACTTACTAAACCATGTCATGATGCAATCCATAGTATAAACCATGCTATTACATACATTCATAGTGTTAAATTCCATTACTTCAACCATTCACAACAAATTCCATTCCCAATATCTTAAAACACATACACTCATTAAACAAAACAATAGATCAATAGATATAAGTAAATCAACATTAGCTTTGACTTTAGCTTATTTATCAAACCAACGTTTGACAACAGCCTGGTGTTTAAAGAACTGCTACAAAGTAGCATCTCTCTGCTCTTCTAATTTCAACAAGCTAGCTAACCTTCAATCCTATCATCACTAGAATAAAACTCCTGCATAAATTTCAGGATAGGTATTTGTAAGTGAATAGGAAATACAAGTTCTTGACCATACACTAGCTTAAAAGGTGAATTCTTCAAAGCAGCCTTGATCCTAGTCCTATCTTCCCATAAGGCAAATCTCAACTGGGTGTGCCAGTCTCTAGGATTACTCTCTAATAATTTCTTGATTACTTCTAGAAGATTCTTATTAGTGGATTTTACAACCCCATTTCCTTGCGGATAATAGTTTGAAGAATATTTTAAAACAATCTTGTGATCATAATCCAATGAAATGAATTCAGCAAAGGAAAAGGCAGGGTCGTTATCACATACCAGTGCGAAGGGTACTCCAAACCTAGTCATGATGCACTCAATAAGAAACTTGATTACTACCTTTGTGGTACTATTCTTGCAAGGTATAGCCTTTGTCCATCTCATGTAGTGATTAGTGGCAATCAATATGAATTTATGCCCTGCAGAAGAATTTGGTTTAATTACCCCAATAAAATCAAGTGCCCATTGGGAAAATGGCCTCACTTCATAAACTGGCTACAATGGCATGGTTGGATTGTGTTCTCTTGATGCAGAATTTTGACATGTATGGAATGTCCTTACATGTTGGTGGGAATCCTTAAATGCACATGGCCAATAATAACCAGATCTAAGGATCTGATGTGTTGAATAATCTACAGAACCATGACCTGTGTCATGTTTTCCATGAAATTCAGCAATTGTGTGTTTAGCTTCTTGTTGATCAAGGCAATGTAAATAAACACCCTCGAAGTTATTTATGTACAACAATCCTCCCTTTAGCATATAATGAGAAATTTTCATCTTCAGTTTCCTCCTTTGAGTTGCATTCATTCCATCTAGACACCTATTATTGAGCATGAAGTAAATAATATCAGCATACCATGGGTCATTAGAGAAGGATAGTGTTGTATACTGTTGACAAGTAATGTTTCTACCAGCATCTGCCATTTCTTTAGACAAGCCTTGACCTCGAACAAGTTTCATAGGATGAATCTCCAAATCAAACTCTTGCAAAATAGTCATCCATTTCCCCCTTCATTCTCCCAACTCGCTCTACATAAGTAGGGATTTTACAGCAGCATCTAGAACCAAAACAATATCTTGGCTCTGAAGGATGTAATGCTTGAATTTCTTGACAGCTCAAACCAATACAAAAGTTTTTTTTCAATGGGTGGGTACCTGACCTCAACATTTTTAAATGGAGAGCTCATGAAGGTGATTGTCCTTTCGTCTCCTTCACTTTTTCATTGTGTCAATACAACTACACATGAATGTTCATAAGCAAAAGAGTAAATATAAAAAGGTTTCAAGTAATCAAGGCTGGTGAGGACTGGTTCCTCCGAAATTGATTGCTTAATCTAAGAAAAAGTAGCCTTTTCGTCATTACTCCACTCTATTTTGGCATCTTTCTTCATCATCTCGTTCAAAGGTTTAACAATTTATGCAAACCCTGTAATAAACTTCCTTACGAAGTTAATCCTTTTGAAGAAAGATATCATCTCCTTCTTACTCCTAGGTGTGCTTAACTTTAGAATAGATTCAACTCAATCTGGATCTATTGATATCCCTCTTTCTGAGATTATATGTCCTAAAAGTTTCCCTTCAAAAACCCCAAACACACAATTTTTAGGATTTAGAGAGACACCATATCTAATACACCTTTCAAGAACTTTAGCCAAGTCTGCAGCATGGTTTAGTCTATCCTTAGAAAATACTGTCAGGTCATCCATATAAATAATGATACACTTACCTATTAAATCCTTAAATGCCACGTCCATTGCATATTGAAAGGTTGCTTTAGTGTTTATCAAACCAAATGGCATCCTCCTATAGGAAAATGTCCCCCAGTTAGTAGTGAAGGTTGTCTTCATTTTGTCTTCATAATTAATGAGTACTTGATTGTACCCAGAATAACCATCCAAGAACGACATCATTTGAGACCCATTGACAGTTTGTAAGACTTCATCAAGAGAAGGGAGTGGATAGTTATCTTTTTTTGAAGCTCTGTTAATATTTCTAAAATCCACACATAATCTAATATCCCCATTCTTTTTATGAACAAGAACTAATTTAGCCACCCATAATGTTGTACAGGGAAGATTATTCTCGTAAATAGAAACTTTTGGACTTCTTTGAAGATCAGTGGTTTGATCAAGGCATTGACAGGACGTTGCTTCTATCGGAATGGCTTAGCTTCGGGCTTTAGAGGAATAGTATGGGTTATCATAGAGGTATCAAATATTTTCAGATCTTCATACCACTAAGCTATCACAACTATGTCTCTCTTCAGCACTTTCAATATATCTTCTTTGATTGCTTCAAGGAAATCCTTCCCTATGTAGACATTCTTTTCAAGGCCAGAATCAGCTAAGTTAATAGTTTCATATTCTCCTCCCCTATCTTCTATTGGTATCTTTTCCCGAGCCCTTGGATCTGAATCAAAAATCCTTTCTAAGGCCACCATTCCCTTGGGAATGCTATTACATTTTAAGTTGAGGACACCTTCTATATCATAGTCTCTGAGGTTCCATTCCCCTCGATCCCTGTTAGACTCATCAATAATCTACCCTTCGAAAACATCAGAACTTGCTAAAAAAGCAAGAATATGCCACCAATCATCAAAAACTTGAAATTTCCTGACATTATTTGGAACAGCTGAGGTAGATATCAATTCTACCGAGAATCTCTTTAGCTTGGAGCTTTGCATAGGCTCTAGGGTACTTGCGGAAACAACTAATGAGTCAGCTATTTGATTCTCCTCTCTAGGGATTAAACTAATCCGGAAAGCATCAAAGTCTTCAATCAGGTTCCACACCAATTTCTATAAGTCATTGGCCTTTTATTATGACATGTGTATTGGTTGTGTACTTGCTTAATGATCACTTTTGAATCACCTTCAACCATCAAGCTGGTAACTTTCTTCCGATGTGCAAATATTAGTCCCCTATGTTGGTATGTGGTGACTGATCATGCTATACTATATAGCCCATGCTATACTTTTTTGCGTCATCATCGAAAAAGGGAAAAATCAACGAAAAAAGAAAAAATTTGATTTTGTAGAACCCAAAATATAGAAGCTTCTAAGCTTGATAAAAAGATGTTCGAATGGGTGTTACAGTATAATGAATAACGCAATTATTTGCAAGATTGTAATAGGTTTTTTACACAAGATAATAAAAGTATTGGATGGCTGCGGTTTGGTGGATGTAGCCCGGATTGGGTGAACCACGTTAAATTGTTTTGTGTTATGATTTATTTTGTGTGTGTTTTAGTTTCTCTATTTATTAATTAAATATGCATTTAATTGTTAGATATCTTTCTTTCTAACCATAACAAGTGGTATTAGAGCGGATTTTGTTTCGATTATCGTCTGTAGGAAAGGTCTCACGATTGAGTGGGAGCCTCACGGTTCAGTGGGAGCAATGTCAAATGAGGGTAAGAAGGTTGAAAATTTTAATGGGAAGAACTATCAGTTATGGAAGATGCAAATGGAGGACTATCTCTATCAGAAGGATTTATGGTGGCCATTGGAAGGGAAAGCCAAGAAACCTGTAGCAATGTCTGATGAGGACTAGGATATTTTGGATAGAAAGGCTCTTGGTAGTATTTGTTTATGCTTGGCACAATTGGTGGTATTCAATATTACAACAGCAAAGACAACTCAAGAGTTGATGGAAACCCTGGCAAAGTTATATGAAAAGCATTCTGCTTCAAATAAGGTATTTCTTATGAAGTGTTTATTTAATATGAAAATGGTAGAAGGTGGGTCCGTTACTGATCATTTAAATGATTTTAATACTGTCACCAGTCAATTAACTTCTATAAAAGTAAACTTTGATGAAGAAGTTAGGGCTCTTTTGATTATGTGTTCTTTGCCTGAAAGTTGGAATAGCTCGGTAATGGTTGTTAGAAATTTTGTTTCTGGTTCAAATACATTGAAATTTGATGATGTTGTTGGTGTTATTTTGAGCGAGGAAATTTGTAGGAAAAGCTAAGGTGGAACATCCACATCAGGCAGTGTTTTGAATGCAGAAAGCAAGGGTAGAACAAAGGAAAGAGGAAACAATTCTAGAAATCGTGGAAATTCACGAGGAAAATCAAAGGACAAAAGGTCTCAATCTAGAGACAAGAGGGATTGCTAGTACTGTGGTAAGCCAGGTCATTTGAAGAAAGATTGTTGGTCTCGGAAAAATAAAGGAGACAAAAAGGAAGGAAGTAAAGAGGAAAATGTGGTAAGTAATAAATCTGATGAGGATGCTTTGATTCTTTCCCTTGATAATGCTGATGATTCTTTGGTGTTAGATTCAGGGGCTTGATTTCATGCTACCCCCCATAGAAGTTATTTTGTTGATTATGTCCAAGGGGATTTTGGGCTGGTTTATTTAGGAGATAACGAACCCTGCAAGATTGTTGGAAAGGGAAGAGTCAAGATTAAGTTGCAGAATGGGAATCATTGGCTACTACGTGAGGTAAGGCATGTTCCAAAGTTAAGCAGAAATTTAATTTCAGTAGGGCAACTAGATGATGAAGGTTGTGTTGTTACATTTAGTGATAAAAATTGGAAGGTCACAAAGGGTACCTTAGTGGTAGCAAAAGGTGTGAAAGTAGGCACCTTATATCTTTGTATAGGTCATATTGTTCCTTCTACTTTAATTGTTACAGAAAAAGATCAATGTTCAGGAACAGTTGTTGCAGTTCAGCAGGTAGAAGATCATATAGTTGTTGTGGACTCTGAATCAGCATTGTGGCATAATAGACTTGGGCATATGAGTGCAAAAGGTATGAAATTACTTCATTCAAATAATGTTTTACTAGGTCTAAAATGTGTTAATATGGATTTTTGTGAAAGTTGTGTGTATGGAAAACAAAAGAGAGTTAGTTTTCTCAAGGATGGGAAGCAAAAGAAAGATGAGAAATTTGAGCTTGTGCATACGGATGTATGGGGGCCAGCTCAAGTATCTTCTCTCGGTGGCTCTCTGTATTATGTTACATTCATTAATGATGCAACTAGGAAGGTATGGATTTATTTCCTTAGGTAGAAATTTGATGTATTTGAAACTTTTAAAAAATGGAGAAGTTTGGTTGAAAATGAGACGGGTAAAAAGTTAAAATGTCTCAAATCTGATAATGGTGGTGAGTATTGCAATAAAGAGTTTGAAAATTATTGTTCCTCTAATGGTATTCATAGGTAGAAAATGGTTCCAAGGACTCCACAGGAAAATGGAGTGGCTAAGCACATGAATAGAACAATAATGGAGTGTGCATAGACTATGAGATTGTATGTTGGGATGCCTTTAAAAATGTGGGTAGAGACTATAAACACTGCTATTTATTTAATTAATAGAGGTCTCTTTAATCCTTTGGGTTGTGGTATTCCAAAAGAAGCATGGAAAAGTAAGAAGGTGAGTTATTCTTTTCTCAAAACCTTTGGTTGTGAAGCATTTGCACATGTAGATTCTAAAAATAGAACAAAGCTTGATGCAAAATAAAAAAAATGTATATTTGTTGGATATGGCATTGATGAATTTGGTTATAGGCTTTGGGATTTTGAAAATCATAAAATTGTGAGAAGCAGGGATGTCATATTCAATGAGAAAGTATTGTACAAAGATCTGTTAGTACAGCATAAGAAGAAATAAAATGATTATGCAATGTTGGATGATATTCCAAACAATGATGTTTCAATGGTTCCTCATGATGGGCAACAACAACAACAACAAATACCACAAACTCCTGTTAGACGATCTTGAAGGATAAGTAGACCTCCAAAAAGATTCTCTCCCTCTTTGTATACTATTTTGTTAATTGATGCTGATGAACCAGAATATTATGATGAAGCTATGCAGGTGGATACCAAGGTTCAATGGGAGCATGGAATGGAAGAAGAAATGGACTCCTTACTAAAAAATTAGACTTGGGAATTATGCAAGTTGCCTACAGGTAAAAAGACTTTACCAAACAAATGGGTTTATAGGTTGAAAGATGGGGATGGAGGTAAGAAGAGATTTAAAGCCAGATTAGTTGTAAAGGGATTTGCATAGAAAAAGGGTATTGATTTTGATGAAATTTTTTCTCCACTTGTTAAAATGACTTCTATTCATATTGTTTTAAGTATTGTGGCTGCTGAAGATTTTCATTTAGAATAGCTTGATGTTAAAACAGCCTTTCTCCATGGTGATTTGGAAGAGGAAATATATATGGACCAGCCACAAGGATTTGAGGTCAAAGGTAAGGAGAAACTAGTGTGCAGATTGAAGAAAATTTTATATGGCTTGAAGCAAGCATCTCGAAAATAGTACTTGAAATTTGATAGTTTTATGGTTGAGCAAGGCTACAGTAGGTGTAATTTTGACCATTGTGTTTATTTTAAGAGGCTGGATAATGACAGCTACATTATTTTATGTCTATATGTTGATGACATGCTTGTAGCAGGGTCTAACATAGATCACATAAGTGAGTTAAAACAACAGTTAGCAAACTCTTTTGCTATGAAGGATTTAGGGGTAGCAAAGAAAATCCTTGGTATGAGAATTTGTAGATATAGGAAAAACATAAAATTGTTTGTATCTCAGGCTAATTATGTTGAAAAGGTGTTGCAGAGATTTCATATGGAGAATGCAAAAGTTGTCAGCACACCTTTGCCTAGTCATGTCAAATTGACTAAGGATGTGTCCAAAGACACAAGAGGAGGAAGAAAAAATTTCCAAGGTATCGTATGCTTCAGCTGTAGGCAGTTTAATGTATGCCATGGTATGCACGAGATTGGATATTGCACATGTCGTAGGAGTTGTTAGCAGGTATTTGAGTCATCCTGGAGTTGAGCATTGGAATGTAGTAAAATGGATTCTCAGGTACTTGAGAAGTACATCCAATAAATGTTTATGTTTTGGGGGCTCTAATACTAATTTAAAAAGCTATGTTGACTTAGATTTGGCAGGGGATATAGATACTAGGTGGAGTACCACAGGTTATGTATTTACAGTTGGTGGGACAACAGTGAATTAGATTTCTCGATTGCAAAAGGTGGTTGCTTTATCCACTATAGAGGCAAAGTATGTTGTTGCAACAGAGGCGGAAAAGGAGATGATATGGCTGAAACTTTTCATGGATGAGTTGGGAAAACAACAGGCTGAAAATTACTTGTTTACAGACACCCAGAGTGTTATACATCTTGCAAAGAATTATGCCTTGCATTCTAAAAAAAACACATACAGTTGAGATATCATTTCATTCGGTTCATGTTGGAGGATGGACAGGTCAAGCTAGACAAGATACATACAAATGTCAATCCATTAGATATGTTTACAAAGGTAGTGACAAGGGTGAAGCTGAGCTCCTCTTCAGCTTCGGTTAGTCTTCAAGGTTGAATTCAACTATAACAAAGCAGCAGGATCCAAGGTACTTATTTCCAATGGGAGCTATAATTGTAGTAGTGTTGTCCAGGATCAGTCTCTAAGTGGGAGATTATTGGTATGTGGTGACTATTCATGCTATACTATATAGCCCATGCTATACTTTTTTGTGTCATCATCGAAAAAGGGAAAAATCAACAAAAAGAAAAGAAAATTCTGATTTTGTAGAACCCAAAATCTGGAAGCTTCTAAGCTTGATAAAAAGGTGTGTGGATGGGTGTTATAATATGATGAAAAATGCGATTATTCTCAAGATTGTAATAGGTTTTTTACACTCGATAATAAAAGTGTTGGATGGCTACGGTTTGGTGGATGTAGCACGGATTGGGTGAACCACGTTAAATTCTTTTGTGTTATGATTTATTCTGTGTGTGTTTTAGTTTCTTTGTTTATTAATTAAATCTACATTTAATTGTTAGATATCTGCCTTTCTAACCCTAACACCCTATCCAATGCTTCATATTTTGCTACATTATTAGTCCATCCAAATTGTAGGCTGTAAGAAGCAAAAAATATTTTCCCTTTCGGGTTGGTTAATTCAATCCCAGAACCACACCCTATTTTATATTTGGATCCATCAAACTTGAGGGTTCATAATTGGTTATGAGTTGGGGTTGGTTTCTTTGAACTTACCACAAGTGTTTGGCTAAGGTGAACAGTAGGTGAGGTCAACTGATTCTTTATATCAGATATTGGGAGTGGGTGTTCAATAGGTTCATCAGGTATAATATCCAATTCTGGCTTAGGTGTAGTATTTAATCCCTGAATTTTTTTCTGACAGTTAATTGTGACTTTGATCAACCCCTTGGGTATTGGTATACTTGTAAGCACAGGGGAATCAAACAAACCATGAGGTTGTTCAGTATAACTATGTTGGTTTGGCACTAGGATCGGGGTCAATTCAGTTTGAGGAATGACTTCCTCTAAAGGGGTGTTATCCCTAGTTAACATTGTTGCATTTTTGGCTTCAAATGGAAATTGACCTAAAATGGCCTCAAGGTGACTTGGGCCAACTTCTTCAGTTTGAAAAACATGATTTAGAACACTAATATAGGGTTGACATGTTAATTCAGAATGATTTTGGTAGTGCACCCTACACCGATTTGGGAGTAGAAGACTCCACAAGCCAATATCTTCCCCTAAGACTAGTTGATCCTGTTGCAATTTCTTGATCAATATCTACTACCTAATGTTGTTGAGTTGTTTGTAGGAATACATTGTAGAAGGGAAACTGTGCCCTCCTGGTGACTACAGAAGGGCGACTGTGCCCTCCTGGTGACTACAGAAAGGCGATTATGCCCTTTGTTTCACTGCAGAAGGGCTACTATGCCCTTGTTTGGATTTTTAGCTTACTAACATTTTCTACAGAAGGGCGACTACGCCCCTTGGTTAAAATTTCTATGCTGACACTTTTCTACAGAAGGGTAACTACGCCCCTTGGTTGAACTTTTTATGCTAACACTTTTATGCAGAAGGGCGACTACGCCCCTTGGTTGAACTTTATGTGCTAACACTTTTCTGCAAAATGGTGACTACGCGCCTTGGTTGAAATTTTTGTGCTATCATTTTACTACAGAAGGGCGACTACGCCCCTTGGTTGAACTTTTTGTGCTAACACTTTTCTGCAGAAGGGTGACTACGCCCCTTGGTTGAACTTTATGTGCTAACATTTTACTACAGAAGGGTGACTACACCCCTTGGTTGAACTTTCTATGCTAACATTTTACTACAGAAGGGCGACTATGCCCTCCTAGTCACTGCCAAAGGGTGACTACGCCCTCCTGTCACTGCAGAAGGGTGACTATGCCCTTCCTCAACATTGTAGAGGGGCGAATACGCCCCAAAATAGCACATTTTGAAAGCTAAAACATCCATTTTAGCTTCATTTTTTCTCTCATTTTTTATTTTTTTCATGTACTAACCCCCTAACATTGTTTCTTGCAAGGATATTTGTGTTTTTGCTAACATTTTGCAGCATATTCTTGTATAATTGATGAAGAACGCGGGATAAAACAACTAAAATTTTGCAGGGTCATCCATTAGCTCAGATTTTTAAAACTATCCTTGTTGTTTTCGTTAATATAAGAACATAGTTTAATTAGGGGAAATAATATTCATTGCTTGTTGTGTCTATCTTTTTATGTTACCCAAAGGGGGAATTAGTTTGTTTTCACTTTCCCCTTGCACTTTGTGTGAGCTTGGGGAGTAGTTAGAAATGATTAGTGCTTTCTTTATAGTGGGACCTGCTTGGGGATTTCATCACCCCAAGGGACGATTCCAATCATGTGTACCGACATGGTATATAAAGGGGGGAGAGTGAAAGTTGTACCCCAATCCAGTCACATTGTAATTGGTGGAGCGTCGAAGCTAGGGTGATACCTAGATATACGTGAAGACTTGGTCTGAGCCCTTTAGTATCTCGCTGGGGTTCCTGACTCACGCTTGTGATGGGATGGTGTTCACAGTTGTGCCTCACGTACCGAGAGTATATCGAGGACTCCCTAGACACCTTGTGCATCCTAGATTAAGGCCTCATTGGCCATACCCTTAACATTAATCATAGGATTGTGTTTGCTTGAAAGTGTTTTCTTGTGAGAAACTAGTAAACTTTTTGACAAATTGACCTTATTATTGTCATTTTAAAGTCTTTTCCATAGTCATTTTCATCAAACCAAGTCCCTGTTCACTACAGAAAGGTGACTACACCCTCTGATTTACTGTAGAAGGGTGATTGTGCCCTCTGATTCAGTGCAAAAGGGCAACTATGCCCTCCTAGTTACTGCAGAGGGGAAAATTTTCCCTCCTAAACAACCAAAATCACCCCGTTTAGATCCGTTTAGCCTCTAAACCATCATTTACTCTTTCCCAACCTTTATCTCATCACCCCAAGCCTCTGTTTTGTCATTCTAAACCTCTGAAAACCTCCAATTTATCATTCCAAACCTTCGTTTAGCCCCCAAAACCCCGGTTTAACCATTCTAAATCTCCATTTATTATCCCCAAATGTCCTCAATCTATCCACTCATTTTAAATTTTCTGATAATTCATTTGAAATCCCATATCATCAACTAGTGAACTTGATTCATCAAAATTTTATCATTTATATCATCGAACCCATACCTCATAAATACCACTCATAATCAAATCGTCTTAACCTTGTGTTAAAAAGTGGTTACCCAAATTGACCTTAGCACTTGAATTTGATTATTAGTCATTAACTTCAACCCAAATCAATTTACTTCCATCTTGAGGTGAATTTAGTGTCATAAGTTATCATCCTCGTCCCAAATCAATCCATTTCTATCTTGAGGTGGATTTAGTGTCGTGATCATCCACCTAATCAATCGATGCTCTAGGTCACTAAGGGTAATTTTCTTTGACTAAATTTAGCGTCCCTCACATCTTTCATCATCTAATCATACCCATCCAATCCTTCAAATCTATCAAACCCAATCATTCGATCAAATTAGTCACACTTATCCAATTACCTAATCAATCAACACAATCCTATCGATCTTGACAATCCTATCCAATCAAAATATGATCTAATCAAAATCCAATCCAATCAAAATCTGACCTAAATTCCATCTCGTCCAATCACAATCAAATCGTTCATCAAAAACATCTTTATAATCCACCCATAGCACATTTGCATGCCCGTTCAAACTAGGTCACAAGTTAAGAAACAAGTGGCACAACAAGGTCAAATTCCCCAAGCAAACATGTCTCAAGATCTTAATAACAACACAAATCCTACCAATGGTGCGAATGTTGCTCAAGATCCTAACAACATCCCCCAAGATCCTCATAATGGCACTTCATCACACTCCAACACCAAAAATTAGAACAACTCACCACATGGTGAAGAGAGTATAGCTAATCAACCCAAACTCACGCTTGAGGAACATTTCAATAATCCCGCCAATGTACAAATGACTGACCACCTATTCGAAAAACATGGGGAAGAAATCTTGGCCCACCTAATTGAAAAGGGTATCAAACCTCCATCAGGTGTTGACTTATCCAAATATAGGAGCTCCACATCTAATATACCCCAAGGTTCACAAAATGCACTAGAAGGTCCGTACATCCCCAATGTTCCTCCAGTTGAGGGTTGGCATCAACTTGAATTTGGAAATCTTATTCTTTATCATGTTAGCCACCCCACACATGTTCCAAGTGCAGTTATGGGGTGTCCTCAAGTGCTTAATCCTAATAATCCTTTCACCTACGATATGCCACAAAATGTTCCACAACCTACGTCATTAACGCTAACAACACCACCTCTTTCGAATCAGCCTCCTGCCAACACTGGGGGTACCCCCTTTACCGCATTGCTTCCACCTCCAAGGGACACAAATCTACCACCACTTTCGTATACATCTCAATAGCTTCATCAATCCAACCTTCTGCCTCAATTACCTCCACAAGGCATGTCCCAACCAAATATTATAGGTGGTACCCAACAACCCCCTTTACAGAACACCTCTACGTTATCTCAACCACCTCATTAGCAACAACCCTTTCCTAACACTTTGGTTTCTTTACAACAACCTCCATACCAATCGCAAGGAAATCCATCTCGACCTACCGCCCATACCATATCCCCATTCCTCGCATCCATTTTACATCTGTAGGCTCAACCACAACACAACATCCCATCTCAGCCCATGCAACAATCGACATCACAACAACAACCTCCTTGGCACTATTACTATCATAATCAATAGCAATTCCATCAACAACCACCATATGTGGCCTCCCAATAATCACAACAATACCTTCAACACCAACAAACTAATCTATTACATCCCATCCAAGCTCCTCAATAGTCTACCTCACACTTTTATCAAACAAATCCATACCAACAAAATCCTTCGGCTTACTACCAAGGGATGTCATCATCCCACTACCAAAGTCCATACCTCACCATTATGATGCTCTCTCAACAAGATCCTTTATCATCCTACCATCCATATCCATCCAACTTGCCACCAGTCAATTCAGATCTGTTAGAAATCAAAGCCGCTCTGAAATATCTTCAAGCTAGGATTAGCAAACAATCATTCAAGTTCAAAGACATGCATGTATCCATTCGATCCCTCCATCTCATTGATCCCCTTCCCTAAACATTTTGAAATACCAAAATTTGACAGATATAGGGGGAACAAGGATCCTAAGGCCCACTTGCAGGAGTTTTACTTCCAATGTCAAGAGGTTATGCACAACGACAACTATCTATTGCACCTATTCCCAAGAAGCCTAATAGGAAATGCCCTAGAGTGGTTCATGAGCCTCGAACAAGGGTCCATAAAAACTTTTACAGATCTTTCAAAAAAAATTGTCTCCTACTTCTCCTTCAATTTGGAGAAAGACACTGACACCTTAGATCTCCTCAAAGAGAAACAACGTGAGGGGGAAACCTTTTCCAGCTGCCTTCAAAGGTGGCATGCACTATCAAGCCAAATGAAAACCCCTCTAAAAGAGAAGGACATGGTCACCCTCTTTGTGGATAACTCTCATCCTAACATGGCTCATAATTTTAGGTTACATTGTGTCACCACTTTCATGGAGATAGTGGAAAAGGGACCTATCCTTGAATGTTCCCTTGTTGTCAAGGGGCACATCAAGATACACATCCAGGACAAAGAAACGTCATTCGGTGACAAGCCACATTTTTGGAACAAGAACAAGAACATAGTGAATGACGGTGTCACTGATACTAAACACATCCAAGTGGCTAATACATCCCAGAGACAACAACCATCCATACCTAATGCCATATCCATACCATAGGGGGCACCTTGTCCTCATCAACAGCCAAACCAGAATAGTCAGGGGAATGTTAAACACCAATATGCTCGATTAGGCAAACCCTTGAGTGTCGTCTTCAATTAGTTGTTACAAATCAACTACCCGATCACCTACCCTGTCACCAAACCACTTGACGAATCCAAACCTAAGTCTACATGGTTTAGGGAAAATGAATATTGTGAGTTCCATAAAATCAAAGGACACACTCTGAATAAGTGTCAAGGTCTCAAAAACTATGTCCAAGATCTTATTGATCGAGGAGATATCAAAGTTGACACTAGTCAAGCTTCGCCATCCAATGCTCAATTACAAATACATCAAAATCCCTCCTGAACCATAATCAAGGCGCAAGCACCTCCGGTAGCAATCCCCAAGACAACAACACAAATAATATAAGCTATAAAATTGCAATTATGATGGAATTTTCCATTACATTAAATAGGTAGAACCTTGTGTATCTATGATACATGTCAAAGCCAAAGATCCCCAATGTGTTGTTGCTATGCGATGATCCTGCATTACTATCCTAGTAGCCCCCACATCCGCTCAATCAACTCCTATAAACTCTTAGTACAACATCCTTGATCACTTGGGGAAGACCCCCACTCATATCTCCATCTTGGATTTGCTTAAGTCTTCCCCCATACATCAAGAAATTCTCAATAGAGCCTTATAGGAAACCCATGTACCTAATGATATCGATCCCACACGATTCCAAGCCCTTGTGGGACACCTGGCTTTGACTTACCAGCTACACTTCATCCATAATGACATGTCGAATATTGATGCCAATCATAACCGTCCCTTGCATATCGAATTCATGGTCGCCCTCCATAAAATAAAAAGGGTCCTAGTAGATGGCTCTACCCTCAATCTATGCACTCTGAAATTCATAAAATAGGTGGGGTATACCCAAGCAGATTTGAGTAACCAAATCATCATGATCAAGGCCTATGATAATGCAAAAAGAAATTCAAAAGGAATTATTAGTCTTCCTATCCAGGTTAGACCTATAATTCAGTACACTACCTGTCATGTCCTTGATCTGTACTTACCATATAATCTCCTCCTTGGCTGCCCATGGCTCCATGCTATGCAAGCCATCCCCTCCATGTACCATTAGTGCCTAAAATTCATGGTCAATGGACAAGAATTAACCATTTATACTGACCCCCAACCATTTGAATACTATCGTGCTTTAGAAGCATCCTTTCCCCATTTACATTATTGTCCTAGGGTTGAAATGGGGGTATCTCAGTCATCATCCGCTAATCCATCCTCCACCACAACAACCACTCCATATTCCACTACCAATCCTACAGTCACAAAAGTCTAGATCATTGACAAGGGGTGTGGTGAATACAAAATGCATACTGCTCTTAATGTAGCAACCATGTCACCCTCACCACACGAGTACGGTCAATCTTCACATGCTACTCCAAAGGAAGACAAGACCGTCACCTTCAGTAGTAGAACATCCCTACCACCACTTTTGGGTCCCCTAGTATCAAGATAGATGCACCATAAGAGGATATAAGTCAATGGGTATACCGAGAAGAACCCCAACTGGATCCTCCTCTAAAAGAATACTTTTAGGAAGCATATCCTTGGTCAGCCAAGTTTGCAAAGAAATATAACTATCAAGGTAAGGGCCTAGGTAAAGAAGAACAAGGGCGGTTGCAACCTATTGATACATCAAAGCTGCCAAAGAATATAGGCATCGGATACGATAAAAAGCAAAAAGGCCTTGCAACATCATCTAATACTTCCAATAGTGTTGTTGTGGATGATAGCTCATTGGAAGACATACCCGAGGAGGAATCCATCATATGTGCATACGATGACGTCGATCACACTGACCTATCATCCATGTTTGAATGCCTATCTGTCTATACCATTAGCCTATCCCTTCATCACCCTAAGCTTATTGATTGGGATCTACCTGACAGCACACCTGTCAATATGTCTACGGATACATATGTCAACCTCATGGGATTGAGGGAGGATGAACACTCCAGTCGCAAAAATAAGAACAAGAAAAATAAAAAATGGCCAGCTAGTGAAAACCTCCCCGAGGCACTTCCTGACCTTGAAAAAGTAAAAATAAATGACACATCCAATGGTGAAAACCTCAAAGAGGGGCTGGAGGATGGATATGTTCATCTTCCCCTTGTGGGAGCTCAGTTATCTACATGATCATCCATCCTAATTGAAGAGACTCAAGAAGTTAATTTGGATATCTAAGATCACCTATGTAGCGAAGTCACTCTCAGAGCAATAGTATCCAGTCATCGTATAGCTACTCCAAGAGGAAATCATTAACTTTGCTTGTTCATATTTAGACATTTCAGGCTTAGACCCCACCTTAGTGGTTCATCATCTAGACATTTTCCCAGATGCCAAGCCTATCAAACAGAAGCTCCACAACATGCATCCATAGTTAGCATTGTTAGTCAAGAAGTAATTGGAGAAATTACTAGATGCAAGTTTTATCAGACCAATTGACTACTCTGAGTAGATCTCTAATATAGTACCAGTTGCCAAACCAAATGGAGAAATTTGGATCTACACAGACTTCATGGATCTTAACAAGGCCTGTCTAAAAGACGACTTCCCTCTACCTAATATTGATATGTTGGTCGACCTCACAACAGGACATGAGATGTTATCCCTTATGGATGGTTTCTCTGGTTATAATCAAATCTGAATTTCCCTTGAGGACCAACACAAGACCACTTTCACAACACCTTGGGGTACCTTCTGTTACAATGTTATGCCCTTTGGTCTCATAAATGAAGGGGCGACATATCAAAGGGCGATGAAAATCATTTTCCATGACCTCATCCATATCATCATGGAGGATTATGTCGATGACTTGTTAGGAAAATCTAGAACTCGAGCAGAACATCCTACAGTCCTAAAAAAGATCTTTGAGAGGTTGGAACATTACAAGTTACGGCTAAATCCAAAAAAGTGTCTTTGATGTTACGTCAGGAAAACTATTGGGTTTTATAGTCTCTCGAAGGGGTATTAAATTTGATCCCACCAAGGTAAAATCTATTTTGGACATGCCACCCCTGTGTAATCTGAAGCAATTAAGAAGCCTCCAAGGGAAGATGCAATCCATCCATCTGTTCATAGCCCAGCTCGCGGATAAGTGTCAGCCATTCACTTATCTTCTAAAGAAAGACTCCACCTTCCGATGGAACCAACAGTGTTAGATAGGTTTCGATAAGATCAAAGAAACCCCTCTTGTTGTATATCTTTGCCACTTTAGTCGCACTGGGGGCATTGTTGGCACAACATGATGAGTTATCAAAAGAAAGAGCAATCTACTACATTAGTCAGACATTGGTTGGCTATGAATTAAACTACTCTACCATGGAAAAATCATGTCTTGCAATAGTCTTCAGCACATAGAAACTTTGACATTACATGCTCATCCATCCGATCAAATTAATTGCTAAGATTGATCCACTAAAGTATCTATTATCCAGAACCACTCTAACTGGTCGCATGGCCAAGTGGGTCATGCTCCTAAGTGAATTTGACATAGAGTATGTGGAGAAAAAATCCATAAAGGGATAGGTCATAGCTGATCAGTTGGCTAAGGCACCATTAGTAGATGCTTACCCTCTACACACTGAATTCCCAAATGAAGAAGTTTACACGGCTACTGAAGCACTAGCTTGGACACTATATTTTGACGGTTCATATACTCATAATGGATTAGGCATAGGAATTCTATTAGTTAACCCTCAGGGTGACTACATTCCAAAGTCATTCAAAATAGCATTCTCGTGTACCAACAACATGGTAGAGTACGAAGCCCTCCTCACCGACCTCCGAATAGCAAAGCAGTGGCACATAACGCACTTGAAAGTCTTTAGTGATTCATTGTTAGTAATCAAGCAAGTTAATGATGAATTCCTAACAAAATATGATAAGTTGTTGCCCTATAAACACATGGTGGATGATTTCAAGAAATACTTCACCTTCATACAATTTGACCAAATTCCTAGAGCACATAACAAAGCAGCTGACGCAATGGCTTGTTGGAATATGTGCCTCAATCCTTATTAACATGGAACTCCTGAAGGGCAAAGTTGTTGTGACATTGTTCATGTCTGGCTGACTAACTATTGTAAATCTGCTTGATAAGTTCATGTCGCCAAGACAGAGTAGATGTCTTGCCAAAAATGTCTATCATTGTGACTTTTTGGGTTCGGCATGACCTTTTGGCAAATAGAGATCTTTGGGCAATAGTTTGATCTTATCGGGCTAACTCAGGGGTGTCGGGGAGAAGTCCCAGCGAATGGAGTAAGTCTCGCCGATGGGAGTTTCTCTTGGTGTATTCGCAGTGACAAAAGACTTCGCTAAGAAGTCTTAGCGACTTGGATAAGTCACACCGATAGTCTTCGAGATAACTTTGGGCTCTCGGAGAAACGTCTTGGTGAAGACAATGTCTTGCCAACTCGACAAGACAAGGGTGCTCGGTATGTGGTCTTGGTGAAAGACATAAGTCTTGCTGACTGGTGATTAGCCATCGGTGTGACTTAGGATTTCAGTATGAAGTCCTGGCAAAGGCGATAAGTCTCGCCGACTCTTGGGCATTTCGGTATGACATCTTCAGCCGGTGTAAGGTCTTAGCGAAAGACTTAAGTCTTGTCAACTCAGTAAGACTTGGATGAGCTCGGTATAGAGTCTCAACGAAAGACGAATGTCTTGCCGACTGTCAGGTGTTTCAATGAAGCTTAAGGAGACTCGATGAGAACTCTTGGCAAATGGGATGTCTTGCTGATGACAAAGTGGAAATCGATAAGACTTGTGAACATCAGTAAAATGTCTTGCCGATGGATGAATCTTTTGTCGATAGAAACATATTGGATGTTGATGGACTCGATATGACTCATGGCTTTCGTTGAAACCTCTTGCCGACTGTTGGAGACTTAAGCCGATATCGAAGTGATTACTTTGTGGCATTGGGGAGACACTGTTAGTGTCTCACCGATATGCCAACAAATTTGAACGCCCTTGACCAGATTGACCATCCTATGTGGAGCATAGTGGACCAATCAGAGGAAGTGGGTTTCAAACTGATGACGGTTGGATTTTTGCATCAGTTGCAATGCTGGAGAAAAACTGCATACAGGGAAAAATCTGAAGAGGCATGGAAACTTTCTTCGATGGAGCATTAGCGGATAAGGATCAACAAGAGGATAAAATCAGAATTTGATAAGAATTCTAATGATGAGTCTTTCGAGTTGTTGAGAGAATTTTTTCTTGTGAAAAATATTGAGCAGTGAAAGCTACTATGACTAACACCAGAAAGTTGTCTTTCTGATTGTATGTAATTTTTGTTACTATAATACAAAGAGATTCAGCTTGGTGTGGTGGGTTTTTTCCTAATAGGGTTTTCCCATGTAAATCTGATGTTCAATTTGTTTGTGTGTTTTTATTCTATTTCTGAAAATATTTTGTGTATATTAATTAGATTGCAATTTGAAAATTAAAAGCTCTGCATTGCATTCTTCCCTATGGATTTGACGTTAGGAAAGTCTTTTCGTACCGTTTCTTTCCTTACATGGCTACCATTGGCTTCCTGATTGACATGCCTAAAGATTGAACAGAATGTGAGTTCCTTGTGGAACAACTTTTAATCCCAACATATGATATCCCTGAGACTAACATGGTGTGTGACATTGTGGGTCCCACTTCCCCATGGTACCAGGACATATACACCTATCTCCATGATAATATTCTACCCCCAGATCTTACACGCAATCAACGCAAATCCTTCATTCATTGCTCTTCCCGATACATTATCGTCTGTGATACACTTTATCATCGCGGGTATGATGGAATCCTCCTCAGATTTTTGAATGAGATTGAAGCCCATATTGCACTAACGGAAGTACATGGTGGTGTTTGTGGGGCTCACTCAAATGGTATGGCTTTGGCCAAAAGGATTCTCCAAGCTGGATATTATTGGCCTACATTAGAACATGATGCTTGTGAGTTCGTGAAGAAATTCCTTCCCTGCAAGTAACATGCAGATTTGATTCATGCTCCAGCACAGGACCTTCAACCCCTCCTAGCACCGTGGCCATTCTCTCAATGGTGTTTTGACTTGATTGGAAAGATTTACCCACCATCATCCGATGGCCATACATTCATAATTACTGCCACTGAATACTTCACTAAGTGGGTGGAAGCAATGCCACTCTCACAGATCACCGGTATTCAGATCTCAAAATTCATCCTTTACCATATTCTTTGCAAATATGGTATCCCATCCACCATCCTCTCCAATAACGGAAAACCCTTCAAAAACCAAGCCATGGAACACCTCTGCGACACCCTTTATATCCAACATCGTTAGTCAACACCTTATTACCCCCAAGGTAATGGTCAAGCAGAAGCAACCAACAAGATCCTTATCTGTATCCTCAAAAGGGTTGTCAATAACACTAGACGAGATTGGCACCTCCATATTCATCTCGCCCTTTGGGCATATCGCACATCCATTCACACCCCTACCGGTGCCACCCCCTATTCTTTAGTGTATGGTGTCGAAGTCATCTTGCCAATTGAAGTTGAGCTCACATCACTGAGGATTTCTCTGAAGAACCTTATCAGTGAGGAGGATGCTCATGTTGCACGGCTTGCACAACTGAAGTTACTTGATGAACAAAGAATCAAAGCCTATGATCATCTGCAAGCATACCAAAAATGCCTCAAATGTAATTACAATAAAAAATTTTAATCTCGACAGTTCTAGGTTGGTGATCTTGTTCTTAAAGAGAACCAGTGCACTCAATAGGATCATGATAAAAAGGTCAAATTTGAGGAAAAATGGTTGGGGCCTTATACCATAGCCGCTAAATATGGATCTAGGGCATACAGACTGACCACTCTTGAAGGAGATCCCCTTGAAGAACCCGTCAATATCATGCATCTAAAGAGGTTCTACACCTAAGTCCACTTGGTAACCCCACCTAATCAAAAAATTAAAAAAAATCCAAAAATAGTACAAAGAAATAAATTCGTCCTATGGTGAAAACCACCTATTGGTGGTGCCTTGGATAAGTACGGGTGGTGAAAACCTAGTAACAGGCATCACCTCCTTTTTTCTTTTGAACCTATCCCGGGGAATTTTCCTATCATGTCTTGTGCCATTCATCATCAGTCACCATGGTTTTCTTTCCGCTTTATCCATAGTCTTTTCATGAACTACGAGGGCTTTGCACTTTCACGTAGGCAAGGCTAATCTTTGATCGGCCCCCAAGCCCCTAGGTCTGTAGGATGTGTCAGTCGTCTATCTTGTGTTGTGTCATCAAGCTATTCCCTTATTTAGCTAGTTGTTAACAAATGAGGTCTACTAATCCAATTGGTTCTGAATATCCCATGTCATATCGATCTTTTAGTCTAGTAACCATCATCGGTCTCAACAGGATGCATCCTTCCTAATAGACCTTATCAATCCCATCCATCCTCTTGATCCTATGGCAAGGGACATTTGAAATTTGATTGCGACTCTTGATTTTTTTGGGGTTTTGCTTATCATTTTGAGCTTCCTATTACAATTAGTTGGGATTGTCATAATCTATCATATTATGGTGTGTTTTGGCTAGTTCTCATAGGGGCATATCTTGATATTTTATTGTTGTTGTCTACTGGGTTGTCCTACGTAGTACCCACCAAGATCCCTGTGATCTTGTGTTACGTTGGGACATCCCTTTGTGCTTGTGGTTATCCCAATGCTTGGCCCGACCAAAGTTTTCACTACTTTGGGGTGTTGGGGTAGCCTTCTTGTTTGTGTGTTTTTTTTATGCATTAGGTACTAACTCGCCCTGGTTTTTTATACCTTGGCACTTAGTATCTTATGCTATAGCAAAAATCAATGCTCTGAAGATGGCAACTCATATTAGGATTGCATTTCATCATCTATTGCATTGGATTCACCCTATGATTTTGGTTGTGCAAATACTTTATCCCGCTCTCTCCCATTCTTCTCAGGGTACTAATATTGTTTGACAGGTGACAAATTACACCCATTTTTCACAATCACTACATACCCATCTCCCATTATCATGTCAGTTCTTATTGACGCTTATGACCATGTATTATTTCCTTTCATTATTAATTCACTATAAATTACAAGCGTATTATCACATATTAGGTTCATTCTATTAACCACACATACATCGCCACCTGCATCACAACGTGTTAGATCCATACATGCATGACCACCTACATCACAAAGTGTTAGACTCATAATACATCATAAACATATACATACATGTCAATAAATCAACTAGGCATCCATACACATAAGTCGTCATAGATATATCATATGCATACATCATATCACCACATGAATATCTATATTAAGAAAATCATCCATATTCCACAAATGCATAAACATGATCATCTATCCAATGCATGAACATGGTGTCAATAAGGGCTCTCATGAATCATATATAAATATACCAAAAGTCCAAAATACATCTCATAAATCATGACTATTACATGAATAAAATCATGATAATGTTGTCAATATCATCATGTCTATAGCCATCGAATACAAAAATCATCACAATCAAAATACCAGCACAAGGTCCTATAAATGACTATTGTCACTATGGCCTATCCATCCACCCTACATTTGTCAAAAACTCAGTAACCTGTCATCTCCCGAATGAGCTACCCACATCTAATCTCTGTGGTGAATCAAATACTAATCTTCTGCTTGGTGAAACACCTAGTGAATCACTATAACCTCGGGTCTGCGTCCCCAACGAATGGGATGGCATTGGCATCTATGGTGTATGTCGAACATACTAAAATATCTATTGTGTCAGGTCTAGAACTGCATGGTAATATGCAGCCATCCAAAATACTACCTCCCTCACATTCTCCTCTCGCTCAACAACTTGAACTCGAGCGAAATTCTGCTCCTAATGATATCTATCCCAATCTCTCATGATCACTCTCCTCTCCTACTCCCAAGCCTCTTGGGATAGTCGTAACTACGCCATCTCTACCTAAATCCGATCCCTCATCTCCTCGGCAACCACTGCCCTAGCCACTGCTACATCCCTCTCCCCCTGTAACCCCTGTGTATTTGTCCCTATCACATCACTAACCTGCACTGACTACCATTGAGCCACTGTTGCATCCCGCTCTCCCTACAGCATCTGCATCTGTATCTTTTCAGCATCTCTCTCCCTCTATGCGGCCTATGATCGAGCCACCACTCCATCCCTGTCCCTCTAAAGCTCCTAAACTCTCAAAATTGTTGCATCTCGCTCTCTCTACAGTGATGATAGCTCTAAAACTACCTCCTCTCTCCTCCTTTGAAGAGACTGTATCTGTGCCTCTGCCAACTCTCTCTCACTCTGCAACACCTAAACCTATGCTTGCACCACATCCCTCTCTACCTCCACCACTTGTACTTGTGCATGCGCTACATCTCTCTCTACCTGTATAATATGGGCCTACTCCCTCGCCTACCTCTCTCTCTCTCCTACATCAACCCCATATCTCCAATTGTCTACTCTAAACAATGCACTCTATCATGTAGCTCATCTCACTCCCGCTAGAGATCATCCACCTACTGCCCATTTCCTACTGACACATGATCTGTCATCCCCTCTAACTCCCCCCTGGCTTGTAATATAACAGTCTTTGCCTGTAATCTATCACGGTCCCAACTGAAAACAACCAACTCATCTTGTATCCTCTATATGACTGCCTGTAGTCTCTCTCTCCATCCCCATCACCTCTACTTGTGTGGTTAAGAGGTCAACCATAAGTCCATAATCTCTTTGACCTACTACCAGTACTCTCGATAGCTCAACTCTGAGTCTATTCAACTCTGCCTCCACTATCCCCAACCTCTAATTTGTAATCTGAAGCCCCCCACAGTGTCTCTCTCTCTCGGCTGAGCAATAGGATCCCCTGAGGTAACAACAGGAACCACTGGCAATGGCTCTGCATCCCAAATATCCATATCTGGAACATCTCCATCTATCTCCATAGCATCATCGTCCCCCCTGCCCTCCTGCTCCTACTGAACCTCCAAGTCCTCCACAGTAGGGTGGACACAAACTCTTCGCAACTGACCATGCCTCCCCACTCTCATCTATCTCCTCAGCTCTCCTATCTCTGGTTGCTCCTCATCCTCACTCTCCCCTATCTCTACAATGGGATGCCCCTGCCCTATCACCATCTGCCCCCCCTGTCATCTCCTACTCTCCATCCTCTCTAACTGACTCCTGGCCTCAATCTCCTCTCAGGCTCCATCCTGTTGTCCACCACCTCCCATCCCCTTCTACTCTGTCATGGTCTACACTCTTCTCAGTCATCTCCTACCCGCTATCCTCTCTGGCTAACTCCTGGCCTCCATCTCCTCCTGGCCTCCATCATGTTGTCCATCCCCTCCCCACTCCCCCTGCTCAGCTCGTACCAACACTCTCCTTCGATGTACCCTACCTCCTATACTAGTCTGTTGAACAGCTCCACCCTCCACTATATGTATCATCTCCACCTCTAACTCATCATGTTCTCTTGCATCTAGCTCCAGGCCTCTCCCACCCTCCTGTCGTACTGCCTCTCTCCCATCCATGAATCCTACTATGTCCACCTCTTCCCTATCCCTCCTTCGTTGTCTCCTCCTCCTCTCTAGTTGTCCCACTGCCTCCATCTCCTCTCTTCCCCTCTATGCCTTTCTCCTCCTATCTCTCGCCCCCTGGCGCTCATCCTCTGATCCAAATCCTAAGGCTCTTACAATAGGCACCAGTGGTGTAACCCTCTCCCATCGGCGGTTGTGAAACCATCGGTCATATCATACTATCACTCCTGTATCCTCCACTCCAACCCCTCTCCCTAGATAGGGTACCTGCACTGTCGTTACCCACGCCATTCTGGCCTCCCTCGGTCTAAACACGGGCCCCCATGGTCACTCTCTAGTGAGTCGACAAAACTTGATCGACGCACCTGGAATATCCTATGTCAGTCCAAACTGTCTCACCACCTTGTCTAGTGGATGCATCTCCACTATGCACAGCAGACTCCTAATCAAGGCACGCTGGCTCATAAAATACCCTCTCTGCCTCTCCTCCTCCCCCCTCCATCCCTTGAAGTATCGATACATATATGGCCGCCATAATATGTCTCTCTCTTACAAATCATCCATCACCCTCCTCCATCCCTCCATATCTCCCAACCTCCTATATTGAAAAATCCATCCCCTCGCCTCTCCATACCCCCATGCCACCAGCTCCCTATCATCATCATCTCCCTCCCTAACTACAATAGGCCTAGTCACCATAATATGCTCCCATGCCCACACTTATAGAAGGGTCATGTGTGTCAAACTCACTGCATTTTAATAGCAAATCACATGCATATCCCTGTACAACTATGCTAAGACACAAGTACCCCATGAGATCTGTCCCTCATGCCACTCGAAAATATGTCGAATCACCTCCATGTACCAAAGACTGCAGAACTTCCTGCTATGATCTGGTAACAGTATACCACTTATCATACCACCTAAAAATAATGGCAAGGGTGGTACCCCCACTGTCAAACATCTATTTAGATACAACTGGTAACCCTATAGAGGCAGGTCGTCACGTCCAAATAATACTACCATAGTGTGATCTAACTCGGCCCCTCTCAATACCACATCACTAACTAATATCCCTGCTATCGGTAGCTTTAGGATGCACCATACATCCTCCAGTGTCACCGTCATCTCCCCTATCGGCAGACAAAATGTCGATGTCTTTGAGCTCCATCTCTCTATCAAAGCCATCAGCATCGCTCGATACGCCCTAATCACCGACACCTGTAGAAAGTGCAATAAACCCACATGATCTAAAGTCATGTGATCGACGCCCGTCATGGCTGCTACAGTCATTGTCAATACCTCTGATCGTCACTCATGTGTTTGTAACCGTACAAAACCCTGCATCCACATTACCCAATTATCAGTACACCATCTTCCTGGCCCTATGACATCTTTTGCTTCCCTCTTCTCTTTACATTTTTTTCATTCTCTCTTTTATCCCTGTTATTCCCTCATCAAGGCATCTTGTCTTTCTAGCCTAAACAGCTGAGGCCCACATGTCGATTCGAACCTACCCTACATTGGGGCGGATCCGCCCCCAATCGAGGTGACTCCCCCCAATCGGAGTGAGCTTGCCCTAGGTCGGGGCAACCCCACCTCGAGCCAGGGTGACTCTGCCCCCAACCGAGGCGAGCCCGCCCTAGGTCGAGGTGACTCCACCCTCGGCTAGGGCAAGCCTGCCCTAAGTCGGGGCAATTCTGCCCTTGGCTGGGGTGAGCCCGCCTCGAGTTGGGGCAACTCCGCCCCCATCTAGGGTGGCTGCACCTAGAGTCGGGGTGACTCTGCCCCATGTCAGGGCAGATCCACCCCACTGTGTGGCGGATCTGCCTTGGTCTGGGGCAAATTTTCCTTTGGGCCACCCTACCCAACCCCTTCTAAATCACCTCTTTCCTCCCTTTTCTCACCTAACTGAAAATTACCCATTTTTTTATTCCACCCTACCAACAAAACCCACATTTTACATTTTTATTTAACTATTTTAAAACATGTTAAATGTTTAAAATACACAAGAGGGCTTTTATTACTCACCTGGCGGGGCACTGCGAAGTGGGTATGGCATCTCCGTACCTCGTCCACCCGGTGAATGATCTCTGAATCATAATCCTTTAGCATTGTTGCTCCTTCTCTTTTTCCTCTTCTCTCATTTTCTCTCAACTGCTATAGTAACAATGAGACAAGGTAATTCTTCAAATTACCTTTTAACCCTTCTTTTCCCCCCATTTTTTCAAATAAAAGGTATTTTTTACCTTTTATTTAACTTTTTTCCCCAACTAATCCCCTTCTTTCCCAGAGCCGCCATTTGCAAACCGTGCATCCAATCGACTCCATTCAAAATTCAAAGTTGCTTAGTTTTTCGAGCTCTATCCAATGGTGTCTTCCATTTCTTTCTATCAAGATGTCATCTAGGGCCCCCCTTTTTTTCTCCAACCGCCCTCTCGAGGGGGCATACCCTATCATTTTCCCTCCATCCCTTTGAGGCAGTTATTGGGGCATCCCTCTCCTTTTTCCTCCACTTGGGAATCTTATTCAACCTCTTTCATGTTGGGGCATCAAGCTCTACCACTTTCTTCATCACCGACATTTTATTTTTCTTCGAAACACTATTATTCTAACAATATTTCAAAGAGGGAAAAAATGTAGACACCCAAATTTGATCACTCCTATATGATCAAATTTACCTCTTTAGTCATCCATTCTGTCAATATTAATTTATTTAATTAATATTACACTTCCCACATAAGGTTCTTAAAGTATTTAATTTAACAATTAAACACTTTATCTTGTACCTTTTTCCTCTCTAAATTAAATAAATACATCAATTTATTTAATTTAGTCATTTTAATATTTTTGAATTAAAATCAATTTAAAATTCTTTTTTTCTCTCTCTCCTTGTCACATCCTCCATAATCCATCTCTAATTTGGATTAATTTAATTAATTCATGATTAGGATGTGCATCCTCTTAATCAAGGATTAATGTCATATCCTCCTACATTTGCCACTTGTCTATAATCTTCCATTAATTATCATAATCAAGTATTTGCACAACTTTAATCAAAGCCATTAGCCACTTTTAGCACCACTTTTTAGTCAACCTTTCTATTTGCCTTTCTTGGCATTGACCCTCTTTCCTATGTGAACTTTTAATTCACTTTTATTCATCCTAGGTCTCTCTCCTCCCCATGTGAATTTTTAATTCACATTTTATCCTTCCAAGGCTTCTAGAATATTTGAATTGTCACCTCATGCACATGTGACCAATTCCCACCTTTGTGGAGACCCTCTCTTAATCCACATTTATTTCTGCAACCATTTTCTCTTTTCCCATGGGGATTTTTGAGGAATTCCAAAATTCCTCAAATGTCACTTTCATTCTCACCTAGGGAAAAGAAGTTCCTTTTTGAGGAAATATTCTCACTCCCCAAGGTACTTGGAAGGTACTTGTCCTTCCTCCACATCATGTACCTCCCTTCCACATCACCTACACATCATCTCACCTTTAGCCACTTCACATTCCACATGTCAAAATGTGAGGGCTTGTGAATCCTCAACTCACCTTACCCCTTCATCTTGGCCTTGTTGGATAAATCTCAACCATTGAATTCTCTAGAGAATTCAAGTTTCTCTATAAATACCCCCTCCTCTAAGGAATTTTCAACACTTAGTCATTTAGCAAGTAAATATCATTTTGTACACTCATCTAGCCATCCATTTTATCTATTTGCATTTACATCCAACCATATAGTTAAATCTTTCATTTAGCCACATCAAGAGCCATCCAAGGAGCATACAAAGCAATCCAAAATCAAGGGTCAACCAAGGAGTTTCAACTGTAAAGAGAAGGTATAACCACTTGTAATCATTTTACACTTTTTGTCTTTGCATTAACAAATTCCTTAGGCTAATCTTGAGGTGTTTCTTTGTGTTTTTCTATTGCATTTTAGTTGTTTAGAATAGGTAAAACATTTAGATATCAAAAATACTAATCATAGGGTCAAGGTATTCTTCTAGTGACAAGTCATCAAAATCAAGGACCGAAAGAGTCATAATCTCCTCTCTTTTATAAACCCCTATCTCAGTTTCAAAATAAGCCACCTCATTGGGGCAGTCATACTCAGTAATGATATGTTTGAGGTAAGGTTCACTCTCAATCCTAATCTGCATAGGTATTCCCCTCCACAGTATCCACATATGTGAAAAATCAAGGGAGAGATATCCCCCAATACTCTTCATTAGATCCCTGCTTAGGAGCATACCGTAAGTTTCAGGAATGTCTGCTACTTGAATATCCATATTAGTTTGAATCCTAGGATCAGACCCAACTTGCACATGCATGTTTCTTAATTCTCCAACTACATTGATTTTTTTTATCAAGTTGGATGGCCTTCTTGTTTCTTTGGAAAGGGTTTAATCCTAACTTCTTACATACAAAAAATGGCATAACATTGCCAGAAGCCTCTAAATGTAATAGGAAATTATGTAGATTTTTCCCACATATTCTTAAACTTAGGAGAAACAGTGGAGTCCCTATCTTGTTTATGAACAAATTTGCATTCATGTCTACAACTAGTTCCACCTTGGTCTTCCCTTTTTATTGGTTTTCCTCCTCCAAAGATTTCACCACTATGTCTCATTGGGAAGGGCACCATCTTAGAATATCAAAATATGATAGAGACATTTTATGTTTCTGCATCTCAGAAACAATATCAAATTTTGTGCTATAATTTACATTATACTTGGAAACACCAGATGAATTACCTTTACTAGGGAATTCAGGTGGACCCTTCAGTGGAGGAGGCTTGTTATCAGCACTCTGATTTGGAGGCACCATGTGGTTGGGTGGTGTTGATGTAGTGAACAAACCCTTATTTTGGTTCCTCATAAAATGCCCCCCCTTTGTTTGGAAGGATTGAGCATCGTACACATCTTCCTCTAGTTCATTCTCATTTTGCATTGGGAATGAAGGCTCTCCCTCAAAGAGGTCATAAGCCATTGTTGTATCCACTGAGCTACCTCCTTTATTTGAATTCCCCTAGAATGTTTGGGCATAGGCATGCCTATGCCATTTTCACAACCTTTTCCATTTAGGGACAGTTTACCTTAGAATGAGTTGTAGTATCATGAAACCTGCACTATTAGTCATAAATTTGAGGTCAGCCACATTTGCAGTATGTGGCTTGTCCTCATTAGCTTGATAATTGTGAGAAACCCCACCATTATTTGGCCCTATGTTCCACTGTCTATTATTATTAGGCCTCTGGTTATATCCCCTATTCTAATTTTGGTACCCATAGTTGGAAAAGTTTTGACCCTGATAATTCCTCTGGTTATGGTTATTATTATTCTAATAATTACCCTGATTACTGTTCTAATTAGAGTAATTACCCTAATTATCATAATTACCTTGATGAGAATAATTCAAACCTTGGTTCAGAGAGGGGTTCAATTTAAGTTGGGCCATGTCATTGGTGACTTGAGACAAAGTTTTCTTTAGGGTCTCTACCTAATTTGTAAGCTGAACTATCCATTCACTCTCAAAATTCTTAATGACAGGTGGCTAGCCAATAGGATTGGGTACTCCAGCTTGATTATGATGATTGTGTGAATTATGATGACCCTGCGGTTGTTGAGAGGGATCACGAGCCCCATTAGTGAATAATGGAATAGGAGATTGAGTCTACAACTCAAACATAGGCCCATAATGGGAAGGAGACATCCCTAGGATAGTATTGAATAAAGGGGTCGGGTTAGGCATTTGATACCCCATAGGATGAAGACCTCCTCCCAAATTCCCTGGCTGAGAGCTAGTATGTTATTGCAGCTTGATAGCTAGACAATAAACTTCAGACAGAGAATCAATATCCGTTGGTTGATAAGTCCTTTGTAGAAAAAAGACAAGCAAAGGATCTATAGCTATAAAATATGTCTGAATGGCACTGTTCTCAACAACTAGATAGGGGTCTTGTAACCTTCTATATATTCTTTGAAACCCTGTATTAAACAAGGGAAGTGATTCATGTGGTTCCTTCTTGATGGTAGAAAATTAATGGAATAAAATGGTCGGGTCCACATAAACCCTGAACTAATTGATAAAAGCATTCTCCAAATCAATCCAACTCAAAATAGAACCTTGTGGTAGATTCAAATACCAGTTATACGCCATATCCCCTAAGGAATAAGGGAAAAACCTACAGACCACATCATGGTGAGCTATGTGGGCTCTAGTACAAGCATCCTTAAAAGCTTGTATGTGCTCCTCAACACTCCTTGATTCCTCATGAATGTATTTGGGACAGAACCTCTCAAAGTTCTTGGGCATATCATGAATGCCTCTAGGAATAGTCCCTAATGGAGAGGGATTATTCACAAAAAATACCATCGGTGGAGGTGGTGGAGGTGGTTGAGTCAGCTGTTGGATGAGTTGAACTGACTATTGAGGAATGGGCTAAATTGGTTGTAAGGATAATTGAGGTGGATTTGGTGGTGGATTCACTGGTACCAACTGAGGTATTGATGAAAAACCCGATGGAGTGAGTGGAGTTGAAAAGGGTGATGGAATAGTCACCTTACGAGTCTTGTGCCTCGTAGAAGTCTTGAGTCCAGTCAAAGGTGGTGGATTCTCAGTTGATCGAAGAACTCTATGGAACCTCTATGGTGAGAAGGATCCAATTCTATCCAATTTTCTCTTTTGGGCCCTCCTTCTAGTGCCAGTTATGTTGATATGCCAAGTTGACACACAACATGTAGGTAAGACACAAGTATCTCACCTCTCCTGAAAAAGACAATCAGTAATTAAACTTATCACCTCCCAAGGTCTGTGATGTTGGTTCACAATGCTTTATGTTTCACACAGTGGTCAATGTGGCTATAATGTGCAAGGGGCCTACTGGTATGAAGGATACAAACTGAAATTCATAACTAAATCTAAGATTTGGGGGTTTTAAAGAAATAGAAAAATATAAATCAAGGCCATAGAATAGTAAAACACAAATATTAATCTACTCACATCCAAACATGTATTCATATAATGAGTGTTACATCAACTTATTAAACCATGTCACGATGCAATCCATAGTATAAACCATGCTATCACATACATTCATAGTGCTAAATCCATTACTTCAACCATTCACAACAAATTCCATTCCCAATATCTTAAAACACATACACTCATTAAACAAAACAACAGATCAATAGATATAAGTAAATCAACATTCATAGACAACTCAATGGAACAGTTTAAAATCTAAATTATTTTCACCAAATAAGAACCACTTATGCTTAGAAAAATCCACTGGCATATAGATAACCATTATCACTGACATTATCATTAAAACTATGAAAACATGAACCTAAATTGCATAACTTAAAGTAAAATTGTATCAATTGTATCTTGCAGAAAGTCTGAAAAACTAGAACACTATCAAAATTCTAAGGTGGCCAATCTAACTTCAATTAGTCGACCTTTACAATGTCATACTTCATTGTCCTTATAGTCTTTAATTCAATAATGAGATAAGACCCAAGAGCTAGAAACTAGGAAACTCTATAAGAACAATTCTATTGTTACAGCACCTGGGCAACAAGTGAGGATGCCCATCAAATCCATATAGCCGAAAATAGGTATACTTGGGATACTAAATATACCAGCTCCCCCATTTTGAATTAAACTCATAGCATCTTGGGTTAATTTGAACCCTGCATCCCCAGTCAATTGATTAATGATAGTATAGATAAAGGCATCATTAACCCTTCTGGAGTGCAACTCCGATGTTTGTAAGGTGAGTTGATCATAATGATCCCAAGCTCTTTTCTATTATCAGCTTGTCCCAAGACTCCAACTCGATTCAACCCAGGAAAAATACCTCTTCTAGCTGCTAAATATACCACATAAGATGTCATGAAAAAGGTTTTTGTCTCCCTCACCCTTATCATTTGATGATGAAGAGCTTCAGATATGATCATGGCCCAATCAAATTTTTGATGGTCCTCTAAGATCATGTAGATAAAAGGAAACATCCATTCCTTGAAGCAAGTTGCATCTCTTTTTCCAAAGACCCTAGAAAGCATCATTATTATATCCCTAATCTCTTGAGTGAATTTTGATCTCTTTGGTTGATCATGGAGCTTCAGCAAAGAATTCTTCTCTACCCTCATCCAATTCCTATTTATGTGAGACCTGTTGCTTTCTTTATGTTCATTAAATGCCACCAATGCCTTTACTTCATTCATATATCTTGGATTCTTTGGTGTAGGCATGTTGAAAGTATACTGTATTATTTGATGAGTCAAGTCAATGATTACATTTCCCTGTGCATCCATGCATTGTCTGGTAGCTTGGTTATATGCATCTATTATAGTTAGAATCAATTTTGGAAACTACACTGACATGGGAAAAAGAGCCACATTTTCCAAACCAGATTGTCTAATCCTCATGTTCCTCCCTGTGACTTCTTCCATATAAATATCATCCAGTTTGTCTTGAAAATTAAACTGTCCCAAGTTGGTGTCTATGATATCCTACAGGTCAGAATCCACCTCGCTAGCAGTGGGTATAGGACCCCCATGCTTATTTCTCATTGTGTAAGGCAGGTTTTTAGGCTTGATCTTCTTGGGCTTCCCTCCCTTCCTAGAGCAGTATGTCAGTTGGCTCCTTTGGGAAGCAACATTTGAGGTTCCTAACATCTTCTATCCCTACAAAACAATGCACTTATCAGTCCCTTAAAATCATAGAAACTATTATTCTTCACTTTACCTTTCATACACCTTTCTTTCCTTACACTTGGCCAAAACTTAACCCTACCGAAGGAGGAACTAAAGAGGAACTTAGGAACTTCCTTGTAAACACTGGCGGAACAGGAACCAAAATAGAGACTAAATCAGGACTGGAGTCAAAATGAAGACAAACATTAGAATGTACACTAATTTCAAATTCTCATATCATTTCGGCTCTGGTTCCACAGGAAGCCAAATATAAAAGCCAAAATTATCACCCTGTCAATAGACCAGAACTGGGACCAGAGCCAAAATGGAAACTAAATTTGGGCCTAACCAACAGTTCCATGTTCAACCCACATTCTAAGCCTGGCTCTAACTAAGAGTAAAGATACTTTCAATTCAAATAAATGACAAGGAGTGGAAACATTACTAAATCAAAAACCCAAACCAGTGTAAACAATCCAAAGACTAAATCGGACCTGAACCCGATTCTGGTATTCAAGCACTAAAAAGTGGAATAATTCACGCACATGCTCAAACTACCCTGAAACTAAGGGCTCAAGTCAAGATGATGTTGTGACGACTTCAAACCAAGATTTAAATAAAGTTAAATTCGAAAGCCCTAAAATATGAAACTGTAATGATCAGTCGTACAAAAACCCTAATATGTACAACGCGTTGATTTCACAAAAATTAGGGCATCACAACCCTAGATTAAACCACAGAATCAACGAGAAAATAAACCAAAAGGATTAATAAGCTGATTTTAACTAATTTAAAAGCCCTAAATCCTTTCAAACCAAAACCCTAACCAAACTAGGGCACAAAAAAAAAACAACCACCAAACGCGAAAGCAACAAAAACAAACAACAAAACAACCAAAACGAACAACAAAGAATAGGAAAAACACACCAAAACACACCAAAACAACATAGAAACAAAATAGGAAAAGAAAGACAAGAAAAGATTTGCAGAAGACAACTCCATGAACACGCAAAACAAACTATACGAAATAAAACATGACAAGAAGAATGAAAACAAAACAAAATCCAAAAATCCTACCTCAAAATGCACCACAATAGGTTGAATCAGATGAAGAATAGACCAAGAATGCACACTTTCATCCCAAACCTGCAACTCGCACTTTCCTTGTAGCTCAAAGTCGCAAGAACACTTCTAAACACAGTTATGAGCAATAATAAACCGAATTAGAGGTTTAAAATTTGTTTTGTGCGTGTAAGCATAGTGGCATTTAATGCCATTTAATGCAGTTGGTCGGGAGGAGTTAGAGCATTAAATAAATATTCAACAATTTTTGAGACTCAAGGTAGGGCGGGCGCAAACTTAGGACCGAACAAAGAATATTTTTTTTTCAAAAGTTCCAGATCCTAATTCCATTATGCTTTCAGCCTCGCAACAAAGAAACCAAATCAAGCGACAAAACCAAACACAAGTGAGATCAGAATAGAAACTGAACCCAGGAAAAACCCAACGGAGGTTGAAGTGGAACAAAACCCAACCATAAAATTTTCCAAGTTCCAAATTCAATTTTCATTCTGACTCTGCCTTTGACAACAAACAAAGAAACAAAGAAAGAAACAACAAAAGAGGATCAAGGGGAAGAAACCATCCCAAGATCAAATGCAAGCACAACAACGAGAGAAACGACAATGGGCGGAACCGAAACCAAAACATGAACCAACCCAGAACTTGAAGCAAGTTTCAAAGTCAAGTTTCATTATGTGCTTTGAGTCTGCCAAAACAATGAAGAAAATCCTAAGGAAGAAAAAGAACAAATCCCAAGGCACAAAACACAAAACCAAAAGAAAACAAAAATAAAGGGGGACCCATTTTAGTCAAATAAAAATGGGGTGGTTATGCAAGACATAACAAGTTGTTCTAATCTTTATAGATAAACATTTTTCCTATTTTCTAATATAGCAGCCTTAGTTTAAGAGTTTTTTTTAAGTTATTCCACCACTTAGAAAATCCCAAAGAGTTAGTCAAGAAACCTTCTACTACAAATAGCCTTTAGACACTACCCGGTCAATATGTTAATGAATTTATTAACTAAAGAGAAGGGACCTAACGACAGCCTATCACTTTTTGGCACCATTGTCAGGGACATTTTCTTTTTCTAGTGTTAGGAGGAGCCACCTTGAATACCTCTTTAGGAACAAAAATAGTTCTTTGGCTTCTTTTTCCTCGTGGTTAGGAAACGAGGCCCTCATGGAAGATTCATACCAAAACTCCCCCAACCTACGTACCAACCACCAGTAGGGAGGAAGAAGTCTCAGATCAAGAACTTACTGAGGAATTGATCTACCAGGGTCAACCTGAGACCTTCCCACATACCCCAGAAAGAGATCAAACCACTAAGCAAAATTTTGAAGAGGATACTAATCCCTTCAACATCATGGGTGACTGAAGAAATGTTGCCAACCTGCCACCACCATGTACGTTCACGTACCCTATTGCTATTAATGCAGATGATGACACTACTATGAAATATATTTTACCAGCCTTCCTTCCAACCTTCTAAGGTTTATCCTCAGAAGATCCTGACCAGTTTCTATTTGAGTTGAAAGTCTTATGTCAGACATATGACTACAAGAATGATAACTAGAAACTGAAGCTTTTTCCCTCTACCCTGAAAGATTTAGCCATGTGCTAATTTATGGGATTAGCTTCTGGATCAATAACCTCTAGGGAAGACATGGAAAACATCTTTTTAGAAAAGTATCAAAGTTATTTTAGAGTTAGCGATAGGAAGGAAGAACTATTCAAGATAATACAAAATGAGGATGAAAGTTTAGAGGATTACCTAGATAGGTTTATCTTCTTGTCTAAATGATGTGGTGGAGAAAATATAAGTTTTGACATTTTGAAGACTCTATTTCTTAAGGTTCTTGATGAAAACGCTTGAAGGAGCTTGGATTTAATGGGAAAAGGAGATGTGTCCTAGCTAGGGCTTGAAGAAATTACTGAACTATTTCAGAATTTTTCTCGTACTCAAGGAGGTGTCTGAAAGACCACTCTTTTTAAAGGTTCCAATGACATAGGAAAACTACGTTAGGAATTAGCCAATTTCAAAACTAGCATTCTTGTTCAACTCAACACCACATTGGATGGCATGTAGTCCAAAACACAAAATCTAGAGACTTTGTCCATTTACTGCCCCAGGTGTCAAAATAAACATTTGCTAAGGGAGTGCCCTCTTGACCGAGTTGATAAAATCAATGTGTATCCAGTTTGTGATAAAAATCATCCCACTGATCAATGTGAGCTTCTCAACGCGATTAAGACTTATAAGAAAAGAACACCTATGGTTAAGGAAGAAGTTAACTTTGTAAATCAACTGAGGGGAGGACATTTCTCTTATGGCCAAAGCTCAAACCCAAATTGGAGACCTCAAACCAATTGGAATAACAATCAATGGGTAGCACCTTGGCCACATGCACCACCTCCACCACCACCTAGTTGGGGAAATTATCCATGGGGATTTCCTGAATGGGCCAACCAATCTTGGGGAAATTCTAAATGGCCTAACCAACAATAGTGGTATCCTCAGAATTTTGTTCCTCAATGGAACTAGCCTCAAAATCAATTTTATACTAGCCCCAGACAAATGCCTACCCAACATCAAAATCTCTTGCCACCTCCCCAAAATCCTCAATCAAATGAAAAAGTTAATCAACCACAACTTTGAGCACAACCTGTTCCCAATCCAAAGAACAATCATCATAATACTCCTGTGTATTCTACAAAACAAGATAATATCATTGGACTCAACACAATACACTATGGAAACTTGGAATTGAGGTCTAGGAAGATGCTTGCACAACCAACTATTGAAGAAATTCTAGATGAACCAATTCATAAATCTGTCGAGCCCACAACAACTCCCATACTGCTAGAAAAAGCTCTCGAAACTATGCAAAACAAACCTAACCTACCATCTTCAGCTGGAGCTTCCAACTTACCTTAGGAGGAGGGGAGTCAATCTCCAACTGATCTTTTGAAGGATTCTATTCCTAAAGGAAAAACTAAAGTTCCTTCCAATCATTATGAAAGATACTCCAGAAATGACCACAACTACTAAAACTACATTGATCTAAGAAATTAAACGAGTGTAGATCAAAGTTCCTTTGATACAAGAAATTGAGGAAATTTCAAAATTAAACTAATTGATTAAACAATTGTGTATCAAAACTCCAAGGAGGAAACCAAAACGAATAAACACTATCCACATAAATGGTTATCTAACTGACCTTTTGGCTGGAAAGACCATTGCTCCAAAGTATGATGATCCAAGAAGTCCACTTATAACAATAACAGTGGATGAGGTAGCAATACCTAACACTTTGGTGGACCTTGGAGTGTCCATTAATGTAATGACTGTTGATGTGATGGAAAAATTGGGACTTACTAATTTACATCCCACTACTACAATCTTACAAATGGAAAACCAATCCATAGCTATTCCTAAGGGCATCTTGGAAAATGTTCTTAAGGTGGATGGATGGGAGTATCCAATGGATTTTTAGGTGATTCAATCCCTTACATGTAAGGACAGTTATCCAATAATTATGGGAAGACCATGGCTAGCCATTTGGCAACTAAAATTGATTGCAAAGAGGGAGGGATGACCATTTCACATGGTTCTAATAGTAAACATTTATTTATGTACCCCCTTGCCAAACCTGTTGAGCATTATAAAGTATGGGTTGATGAACCAAAAATCCCTAATGGACAGGAAAACCTGGCTTCACTAGCCATGGTAGTCATCAAACAACACAATGAGGAATTAGAGGATGAATTGGAAAACAAATTAGAAAATCTTATAATGGATTCAAGTGATGAGGAGACAAGGGATGAAGAGGAGATCTTATGAGAACTGATTAATGTGGACCACACTAAATTTAGCGATGCCAGTGTCATGAGATTACCTTGTCTGTTGGAAAATTTAGTTCTAAAAACATACCACTTCTTTGCAGATGTTTCCAGAATCCATAGAACCATACCCCATAGTTTCCATCTTAACACTTTGATGAGGTCAATCCATTATATTACATCTGAGCATCCAAGAGTCAAAACCATTATGCTACTGCCTGAGGAAACCTTTAACATCAATAGTTGGTTAACTAAGTTGGAAGAACACAAATTGTTCGATATCCTAGTAAATAGATCCAAAGCTTTTGCTTGGGACTATACAAATATGAGAGGAATACATCCCAGTGTGTGTACCCATCATATCTATACTGAGGATGTTCAACCTGTTTGCCAACCACAACAGAGACTTAATCCTACTTTAAAGGACATTATTAAGAATGAAATTGAGAAACTCCTATAGGTGGGGTTTATTTATCCAATTTCTAATAGTAAGTGGGTATCACCCTTGGTTGTAGTTTCTAAGAAAAATAGGAAGTGGAGAGTGTGCATAGAATATAGGGAACTTAATAAATCCACACACAAAGATTATTATCCTCTACCATTTGTAGACTAGGTTCTGAATAACTTGGATGGGAGGAAATATTTCTAATTTTTGGACGGATTTAGTGGTTATAACTAGATACAGGTAGCAACAAAATACCAGGATAAGATGAATTTTACCTACCCTTGGGGGACATTTGCATATCAGGTTCTTCCCTTTGGACTATGTAATGCTCTTGTAACATTTTAGAGAGCTATCCTGGCCATATTTGTTGAGCTGGTAAATGAATGTGTGGAAGTTTATATGGACAATTTCACTGTATATGGTTCAACCTTTGATGAGGCCCTTGAAAATATGGATAGAGTGTTGAAGTGATGTGAGGATCACTATTTTTCCCTGAGTCGCGAGAAGTGTCTAATCATGGTAAAACAAGGAATAGTGTTGGGACACCATATTTCAACTAAGGAGATTAAGGTCAATCCTAAGAAAATCAAAGTTATACAACAATTTGAAACCCCAAAAAACCTCTACTGACGTCAAAAGCTTCTTAGGGAATGTCAATTACTACCAAACATTCATGGAAAACTTTAGCAAGATTGTAGCCCCCATGTTTTCCCTTCTTCAAAAAAATGTAGAGTTTATCTAGACACCTGAGTGTCACTTATCATTTGAAATTATTAAAGAGAGACGCATTTCTACTCCTATCCTTCGTGGGCCTAATTGGAACATTTTGTTCCATATCTATGTTGATGCATCTAATGATGCTATTAGGGCAGTATTGGGTCAAGAAGATTAAAATGGAGGGAAGTATGCCATATACTTTATTAGCAAAAAATTGACTCCAACAAAAAGAAATTATACAACAGAGAAGGAGTTCTTGGCAGTAGTCCATGCAATTAAGAAATTTTTCCATTATATCACAGGATATAAGGTTATAGTATACACAGACCACTCAGCCATCTGATATCTTATGAATAAACCTATAGTAAATTGGAGGATAATTAGGAGGTTACTTCTTCTTCAGGAGTTTAATGTAACAATTATAGACAAACCAGGGAAGTTTAATGTCATCGTGGATTTCTTATCCTGAATTAAAAATGATGATAGTGATTATGCTTCGGTACAAGATGAATTTCTAGATGAAAATATGTTTGTTGTCTCTACTAAAACCCCTTGGTTTGTCAATATTGCTAATTACTTAGCTACTGCAGAGGTACTGTCTCATTTTATATCAAAATAGAAGAAACACCTTGTTAAGGAAAGCACCCCTTTCAAATGGATTAACGAAATTTTATTTTGATGTGGGTCTGATATGATTCTCAGATGATGTGTTAGGGCCGATGAGACTTACAGTATCCTTAGAGTTTGCCATGATGACCCTTCTAAAGGACATTATTTTTCCAAAAGGATGACTCTCAAAATTTTAGGTGTAGGATATTATTAGACTTCCATGCATAAGGATATCAAAAAGTACATACATAGATGCAATGAATTCCAAAGGGAAGGAAGACCAACTACATCAAACAAAATGCCCCTGCAACCTTAGGTAGTCCTTGAACCATTTGAAAAATAGGGATTGGATTTTATTGAGCCCATAGACCCTACATCACAGGGCAAAGAGTACATCTTGGTCTGTACCGACTATCTAAGTGGGCAGAAGTACAAGCTCTATGAGTTACTAGGGAGGAACAAGTAGTTGACTTTCTTTATAACAAAATCTTCCTTAGATTTGGAGCCCCTAGGACAATCGTCACAGATCAGGGTCCCCAGTTCATGTCCAAAGTCTTGTTGGCTTTTATTGATCATTTTCAGGTGAGCCATAAAAATTCTTCACCTTATCACACACAGGTGAATGGACAGGTCGAAGTCACTAACAGGGAGTTGGAAAATATCTTGACCAAAACAGTTTCATTAGGAAGGAAGGGTTCGGCTCAGAAACTACCTGAAGCCATTTGGGCTTACAACACCACATGGAAATCAACTACTGGCTACAGTCCATAAGAGTTAGTTTTTGGGAAGAAACCTCTCTACCCATTGAATTTGAACTTCAAACTCTCAAGACAGCCATGGAGTTAGGTATATACCTCAAAAGAGCCCAAATAGAAAGGGTTTTACAGCTCATTGAACTGGATGAACTCTGTTTGGATGTCATCCATCAAACTGAATTAGTCCAACAACAATGCAAATTCTGGCATGATAAACATATTAAGGAAAGAGAATTCCACAATGGAGATTGGGCATTACTGTTCGATTCCAAATACAAGGTCACCAAGGAAAACTCAAAACTCATTGGCTTGGGCCATATGAAATTTTTGAAGTATTTGCAAATGGATCGGTTCAGCTGAAACCCATTGATGGTGACACTCAAACCCTCCTAGTTAATGGACACTGATTACGTATCTACCAGAAACATGTCAATAAAGAAGAATTTACAAAGATGGTAGAAATGCAGGGAGATATACAGTGCATTAACTCTACTATGATAGGGTCAATATAGTTTTTTTTACCCTAATGAATAAATGTTGTACATAAATAAAGCTAAAAAAGAGAGAAAGTGTGCATGTGAATTTATTTCATTTTAGAACCTTGTTTTTTAATTCTTCATTAGGAGGACTTGGCTAAAAACTGTTTGTATTTTGCAGGATTTCATTTTTCAACAAACACAAATTCTAGTGCATCTTGCTACGTTGCTCCGAATTTTTTTAGCGCAGTTGTTGCGATGCTCCGAAACTTGCTAACTTGGTTGTTGTGTTGCTCTGGAACTTGTACAACTGACTTGTGCGGCCCATGTTCTAATCTTACATTTTGATGCATCATTTGTTGATGCTTGGGAAAGCCAAAGACCAACATTCCACATTTTTCCTCCTTTTCTATGTGCATGTTTCCTTGATGCTCTAGAAACATTTTCATTGCATTCTAGCTACATCTTTCAATGATGCTTTGGAATTTTTTTGTTCTTCCATCCAAGTCCATCTTTTGACAATGCTCCAAAACTTGTCCGGTTGCTAACCCAACGTCATCTTTCAGCGATGCTCTAAAATTTTTTGTTGCTGACCCAACAGCATCTTTCAACGATGCTCTAGAATTTTCTGGTTGTTGCTCTGACTCCATCTTTCAATGATGCTTTGGAAATTTTAAATTTTTGTTCATGCATTCTGATGACATTCCTCAATGATGTTCTGGAACTTTTCATCTCCCATCCTGGTCACATCTTTCGACGATGCTCTAGATTTTTGTAAAATCTTCTCTTTTCCAGTCTTTTGATTTTTCCAAAGTTCTATATAGGCTCATTTAAGTTTTGTAATTTCCTTGCATCTCGTGCCCTCATTGTCATTTCATCAAACTATCACCTCGTAATTTGTGCCTTTACTATCATTCCACTGTATCACATAAAATATTTTCATAATAAATAAAATTATTATGACAGTATTTTTGTCATAATAATTCTCATCATAACCATCCCATCCACATCATAATTATCTACTGCCACCTTCATCAAATCATGTAACTATCTGATTACGTCAACAAAATTAAGTGATGATTGATTTAATGACAAGATGTCAAGTGCAGACAATTTTCTTACTTTAAGTTCAGTAATTATTTTGAATAAAGGTAATTTAATTGGCATGAACCACTCCCTTTTTCAAAAATTTGAAACTTGTGCCATCATCCGATTGCTTTGGGTATGACAATATTTTCTCATTTTCCCATGAAAATCGTCATGATTATCCAGTAAGATGGTAATTACTCCTCCATTGGTTATATCGAATTGTGTTCCTCTTTATCTAAAATTCAGTCGATTGAATAAGTTAAAGAACTACATAATTTTTGCAAGTAGCATAATAAGAAAGGAAGAATGGGAGGAGCCAAGAAAAAGTCTAAGCCGACTTTTGCGACTAAGTTGTTGGTGCTGAGTAATATTGCAGAACTGTTCCAAAGAGTTGGGTGGCTAGAATTTGTCCAAAATTTTGAGGGATATAACAAACAACTGGTAAAGGAATTTGTAGAGAATTTTGTAGATAGACACACTAAGGTGCGTGGAAAATGATTTTGGGTAAGTCTGAAATTCATTGCTCATCTCTTTGGTCTAGAAAATAGGGGTATTGATTTAAATGAAACTACCAATATCACCTACCAGAAAATGATAGAATTATTCCATAGGGAAGGTGAACCTTGACCAGTAATTACTATAAGAACTAGGATTTAGAATAAAGGGTTGCATAGAATGTCCATTTCAAAACCCTGGAGAATTGTCGTAGCATGGATAATTAAGTATTTCACCTGTGAAGGCCAAATAACCATAATAGTAGGGCTCACTTTCTGTCTGCTCATACATTTATGCCATGGCATTGAAGACCCTTCCTATACAATTAATTTACCCGTATTTTTTAGTCATTTAGTCATTTCTACGATGAAAAATACAAAGTTGGCTCATGAGCCCTTAAACACCATGGTCTAGTGCAATTGATATGCAAGGATTACTTTCGCAAGAAACCAAAGAAGAAGTGGAACAAATTCCTATGAAAATTTGAAAAGGTGGAACTAACAAAGTCTCTTGAGATAGGGGAGTCATCCAAGAAAGTCAAGAAATTACCAGAAGAATCCTCTTCAGAAGCCTTGGGTACCTCTAAAACCCAGCAAGCCTCAATGGTTCCAAGCGGCGAAGCACCGAAAACTTTGACAGAAGTATTATAAACCCCAGGACAGTCAAGGGGTGTGGAAATTGTGCCATCAGGAGATGAAGAAGTACCTCCTTGAAAGAAGAAGAGGTGGTCTAAAGTTACTTTTCAAACAACCCCTCCTCTATAGAGAAGAGACTATCTGCCAAGTCTAGTGGGGCTACAGTTGTTGATACAGGAAGCACCAATAGAAAGAAGCCCAAGACTCAGACAAGAATATTAGAAACTGAAAAGTAGCCTGGTGATGAAGAAATTAGTAAGGAAGAGAGATGGGACAAACAATCTTCTGAAGTTGAAAAGTAAAGACCACCATCTCTGATAGCACAAGAAGAAGAGAAAGTTCAGTCGTCGCATTTTGTAAATATTGAGGATGAACCTGAGGGGCATCTTTCCCCATATCTTGATAGGATTGTTGATTCCCCATTCCTAGAGAGGGTTGTTGAGTCTACTAGAGTTAATATTGAGAAGCTCCCCAACTCTGAAGAAAATGTATTTCATATGGATGTGGAATTTTCCAATCCACCCCCTACCATTCACACAGTAGAAGAAGAATCCAACCAACAGAGTGAAAGGTTGGAGAAATTAGAGGTAGAAATTGTTGAATTGAAGTTGCAGTTATAGAGTACTGAAACACAAATTACCCAACAAAAGGAAGACATAAAGGCACAGGTTGCAATATTACATGAAAAGGATCAAGAAATTACAGAGTTGAGAAGGCAGGTGGAACAAAAAGATAGGGTAATTGAACAACTCCAATTTCATATACAACATTGGAATCAGGAGAATAAGCAACATAAAATTGATTTGGCTAAGAAGAGTAAACATATTCAAGAATTGAAAGCTAATTTTATGCATATGTTTAAAGCTTTTGAGGAAGAAAGAGATAAGAAAAAAGTTGAACTTAATGCTTATGTAAGTAAAATTGTGGAATTGGAGCAAGACCTACAAGAAAGTGCTACTAATCAAATAGTGGAGTCTAAAGGTACACAGACTGAGCCAACTTTTTTAGAGTGGTTTCAGGTACGTATCCCTCCATTATTAATGAAATGGATGGAAAGGTGCTACTTTTTGAGAAATGCAAGGTTTGAGAATGATAGGTTGAAAAAGGAGTCGGTACTCCTAAAAGAGACATTTCACAAAGCATATAGGGCTAAACAGGATGCTTTTCAAATAGCAAAATTATTATTGGATTGTAGAAGACCATCTAGGATGTATTCCATGTTTCTTAATGAGCAGGTCCAAAGATGGAAATTGCTAAGAATTTATAATGATCAACCATATGATTCTAATGACAAGGAATTTGTTAAAATGTTTGTAGAATCCACTCCTAATCAACAAGATTTGCTTTATGGATTCTTTCTCCACAATTTGATTTTAGAAAATCATACAAACTTTTATGTTAATTTCTTTGTTGGAGAATTTTAACTAAGGTCATTCTTGTCTACCATGAGGAATCAAATTCAATGGCAATAATAGTCAAGAGAATATACACAAGCAGAGAATAATGTGGGATTGAAAATGAGATATCCCCACAGGAATCCCTATCATTTTAAAGCACAGTTTTTAAGTATTAAAACTAAGGAGAATGTACAGACTAAATATGGCAACAACCTTAGGTTGTGCTCTACTCATTTTCAGGAAGAAGGACCCAAATTAATAGGTATAGCTTGGCATGCATGTGAAGAAAGATACACTCCTCTTCCTATGTATCTTAGGAGAAGAGAGGCAATCTCACCTATAAATATCAAATGGTCCTATAGGAAGGAAGTGGCCTTGATTGATATTCTTGAAAAATTACAGACCAATTGGATTGGTATGAGGTGTAGACCTCCCTTGCTTCTTTCACCACCTCCTCTAGAGTATACCAATTTGGATCATAGTAATGAAAATTTTGAGAGATGGGTAGATGGGGTTCCTACTCATTAGGGATTTTTCAAAGAGCCTAAGGGTTTTGATATAAATGTAGATGATAAATATGACCTCAGTGTAAAATATGAAGAGATGAACAAAAACAAGGGAAATCAGAGACAAGGAGCACAACAGAGAGCAGGAGGACCTGCTCAAGCTTAAGAAGGGGAGGAAATGATGAGATAAAAATAACCTCATCAACATAATAGCCTAAATACTTCACCTCACCTCCTTTATCCATCCTTACCTTGCCAGTTAATTATCTTTAGGATAAATAGTTGCTTTCTTTTTGTGAAAAAGAGGACAATCTTTACTTCTTGGAATTAATCGAAATAAGCTAACATTGCACTAACTTAATGGTTTAGTTTTCAAGATTGTACAAGTAATTACCCTAGTTGGTCATCATTCAGTCAAAGGAATTCCATGCAAACCTTGAAACGGTTGAAGACAGGTGCTAGAAGTTTGGGCGCCAGAATTTTAGGAGGATTCATGATATACCGAGTTTTTGTAATTGTTGTTATTTCTATTTTAAAGACTTTATGGATCGTTTTGAGCCTTTTAATTTTTTGTGTTATGGACTTTAAACTCGGTTAGTTTGTTTAGTAGTTGAAGACTTTTTCAATGGTAATTGCTACCAACTAAAATTTAGGAATTTTGTTAGTTTCTTTTTATAAATATGTAAATTGTTGAAGACGACGATAACAGAAGGATATCGTTATGTTAATTTGTTTTCATGAGCCATACTTTTACTATGAATAAAATGAGCTTTGTGCGCTATCTTTGGAAATTTTGAGTAATGTGAATGGATTTCTATTGAATGGAGTAGTTTGAAGTTATGAGTGACTCTGATCTGAGTTAGAAGTAGAAGCACCTGTGAGCTAGCCACTCGAGGGACCATAGATTAGATAGATAAGTACTTAACTTTCAATTCTATTATTTTTATTTGGAAGATAATAATTAGAAGTTAGTTTACTTTCATATGTGTGATTCTATTAGATTAACCCTATAGGTTGTAGTTAAGTCCATAGTCTTTAAAAGTTTTGTTGTTTGAAGTTCCGGAGCACCTATCTTTTCTATTAATTTCAAACTATTAAAGTAGTTTTCTGTTAGTTGTTGAGATTGTCACTTTTGATTAATTAGATGTTTCCTAGTTTCTTTACGAGTTTTGCATCCTCAAAAGTTGACATGCTTCTTAGCTTAATTATTTCCATGCTTTCTAGTTTAGTTGTTATGCTTTGTAGATTCATATTTCATGCTTTCTAGCTTAAGTTTTTCTAAGCTTTCTAAATAAATATTTTTCCTACTCTCTAATATAGCAGCCTTAGTTTAAGAGTTTGTTTTTAATTATTCCACCACTTCTAAAATCTCAGAGAGTTAGACAAGAAACCTTCTACTACAGATAGCCTTTAGACACTACCCGTTTGATATGTTAATGAATTTATTAACTAAAGACATGGGACCTACTGACAACCTATGAATACGGAAGTCCTTTGTTTGCATAGGCTTCAAGTCTAATTGGTCCTCCCAATTGGAAAGGTTGCAAACTAGGGACAAAATTCTTGACTTAGCAAGTTACTCAAAATTCAGAATATATCAATGAAATATTTTACCAAAACAAACAAAATAAAGCTTCATATAACAACTTTACCTAATATTTGCAGCTATGTCCTATGTCTGCACAGGCTTCAAGGCTAATTGGTCCTCCCAACTACAAAGGACGTAAATTAGGAAAATTTATTCTCTGACTTAACTTACTCAGAATTCATAATATATTAATGAAATATTTTTCCAAAACAAAGGAAATAAAGCTTCATATAACATATTTACCTAATGCTTGCAACTTCTTGTACTTGTTCTCTATTTTTATATTCAGCTCGGTTTGATACTAATGTTTTTTTTTTTAATGCAAGTAAAATAGTAGTTTGTAGATGAACAACTTTCTATAAAATTGTGAAAAAGAAATTACAGTCAAAAGATAGAAGAGAATAGAAAATTGCAGATACCACAGCAGAAAAAACATGTAAGAATTATCATTTGACAGACACAAATTTTAATATTTATTTCATTATGCAAAGACTAGATAAGATCTTCGTAGATTTATCTAGATATTGAAATATTTTTTCAATCTCCATGTCTTTCCTATTGCAACTATCATTGCATGTATTAAATGCCTATGTTTCTTCTTTTCTAAAATAAATAATAAAAATAATTTTTTGTATCTTACATTGCAAAAATAGGAGGATATAATGATACGAATATATATTTTTATAACTATTTCATATATCTATTTCTACTATTAAATGCACATAGCTAAAGTTATATGTGGGTTTTATTTATTATTATAGATTCATTAACATATTTTTTTCAGCAAGCCTATATATATTATTTATATTGTAAATAGTTACATATGAATTACGTTCAAAATTTGATCAATCCTTCACCAAAGTATTACTACCACTTGCTGAACTATGAGAAACAAAAATTTATAAAATGCTTGTTCGCATTCCCCTGATAAACACACTTCCTAGGGATACTAATTTCATCATAAAGCAACAAAATTGCTTGGCCACCTTTAAATTTTGCAGATTTCCCTTTCATGCCATAGCCAACCCTTACATATTAAAACCAATTGTAGATCCATTGCAAATAATGAAACCAACTTAGTTATGAGGACCCAAAATTCCTCTACCAGGTATCATGACTGAAGATGATGACACCAATATGCATTTAAAGATCCATAATTCCCTTACAAGGCACTACTATTGAAGTTTGCAAAATGCTAGAAACCACAAAAACTTTTTTACAACCCAACTTAAAATTATTCTTCCATCTTACCACCTTTTGGAGCCTCCCCCTGGTGTTCAATATATCCTCCAAACTTGTGAATTAGCAGTGACACAATATTAGGTAAAAACCTAGAGGTTGAGGAAAAACACACTAAAAACCTGGAAAAGGAGGTTTTTATTAACACACAAACATGGAGGAGGTAAGTATTCCAAACTGCGAGCTCTGAGGAATATAATGTTGGGGTGTGGATGAACCATTCCCAACACTGATCCAACCATTTGGGATTGATTAAGTTGCTAAAACAACAAAAACTCCTTTTCCTGCCTAAAGTGGATTTTTGAAAATTTGAATTTCCAAACTCTTATTCTATTAATTCCTATTAACTAGAAACCATTCCAAACTATTAAATAATTATTATTCAACCTTATTGACATGATTAAACTTTATAAACCTATCTAGACCCCCTGGGACACTATTGGTCCACTTACAAGGTTTTTTGGTCCTATGGTCCTTTCAGGACCCTTAGGACTTTTGATATTCCCATTACATCTATTCATCCCAAATGCCATTATAGGCTCCAAGATACCATAATTGATGTTTTTATTTGATGGAAAGGTCCTCCTGACCCCTGCACACTTCTGACCTTTGAAGAGCTCCTTGAAGGCCTTGGGTGCCCTGCACCACCTCCTTACCCCAAACTTAAAATTATGACTGAAGCTAAAGCACTTGAACTATGGTAAAAGGATGTGGATGGGAACAAAAATCTTATCAACAAATGGTGGCTAAAGAAAGAGAAGAAGTTAGTGAAGAAAGTGCCACCTAATCCCAAGAGGTCAAACTTTTCTGAAGATATAGGGGATATGATCACGTTACTGGCCAAAGTATTTGGAAAACCAAATTCTCATGTCTTTGAACACTAGATGTTTCCTTTCATCCAATTGATTCTAGATGGAAAGTAATACTTAGATTGGGGGCAGATTATCTCAGATAACATTCATAACCAGCAAATTAAAGTAACACAAACTAAGAAATTTTATATTTCTTCTTATGTCATTTATTGTATAACAAGGATTATACGGTTTCCTAGGTTGAACACTAAAGGGTCAATGGATGATGGCCCATATAAAAATAAGGTTTGGAAACTTTATGACCAACTTGAGCTTAAGGATACAGAAAAACATTTCAAATGGGTCAACAATGCCTTTTTATATGTTGTAATCAATCAGCTAACAGGTGACATTGGTTTTAGATTGTCACGGGAAGCTATGGAGTTCATTCAAGAATGGGGATATTGGTTTATTCAATACCCCAAGTCTACTTAATTTAGATTATTTTGGTTTTGATGGTCACCCTTTTAAGTTGCCAAGGTGTTGTGGTGATAGGTGGATTTTAATGGAGTTTGCTCAACAAGTTGTAGAAGTAAATGCTAAATTCTCCTCACAAAATAAGACTTTTGCTCATTCTTTCCCCATGCAATTGGGATTCTATTCTTGTTCTTCTTTAGAAATGGCTAAGTTAGAAACAAAGGAATTTCAGGCTCTAAATTTTTAGTAGCACACTTTCAGAAAATCCTTTGACCCAAATAGAAAAATGTGTGTTTTGTACCCTTCTCAATTTCCTCATCATTAGCCACTTCTCAAGGATTTTTGGGCCAACCTTCAAGATCAATTTGAAGTAAGAAAAAGGGGGTATGAGAGATAAACAATTCCCCAAATTAGAGATTTTTATGTTAAAATGGATATTCCTGAAGGCACTACTGATGGTGGGATCACACCTGATCCTAGGCATGATATAGGTAAAGTGGCCACAAAGAGTTTGGAGCCCATCAATTAGGCAGAAAAAGAAGAAACTAAGACCCAGAAAATATCATGGGGAGTGGTGAACAAAAGCTTGAAATGGATTGAACTCTGGTTGAAGCAACCAAGAGTTGGGGTTTCAAAGAAAAGAGCTTCTAGCAGTGAACCTACTTCTTGTATGAAAATAAAACAATACAAAAGATTAAAGAAGGGTGTTACAATAGGGGAAACAACCATAGAAGAGCTTGTTTCAATAGAAGAAGATATTCCATTACAACAGATTGATGATGCTTTGCATAAAGCAAAGGTTACTTATGAGGCGGCTACTGCTAGGGTTACTTCAGGTTTTGGTGCCACACCCTTAACTATTGTTTATCCTGGTGAAGAAATTTTTGAAGGACATATTGATGTCCCTCCACAAACCAAGGATACAACTCCTACCAAGCCATCAACTTTGGGAACAACAATTATTGAAGAAGAGAGACCTCCTATGATTGATGTAATAGAATCACCTATTTCTTTAGACTCTGAAAGAACTCCATCTCAGGAAGGAGAAGGACCTAAATGGGAAGAATATCTAGAAGAGGAACTAGGAGAAGAGGAATCTGGGTTTGAAACTGGTAACTTGTATAGTCCAGAATTGGGGCTAAATGAAGTGTTGACTAAAAAAGAGTAGGAGGAATTAATGGAAAGTTCCCAAAGGTTAGCTATTGAATAGGCTACTCAAGAAGAAGAAGAACACTAAAGAAAAATTGAAGAACTAGCCAGAGAGAAGGAGGTTGCTAAGGCACTAAAGAAAGTAGGAGAAGAGGCTCTTGAATGAAAATTGGAGCAGCAAAAGGAGAAAGTTGCACAAGAAAAGGTTGCAGAGGAAGAACTCTAGGCTAAAGAGTTAGAGTGGAAGAGGTTGAAAGATGACTAGGAGGTTGCAAGAAAAGAGGAATAAATGAAGAAGATAGAAGAGATTAGAGCCCAGAATGAGAGAATGGAGCAAGAATGGTTACATAAAGAATAGGAAGATCAACAAAAGGCTTATTCTCGGCCAAACCATTTGTGTTATCACCGAGGAAAAAATTAACTGGCGATTTGGGAGATAAATGATGACAAATTGGACTTAAGGGAGGCCTTGATTTGGTGTTGTGAGGGTTTTTCACATCCACACACTGGAGTCTTGGACCACAGATTTAATCCCACAATAATAAGGTTACACTTTTGGCCAAACTTGACAGAAATCCAACATTTTCTAAAAACTTCACTTTACGACACCTATAGTAGGTAACTATTAGGAATTTGAAAATGATGTAAACTAGTGATTTGTGAGATTTTTTCTGTAGATTTTAAATATATATATTTTTAAAAAATTGGAGTTAAATTGTTTTTTTTTTTGCATCTCCTTTGATAACTAGTTTTTAATAGTAAACAACATTTTTTAAAAGTGATGTGTACTTCGACATGCATAACTTTTTTTCTACAAAGGATAAATTTTGATTCTTTTTAATTTAGGTTGCTAACACTGGTATCTATTGGTTTCATTTTGTTTCATAACGTTTTGTTGAATATTTTTTTTTTAATTAAGTTTTGAAGTCAAAACATTTACAATTTAGACATAGGTGCACTTCGGCACGCATAACTTTTTTGTTATGTATTGAAATTCAATTTTATTTTTTTTGTTAGAATGAGGACACCAATACCTAGGGCGTATATATTTTTCAAATTTAATATTTTTCCACAATGATTTTTCACTAAACTTGATGTTCAGTGAAAAACCTATGTTCAGTAAAACTAAAAAATAAAATATAATATAAAAACAAAATATATTAAATTTATAGTTGTTGGAAAGCACGTTTCAATCTCTACAATCATCCAACTTGGTTTATCAAGTTGACTCCATTTTCACCTCCTTCCCAAGCTTTGATAGTCAAAAAAATGCATAAATTTTGAAATGGTGGAGGGGAAGGTGAAAAAAGGGGGTTCATTAGAACCCCCTTCTAATGAAGGGGGTTCATTAGAACCCCCTTCTAATGAAGGGGGTTCATTTGAACACCTTATATGGTGCAAAATGGGGTTCATTAGAAGGGGGGAGGGTTCATTAGAAGGGGGGGTTCATTAGAAGGGGGGTGGTTCATTCGAACCCCCTTCATTAGAAGGGGTAAACCATTTCAATTTTTTTGATGAGCATTTCTAATTATTCTTCGTTAGAAAAATTGTAACCCACTATTGTGGGTTTACCCCCTTCAAATGCATTTAACGATGTCTTGTAAAGGTGTTGTAAAGTGTTGTAAAGGACTTTCACACTTTTCTAGACTTAATAAACCCATCTTCCCTTAATTCAACATTATAAAATGTGTTTAATGACATTATCACACTAATCTAGAAGGCTTGTAAAATAAACTTAATGCTAATCTAGTGTTGTAATGTGTCCTACACATTCACATTGGATGTTGTGCCTTCATAGGCTAAGTGGACCTCATTTTAGTGTTGTAAAGTGTATTTAAATCACACACTTCCACATTGGATTATGTGTCCCAATCCTAATTCACCTTTATATCATCATGAATATGCCCCTATTAACCCATATTATGCATCTCAAGGAAATATTTGATGAAATACCTAACAAAGTCACCATATAAACCTTATTTCTTAGCTTCCTAGCATCTTAGTTGTCAAAATGAATTTGGGAATAATTCACCACCTATGGAAAATGAGTCCCGATTAGGTTGATTCCGCAAGGTGGTGAATGTGAGTCCCATTTTAGGTCAAATTTGAGGAGTTTTGAGTGAGAAGCCGGGAAATTTAAGTTTATTATTTTTATGTCGTATGAGGATCAATTAATAGGAAAATAAGGAATTTGAATTTCCTATAAAATCCAACTCTCTAAACCCTAAATCATAACCATTCTTCATTATTCATCTATCTTCTCCATCAAGCCAAGCAAGTTAGGTTTCATCATTGCAAGTCATTAAGTTAGCTACTAAAGACATTCAAGGGAAAATTATTCATGTTTTGCTGAAGAAATTCAAGATCAAACATCATGGTAAGGTAATAACTCCATTATTTCATGCTTCATTACATTATTTCCTGTTTTGGTTTAATTACCTTAAAAGGCGTTTGACCAAGGAAACCCCCCATGCCCTAATATCCAACATTTATCTTTCTTGTCTTGTGTGTTTGCAGATTTAAACATATTGAAGGCTTAGAAATAATTAAAGATTGCATTTCAAATTTTTTCATTTCATCTCTTCATTGGACAAGTCAAAATACCCACGAGAAAGTCATCTTTAGGCCCTACGTCTAGAGTTTTTAGAACCCCGGATACCTAGAGAAGCAGAAAGTGCAAATCAAAGGCTCCTATGTCCACCTTTGAATATTTAAAAATTCAAAAGTGGACTCATTCACCATGGGTGGAAAATGAGTCCCACTTCTAGGCATTTTTTTGGTTTTCTACATTTTTCGATACCCATTTATGCAAGAAGCGGGTTCTAGAAGCAGTTTCAGGCCGGGACTATTCGCCCGAATGGCGAATAAAGTCCACCAAGGTAATCAGCATCAACAATATTCCAAAAGTCATTTCCAATCTCCATCCATATCTCAGGTGCACACTTTCAGTTTCATCCATTTCTATTCAGTTTTGTTCACAGTTCTAGGTGTTTTTGCATTACACAATGTGTTTTCAAACAACTTGCATTTCTCTAGTTTTCATTCAATAAACAATATCTTTCTTCAGTTATTTACATTTATTGTATCTCATCTAGACACATTTCACTCATATTCCATCCATATTGCAGTGACTTTGAGTGTAACTTTTCCTATTTTGGCCCTTCTTTCTCCTTTTAGGTGAAAAACCCCAAAAGTGCTAGAAAGGATTAGGAAGCCAAAATCTTTGTTACATTTTTGATAAAATTTATTTTCGAGCACTTTCTTGTCTGATTTTGGAGTCCTTCATCATAGATCTATCCTTGCATTGACTTTGTATTAGGGTTTGCATTGGTTAATTTGCATGCTAGGTTTCAAATTTTGCATTCATAAAAAGTGCATTTAGGTTGCATTTTTGGCATCTAAATTCATTTAACTTTTCTGACATTCTATATTTTTAACTTAGGTCTGCATCATAGAACTTAGAAAACACAAAAATCCCTAAGAAAATTTTGAAAAATCTCAAAAATATCCCCATTGGGACTCATTCACCACTCTAGGCGAATCAATCCCTTTTGACCCCTAAAACTACCTTTTACAGAGCTGAAAACCCTATTTTTATGCTTCTATTTGCTTCCATTAGTTATCTATATCAATTGGCTAATTTTATGTATCATGCATTTCATTAGATTTAGCTTATATTAGCTCATTTCATGCATGGTTAAAATTCACATTTGCATTTCCAATCTTTCATCTTTCAGTTTATTGCATAGTGTCATTAGTGTTAGTTAATATATTCATCACCTAACTCTATATTCTTAAGCCCACAAAGGTGATAAATGTAACTATAGTTGAATCGGTAATAATACAACTTCCAAACCACAAAGCTTCAAAGGTATCTATCAACTTCATACAGTAATAAATAAAACCTCTTAATGAAAGATACTGACTAAACCAATTTCATTGTAGAATTCTTATTCACAAATAATAACACCACAACAATATAGAAAAATATATCATCTATCATCATAATAACAGATAACACACTAGAAAATATTTTGTATAAAAAGAATGAATCCATACACCATAATTCAAAGATTACGCATACATAAACTTCACCAATGACTTCTATATTAGAATAACAGATAATAGCCAAAATAACGGAGTTTGTTCTAATGAGTAAACAAAGTTTTCCCAAAAGATCTGAATCCCACATCCATTGAACCCATATTTAAACATAGTAAATGTCTTTGGTAATGGTTTCTTGAAATGAAAATCATACGAAAATTAAAAGAAGTCTAACTAAAAGAGCGAGGGTTAAAAGAAAGTATTTGAAGACTAAAATAAACTATACATTAGTCCCGTCCATATGATTTCGAGTTTCTGGAATGTACCTTCTTGCACAGGTAGAAATTAGGTCTATGCTCAGGATGGCTTCTAGAAAACCCCCAGCATGAGCTAATCCACTTTTGAGCACCTTTGCATCTACAACAGACTTTTCTTTTCTTTCCAAACATGCCCAAAATTCTTCCAATTTAAAAATTTCTAGCTCTATATCTCTCACACCAAGCCAAGGATTTTCAATTTGAGACTCCATGAGCTCATCACACTTAAAGAAACTCTTTAATTCTTGAAGAAATAATAGCAGCAGGTAGAATTATAGCCAAAGTTTTAACAAATAAGTTCTCACCACCTTAAGCCATGTAAAATGACAAGACATGCATTTGGTGTTGAATTAATATGACACTTTATTTTATTTTGTAGTAATGAAAACCCTAATGTTTACATGCCTTGAAAATATGGAGTAAGACATCTCCCGGATGTACCATACACCTTAAATCGCGAGAATGGTGTCTTGAAACTTTTGTGGAACAATCAACAAACTCTTTTTTATAGTGGAGAACTAAAACTTAACAACCTAAAATTAGGGTTATGAAATTTTTGAGAACCCTCACAGAGCTCACCATTTGCACACTTGATGTTACAAAGGGTAATGGAATTAAGACCATTGAAAAGGTTAAAAACAAAAACCACAACATAGACAAAAACAAAGGAGTGCGAAAGGAGCTAAGTTCAAAACTCAAAAGAATGCACAACAAGCGGAACAGAAACTTGGAGAAAGCTGTGAGAAAGAGATAAAATGAATGTGAAGGCCTTTAACCTAGGTGAGAAACATGAACAAGGGGACATAATTTAAAAACATGATACATAGTGTATTTATGAGTAACATTGGCTCTGAATAGGGACTAGGACCGACAGGATGCATAGAAACTAGAAACATGATATAAAGCCTTATTCATTGCGCAACGGAGTAAAAAACTAGACAAGCCAAAAATGAACCAACAAACAAAACAAGGAAAGAACTATGTACAGGGAAAATCCCAACAAATGATTAATCGAGTAATTTCAAATCTTTCCCATTATAGGAAAGAGGCAGAACAATACCATCAAGATAGACCAATTGGAAGGCATGATCACCAATGAGCTCCTTGATCAAGAAGGTTCCTCTCCATAGAGAATCAAATTTTTTATGTGCTCCCTTTGGCTCTCTTCTTCTATCCCAAAGAAGAACTAAATCACCAACTACAAAGTCTCTTTGTCTAGCTCTTTTGTCAAAAACTTTTTTACCATCTGTTGATGTTTAGTAATTCTATGTACCACAATCTCTCTCTCCTCTACCAATTTGTTCAAGTACATGATCCATTTTTCTAAGGCATCATGAAATCGACCATCTTCAATAACCTTCTGCAAATCAAGCATTGAAATCTCCAATGGTGTGGGTAGAGTACTACCGATGCCATATACTAATTGGAAAGGAGACATTCCAATAGCTCTTTTGCATGTAATCCTATCATCCCATAATGCATCATATAACTTCTTATGCCACCCTCTTTGATTTTCATCAACCAATTTCTTAATGATGAATATTAGGTTTTATTGCTTGACTCGGCTTGCTTGTTTCCTTGTGGATAATAATCAGATGAATGAGCAAGGATAATACCATAGTCATAATAGAAAAGAGTGATCTCAACAGAAGAGAATGAGCTAGCATTATTAGCAACAATCTTCATACGAATTCCAAATCTTTCCAAAATATTCTCCTTCAGAAAATTACACACAACTTCAGTGGTAGTGCTTTTCACTGGGATAGCTTCCACCCACTTGGTCAAATAATCTATAGCAATCAATATGTGTGTATTTCCTATGCTAGAACTAGGATTGATTGGCCCAATAAAATCCAGACCCCATTGTTGAAAGGGTTCATCAATTACAACAAGTCTCAAAGGTAAAGTAGCAAGTTGGGGCCTACCCGTGAACTTTAAACACTTTTCATATTTTGAAACCTAATTATATGCATCATTAAATAGACCTAGCCAATAAAATCTATGATACAGGATCTTAAAATCTATTACAGAAGCCAAAAAATTCCCACCGCATGCTTCACCATGAAAGAATTCCAACAATCTTTTCTGCTGCTCTTTATCAACACATCTCAAAAAAGTTCCATCCACACCTTTTTTATACATGTTCCCTTACCAAAGTACATATTTGTTCACCTTAAGCTTCAGATTTCTCTTCTCTTTTTTTGACAGGTGTGATGGACAATCACCATAAGTTAAGAAGTAAGAAATATAAAAAAACTAGCTATCTGTTGTGCTTGTGAACAACACCAATGGTAAATCTTTTGCTTCATCAAATTTATTTTCAGCAATCATTTTATCCAGACCCTTTCCTCTCACCAAATTAGTGGGCTTAATATCTAGATCATATTCTTGAATCTGAGATATCCAAGATCCTCTCTTGTTACATCCAATATCCTGCTAAGAATGCTCTTCATAGAATTTTCGGGAACAAAAACAGTAGTATGAGAATGAAGAATATAGAACTTGAAGCTCTTGAGTGCCTTTATAACAACATATGCATTTTTTCAAGTGGTGAATATTTTATTTCATATTTCTTCAAAGGAGTACTCATAAAAGAGATAGGGGCTTCAATACTTTGCTCATTCTTTTGCAAAAAAATAGCTAACAAAGTGTGCTCAGAGGCATAACTATATATAATGAAATTCTTAGTAAAATAAGGATGTACCAAGGTAGGAGCATTTGCAATTTCTGTTTTAATATCTGCAAAAGATTATTTTCCTTCATTTCTCCACTTAAATACAGGTTGATCCTTCATCATATCAACAATGGGCTTAGTCATTTCAAAAAAATCGGGAACAAACCTCCTCAGAAAATTCACTTGACCAAAGAAAGACCTGATACCATCTTTGTTAGTAGGTAGCCCCAGCTGCATGATTTCTTTCACTCTTTTTAGATCTATTTTAATTCCATCTTTTGAAACAATGTGGCCTAAAATTTTTCCCTCAGTTGTAGCGAAGATAGACTTCTTAGGGTTTAAAGATATACCTTCCTCTCTGCAATGTTGTAACACAATTTCCAAGTCATGTAGATGATTGGCTCTTTTCTTAGAAAAAATTGTTAAGTCATCTAGATAGATCACTATAATTTTATTCTTGAGGTCTCCAAAATATAAGTCCATAGCCCTTTGAAAAGTTTCCCCAGCATTAATAAGTCTGAATGGCATTTTGTTATAAGCAAAAACACCAATAGGTGTGGTGAAAGTTGTCTTATGCTGGTCTTCTAGAGCTACTTCCACCTGATTATATCCTATAAAACCATCAAGCATAGACATAATTTTGGAGCTAGCAACTATTTGCATAATATGATCCATCACAAGTAACGAATAATTATCTTTCAGGGATGCCTAATTCAAGTTCCTGAAATCAACACATATCTTTATTTCTCCATTTTTCTTCCTTACCAGGACTATATTAGCTACCCATGTGGAATGATGGATGGGGTAAATCATTTTTTCTTTAAGCATTTTATCAATCTCATTAAAAATAAATTCTACAACTTTGGGATTATAAGTTTGTTGTTTTTGTCGGTAAGGTGTGGCACCAAATTTCACCAGAATATTGTGTTGAAATTATCCATTTCTAAACTTCTTTAGATCTGCATAACACCATGCAAAGACATCCTTATAGTGTGTGAATAGGAAAATCAATCTCTCTCTTTCCTCTTGGGAACAACACTTTCCAATACATATGATCTTAGGATCATCATCTGTACTGATATTCACCTTGTCATAATCGACAGATGCCTCAACTAAGACTTCATTTTTCTGTTTCAAATACTGGTCATGTCTACCGAATAAATTCTCTAGGGACACTAATCCTTTCAAAATTTTATTACCCTTTAACTGGATAATCTTTGTCTCTTTTTCACCAGGGGCAGTGATATCACCTTCCAAAACATCTCCACTTTTATCATCACTACCTTCAAAATAAATGTGAGCAAAATGTTCTGCCTTCTCCAAAAACTCAATATTTTTTTGATCATTATTGAACACTTGCCAATGATTGACATTATTAGGAACACTAGGTCTATATACAATTTCAATTCTATATGACTCATCTTTGAAATCTGGATGAGGCAAAAGTAATGATGCTGAGACTGCTAAAGAATGAACCTTATTATTTTGCTCCCTTGGAACAGACTCTATAGAAAAAGCATCAAAATCTTCTATACAATCCCAAACTCTATTCTGACTATTTTTCACATTATAAATTTTTCTCACCTGTTTCACCACCAATTATGCATCTCCTACAACCCTCAACTTTTTGATACCTTTTTCCTTAGCCACACTTATACCAAGCAATAGAGCTTCATACTTGGCTATGTTATTAGTATTAGCAAACTCTACCTTGAAAGCAAAAGGAAATTTATAACCATTAGGAGAAATCAGAACTACACTAGCACCCAGCCCTATATTAGCACAACTTCCATCAAATTCTAATGTACACAATTCATTGATTAAATCAGGGTTGATAAGGTTTGAAACTTCTCCATGATCAGATGTGCACATGTAAGTTCCTGGTCCTATTTCAACAAACAAAATGTCTGGTCTTAGATCACCTGACTTTAAGATAGTGAATTTTGCTTTAGGTTCAAGATTCAAGCATGTTTTCTTTCCCTCTAGAGGTATCAAGGCATGAGACCAATCCATTTTTATTTCTCCACCTAAGTCCTTACAAAAACTCCTACTCAAAAGCATGCCATAACTTGCTAGAATATCAACAACCAATATGGTCAGTTTTAATCTCTTCTTCAGAAAAGCAACTAGGGCTACTTGGGAATCTCTGATTTGGCCTATGATAGGGACTAGTGACCCATCCATGGAATAAAATTTTCCTTGGGAGGAGGTAAAAGACAACCCTAAAGCTTTAGCTATCTGAGTAGGCATCACATTTTAAGAAGCTCCAGAATCAATAATACAATTACTTAACCTGAAACCAACAATGTACAATGATATATAAAAAGGTTCAAGTTTCATGAATGGGTTATGTGAACTTGAGGGTTTATCGATAGCATTGGCAAAAATCTGGTTCTCATGGAAAATTTCATTTTCACTAGAGGTTTGAGCATTACATTGAGGTGGTGAGGATTCTTGTTTAACATATCTGATCAACCTATCCAATTTTGAGGGATTAAGTCTCAAATATTTAGTATGTGAAATTTGGATTTTGGTATTTTTGCAAGACTCAACCATATCAAGTGTACTAGAAGGGAGATTATCAGAGAATGAAGGAGATGGTACCTCTTTTGACACACTCTTAGGATTCATTTGTTCTTTCCTTTTCTGCTTGGTCAAAATATACTTCGAGGCCAAATAAACTCTAATCAACTTCGGCATGTTGTGCTCTAGTGAAAATAGCACAATTGGGATAATCAACTCTGACATATACATCTTCTCCAGCATCTATTTTTGATACAAATTCAAAGAAATTCATGCCAGAAATATTGGACGAACCAAGTTCCTCTACATATGGTTCCACAATATGCTCATTGGTCGAAAGCATCTACATGTACCTAATCATCTCTAGACAGGTAGCTCCATCATGGTCCGAAGTTAAATGAAAATTATAGTGATTTCCTTTATTTGGAGGAGGAGGACCTTCAATTGCCAACCTTTGATGAGGAGCGGGCAATAATGGGGTTTTGTTAGGAACTGTTTGATAAATCCTTGACATATCTTGATAGGGTGTCTGCAAAGGGCCCTTAGGCATCTGTCTCTTGAGAGTGATTATATCATTGGCCATTATTTGAATGACTAGGTTAGTATAATTCACTGGTGATGGCCTACCGGTTTTTAATTATTTCTTCTATTTTCCCAAAATAATCAAATCATCCTTATTGATATGGCCCTGGTTTGGGTAGCTACTACGTCAGCGACACCTTCTCTTTTGATAATAAAACTCACATTTGGTGGAAGAGTGTTTATGAATATTGCTTTTAGTAGTTTTGCACCAGGTCTCATATTAGTAGAAATTATGTTATATAACTTATCAAATTTGGCTACAAAATCTCTCATTGACTCATGAACTTCCTTTTTCATTGAACCTAGTTGAGCAAGCAAAACCTGATCATCTTTTGCAAACTTAAATCTGTTCTTGAACCTTGTTCTCAAGGTAGCCCAATTATTGATAGCACCATTTGGAAGGGAATAAAACTAGTCAGTAGCAGCATCTATCAAAGATTATGCAAAGAGCCTCATGGAAACATCTTCATGTTGTATGGCAAGAATGGAAGAAGCTGCAAATAAATACCCCATGTTCTCATCAAGAGAAACTTTCCCATCTCCATTAAACTTGGGTATGATTTTTCTTGACCCTTTAGGAAAATCATGTAGTTGTGCACTTGCTCCAAAAGCTAGGGGACCTATCGCGGATCCCCATGGAACTGGTTGATCCATCACTGGAGGAACTAAAGGAAAATTTACTTGTGTAGGAAGAGTAGTACCACACAAAAGAAGACTTTGGAAAGATATCTTCTGAACTCCAGATACATTAGGTTTCAAAAGAGGAGGAGAAGATGGTCTACTAATAGTCTTGACTTTTCAGGTAGGTGGGAAATATGAGAAATCAACAGTTTCTAGAAACTTGAAATGGTCATCTATAATCTCCTTTTTCTTATCACCCATAGTATATCTTTTTGAAGCTAGATTTTAGATAGGATACTGATAGGCCAATGGAATAGCCAACTTTCATTTATTAATGATTTTGAAGGGGATTTCACCTATTATTCACTTGATTCCTAGGAGCTTGTGCGAGAGGAGCTCTTACTCTTCTAACTAGAGGGATATTTTCTACAAACACAATCTCCTGTGTGTTCTCAAAATGTAGTGTGTTTTCTCTAATAATATATCCAAGTTCTTCCTCTTCTTCTAATACTTCGTTAACTTGGTGATATTAATAATTGGTTCTTCTTTGTTTCCAAGCAAGTAACCTAAAACCGGTAATTATATCTTCTTGATCCCCAACTAACCAATCTACATTAGGTTGAAGGATAGGAGCATTACGCCCTGGAAGAACCATTATTATTAACTATAGACCAACTCATCATGTAAAATTTCTTTTCTGAATTACTCCCCAGTAGAGTCACCAAAAATATGTTAGTTAATAGATTTATCACCTAACTCTATATTCTTATGCCCACAAAGGTGATAAATGTAACTACATTTGAATCGGTAATAATACAACTTCCAAACCGATTCTCTGCTTATTTTGAAAGGTGGAAACTACCTTTATCAGATATTCAATGAATTATTTTTTTAACTAATGTTTCTTTTAACCAAAAAGCAAATAAAGGAAGGGGATTTTAACTAGAAAGCTTCAAAGGTATCTATCAACTTCATACAATAAGAAATAAAACCTCTTAAGGAAAGATACTGACTAAACCAATATCACCGCATAATTCTTATTCATAGATAATAACACCACAACAATATAGCAAAATATATCATCTATCATCCCAATAACATATAACACACTAGAAAATATTCAATATAAAAAGAATGAATCCATGCACCATAATTCAAAGATTACGCATACATAAACTTCACCAATGTCTTCTATATTAGAATAACAAATAATAGCCAAAATAACAAAGTTTGTTCTAATGAGTAAATCAAAATTTTCCCAAAAGATCTGAATCACATCCATTGAACCCATATTTAAACATAGAAAATGTCTTTGGTAACTGTTTCCTGAAAGTAACCATATCGAAAATTAAAAGAAGTATTTAACTAAAAGAGCCAACTTAAAATAAAGTATTTGAAATACTAAAAATAAACTATGCATCGGTCTCGTCCATAGCCTTGATTTCTTGAGTTTCAGGAATGTACCTTCTTGCACATGCAACAATTAGGTCTACGCTTAGCATAGCTTCTAGAAAACCCCCAGTGTAAGCTAATCCAATTTTGAGCACCTTTGCGTCTACAACAGACCTTTCTTTACTCTCCAAACATGCCCATAATTATTCCAATTTAAAAATTCCTAGCTCTATATCTCTCACACCAAGCCAATGATTTTCAATTTCAGACTGCATGAGCTCATCATGCTTAAGGAAACACTTGAATTCCTGAAGAAATAATAGCAGCAAGTAGAAGTACAACCAAAGCTTTAACAAATAAGTTCTCACCACCTTCAGCCATGTAAAATGACAAGACGTGCATTTGGTGTTGAATTAATATGGAACTTTATTTTATTTTGCAGTAATGAAAAACCCCAAGGTTTGTGTTCCTTGTAAAAATATTGATAAGACATCTCCCAGCCATACCGTACACCTTATTAAATGCAAGAATGGTGTCTCAAAACCTATGGAACAATCAACAAACTCTTTTGTTGTGGCGAACCGAAACTTAACAAACTAAAGTCGGGAGTTATGAATTTTTGAGAACCTATGACTCACCAACTACACACTTGATGTTACAAATGGTAGGAGTCAGGCCATCGAAAAGTTAAGAAAAACACAAACCCAACGACACAAACAGAAAACAAGGAGCACCAAAGAACTAAGTTACAAAACTCGGAGAACACACGAAAAAGAGTTAGAAACTTGGAGAAACTCGTGACAAAGAGATAAAATGAATATGAAGGCCTTTAACCTAGGCAGGAAACATGAACAAGGGGACATTATTTAAAAACATGATACATAGTATATTTATGAGTAGTAATCAGTAAATTCCTTTTTTTGAAATCTGATAAGTTGCATTTCATCCTATTTCTTTACATTAAATTTTAAGTTTCCATATCTTCTCTTACATTTAAACCATTATAAATAAGAATTTTTTACATTCATGGCACTTAGACTTTTGCAATTTTCATTTTGAGCATTAGTTCCTAGTTCATTTAGTTCATATTCATTAGAAAATGAAAACAAAAAACATCAAACAATCCAATTAAAAAACTGATTCAATTTTGAACAACCATAACATCTATGACCTTTAGTAGTGATGACTTATACATATTAGATGAAGCTCTACAGGGCTTCCTCTCTCTACGTTCTTCCACTAAGGCTTGTAATGACAAACCCAAACCAACCAACTATAACTTATCCCCCAAACCTTTTTGTAGCGATGAATTAGACATGTTAGATGAATCCCTTAAAGACTTCATCTCTCCTAGCTCATCCACTAAAGGTTTGACACGAGCAAATGCAAGCATCGTTAATCATGATAATCATAATTGTTCTTCTCCTGATATCTCTCCCATTGGTAATGAAGGTATCTTGATGAAAGAAGACACAATCATTGAAGATCATGCAAGTCTTGCTTGTCTTCCTCCTCCTCCCCCTTGTAATGACATTATGAAACACAAAGTTGAAATCATTTTTCCTACCTTACCTAGTCCCCATTCATCTCCAAACACCTCCCCTAATTGTGAAAAAGCTTTAGTGAATAAGGATATCATCATGAACAATCATGAAAAATGCATTTTTGTGGAGGATATGAATGTGATCTATGACAATCCTACATCTCCTAGTCAAGAAGACATTATCGAACATGAGGATGTAAGTATCGATAATCATGACACTCAACCCTTTTCTTCTCCTAATATCTTCCCTACACATGACAAAGACATTTTAGTGTTAGAAGATATCATGATGGAAGATCTATTTGAACAAAAATTTCCAATCATTAGTAACCATGAAACTCCTAGTTATCCTTCTCTTGATGCCTCTCCTATGAGCGATGAAGCTATCTTGCCAAATCCAATTATGACATGTGATGAACATATTATCTCTCCTCCTAGGGTTGATATTATGGCACATAAGAATTATACCTTAGAGAAAGAAGACAACCAAATCAATCCTTTTTCTCATATCACCACTATTGATACTCAAAAATATCGAACCCTTATTCATCCCCTATGTGTGTTAAGAAACAAGCTCACAATACACCCAACCTCATTCTTCCAAATCATGTTCTTCATGATTTTCCTTTCATAGAAATCAACCCATCCAACACACCTTCACTCAACATCCATACTATCACTGAAGATTCTTCTAAGAAAACTCTAACCTTGGTACATCCTAAATTGATAGATATTTCATTAAACATGCATCAAGTAAAAGCTTTGTTTCCTTATCCATATAAATAACATTAGTTGTTGATCCTTTCCATGCAATAGTTGTAGGATAATCACATACTCACTATTGCATGGTTTTCATCCATCGCAAGGGGTAGCATACCATCATCCATTCCCGACTCACCCTTGTCCTGCACTAAGTGGGGGAAAAGGGTTAGAAAGCCTTATTCTTGTATGTCACTTGTCATTGTCTCTTTTGGCTAATTGTTAAACTTTCATGAACATATAAGAGCAAGCTTGGGATGTAGATGACATGTCTTAAGATTGACTCGCATGTGACATACCACCTTTCTTCATGATGTAGCTTATCGAAAACATATGAATTGGCATAGGGCTTTTCGAATAAGCTCTCATACCTTCTTCTACTTTAAAGAAATTGCTCACAGTAATGGTGTAGCAGCCGCTTTAAAGTGGGGGCATACATAGACAACATATTTTTGTGAATTTCATGGCGTGATTTACTTTTTCTTGTGACATGTCCTCTCCTTGGTGGCTTCATTACGTTTGATGCCTTCCAAGAGTGTACAATCAACTGAAGTGGTCTGATGCGAATGAGGCATCCCATGGATAACGATCCAACACCCTTACTTTCCCTCTCTTGGAGACATTAGGCACAATGCTCCCTAAGAAGAAGACCTTACATGAACAAAGAAAAATCCCCTTTAACAAAATTTTTACATGTCATTCAAAAATATTTACAAAAGCATTACATTGTGACCCCTTATCAAAGTTATTAGGAGGATAGCTTTGGTATGGTTTGTATAATGGGAAGTCGACACACTGGCATGAATTTCTCACTAAACCACTTCTTTTGGATATCTCACCCCACAGATGACCTAATGTTCTGTGGCCCCAGAGTGAGTCCATTTTTTTCATCCCATTCTTCTTTCCTTTAGTTCTTGCAATTGTATGATTATGTACCTTGTTGACTTAGGATCTTGGATCTTGGGGGCTTAATCTCCTTCTTGATCTTTGTCATTCTTTATCATCTACATCTGTACACTTGGATCTCTCTTGAATGTCTACTTTAGTGTGAGTTTGAACCAATTTCATCCTCTCACTAAAGTGGGGGCTAAATGTACTGCAGAAAAAAGACAACTTGCTTGATTTGTGGAATAATTGATGACAAATTGGACTTAAGGAGGCCTTGATTTGGTGTTGTGAGGTGTTTTTCACATCCACACTAGGTCTTGGACCCTTTCAAATGCATTTAACGATGTCTTGTAAAGGTGTTGTAAAGTGTTGTAAAGGACTTTCACACTTTTCTAGACTTAATAAACCCATCTTCCCTTAATTCAACATTATAAAATGTGTTTAATGACATTATCACACTAATCTAGAAGGCTTGTAAAATAAACTTAATGCTAATCTAGTGTTGTAATGTGTCCTACACATTCACATTGGATGTTGTGCCTTCATAGGCTAAGTGGACCTCATTTTAGTGTTGTAAAGTTTATTTAAACCACACTTTCACATTGAATTCTATGTCCCAAGCCCTAATTGACCTTTACACAATCATTAATAGGCCACTATTACCCCATATTGTGCATCTCGAGTCAATATTTGATGAAATACCTAACCAAGTCACCATATAAACCTTATTTCTTAGCTTCCTAGCATCTTAGATGTCAAATGGGCCCCACTGGGACTAGTTCGGCACCTGTGGCTAATGAGTCCCGACCAAGTGGGATTGATTCACCCAAGGTGGCAAATGAGTCCCATTTAGGTCAAATTTGAGTTTTGAGTGGGAAAAACTAAAATTTAAGTTTCTTATTTTTTATGTCGGCCTTGAGGATCCAATTAATGGGAAGACAAGGTGAATTTCCTATAAAATCAACTCTCTAAACCCTAAATCATAACCATTCTTCATTATTCATCCATCATTCTTCCATCTCAAGTCAAGAAAGTTAGGGTTTCATCATTTCAATTCATTAAGATAGCAATTTTCAGATATTCAAGGGAAGATTCTTCATGTTTTGTTGTAGATATTCAAGATCAATCATTAGGGTAAGGTAATAACTCCATAATTACATGCTTCATTACATTATTTCATCATTTTGGTTTAAATACCTAAAAGGGGTTTGACTAAGGCAAACCCCCATGCCCTAACATCCAACATTTATCTTTCGTGTCTTGTGTGTTTGCAAATTTAGACATCTTGGAGGCTTAGGAATCATTTAATATTGCATTGAAAAGTTGTTCAAGTCATCTCTTCATTGGACAAGTCAAAATACCCACAAAAAATTATTTTCAAGCCCAAATCTAACAGTTTCAAAAGTGGACACCTGGAGAAGTAGAAAGTGTAGATCAAATGCTCTTGTTTCCACCTTTGAATATTTATAAATTCAAAAGTGGACTCTCCAGGCCTAGTTTTTGTTTTCTGCATTTTTAGACACCCATTTTTCTAAAACGGGTTCTAGAACAGTTTCACAGAACTGGGACTAATTCGCCCAGAATGGCGAATGAGCCCCACCAAACCTGAAAATCAGCATCAAAAGCATTCCATAATTCATTTCCAATCTCCATCCATATCTTAGGTGCACACTTTTAGTTTCATCCATTTCTATTCAATTTTGTTCATAGTTCTAGGTGTTTTTGCATTACATAATGTGTTTTCAAACAATTTGCATTTGTCTAGTTTTCATTCAATAAACAATATCTTTCTTCAGTTATTTACATTTATTTTAGCTCATCTAGACACATTTCACTCATATTCCATCCATATTGGATTGAATTTGAGTGTAACTTTGCCTATTTTGGCCCTTCTTTCTCCTTTTGGGTGAAAAACCATAAAAGTGCTAGAAAGGATTAGGAAGCCAAAATCTTTGTTACACATTGAAACAATTTTTTCTAAACCTCCATCTTTGACACCTCCCAATGTTCAACAAGTAACCACTTAGCCAACTACACCCACCTAGCTCAAATTGAATTTATAGAAGAGGCAGCAAGTGCAAGCTCAGCGAATGACGTGGGATGAGATGGTAGTGGAGATTGATAAAGTAAAGTCAAGGAAAAAGCCTCATGTTACGCATTCAACCAAGTTGACTGATGAAGGATATTTGGTAGCAAAAAATTCTACCCCTATTTTTGATAAAGATGATAGAGAATTACAACCTAATGATTTTGAAAGAATTAATTCCATACACTCCTAAGTAGCCTACACCATCGAAGATCCTTGTTTTGATGAGTCGGAAAGAGGTGGATGGTTTGAGTGAAATGAAAAAGAAGGCCACATTGTTTGATAATTGGTTTAATGATTTTAAATTTGACATGGACAAGCATTTGGATGAAGGTTTTAAACATTATATTGTAGCCCTTAAATTGGTTAAAACAATAGAAGAATCCATAAGAAAGTGATGGGAAGAAGAAGAGAAGCTCATACAGTACTTGGGAAAGCTGAAAGTGATTGCCAAAATTTTTTATTAAGAATTGGTCCAGTCACAAATTTTGGGTGATGAGGACCTTGAATATATTTCAAATTCTATTAATGTGTCTACTTTGAAAATTTAGAATCTCATTGAGCAAAGAATATCCATGCTTAAGGGAATTCATGAAATATGGGAACAAGCAAGTATCTTTGAAGATATTATTTCAAAACTTATTGATAAAACTTACCTCCATATTAGAGACTTGAATAATTAGGGGAAATAAAAGATTCTTGGGAGGAAATACTTGATAAAATAATGAAGGAAGGAGATACTGCTAAGTTGAAACTCATGGATAGGCTACTAGACATCAGATATGACATGCGGTGGGCATTCACGGACATTGGTCAGCTGAGAGAAATTGTTGCTATAGTGGAGAAGAAATTTGAAGATTCAAAGTTTAAAGCTAATTGGGTCAATGGACCTGATGATGATACGTTGAAGAAAATTTTCTCCAACTATGATGAGTATCATGGGGCTTCTCACAAGGATGCCAAGTGAAAGAAATTGTTTCAGTTATCTTTTTGAACAACAATACTTTCATGGTGGTTTTTGAGAAAGTAAATGATTGTGGATCAGGGTTGGTAAGTTAGAGATAGCTTGTGGTGATCAGTAGATGACCGAGTTGGGACTTGCAGTCTGTATTTTGGATTGAAGAAGTAGATGGCATACCTTTTTCAGCTCCAACAATTTCAGTAGAGATAAACACTTCTAGTTAACTAGGCATCCCTATAATTGTGGATCCGGGCCCCAGATTGTGGATCTGTGCCCCAGATTGTGGATCTTAATTTTTGATAGGAGGAATTGATGCTAATTTTCTCTATATTTTAGAATTCTCTCCTCATTGTAAAGGTCGGCTAATTTTAGTCAGATTGGATACCTAAAAAGAGAGATTAGATATGGTTTACTATTTTTGCAGCTTTTATGTAGAGATACTCAAACACTTTTTACAGCTTTAATACAATTAGTTTTATTTAAAAAGTTTTTTAGTTTAACAATGATGTTGATGAACAATGGTCATTCGTATGCAAGTGAGCTTTGTTGTGCATAAATGTTTCTTATTTTATGGAAATCAATAGAAGACTCTGAATCTGAAACCATTTCATTACATTATCTGTGGATGATATTTCTTGATATTTGTTGATCTATTAATTTTAATGATGATCCTTTGGTATCTTTTTATTGAAAAGAAGGTTTTAAGAAAAAAGTGATGATGAATGGTTGTATGCTTTAAATTTGCACTATGAATGGATGCAATGGTATGGATTATTCTATAGATTATGTTGTTCTATAGTTTTAGTTGGTTAAGAAAGCACTCGAAGTTTACATGTCTAAATTAAAAGAAATTTGTGTGCATGTGTTGTTGTCCTAAGCCTTGTACTATCTTTTGTCATTTATTTATACCCCCCAAATGTTAGATTAGTTTGTACTATCCATTTTGTACTTGTTTACCAACATGCCCCTTGAACATTATGGTTACATGGACCACTTAATAATAACAAAATAGTTGAGATCCAACTACAAAGACCTTTGAAGATAGGTGGTAGATCATTTATCTTTTTTTAGGAGAAATAAAGTAGATATATCATGTTTTAACGTTGTTTTGTTACCTTTGACCATCAATAGGTTGAGGGTATATGGTTAAGTGTATAGGGTATAGGTATTAGGGTTTAGGATATAGGGTATAGGGTTTAGGGTATAGGTTTGAGGGTATAAGGTATAGGGTTAAGGGTTGAGAGTGTAGGGTTTAGGGTTTGAGTATAGGGTTGAGAGATCATTTTTAGGGTGTAGGATATAAGGTTGAGGGTATAGGGTATCTAGATGAGGGTTGAGGGTGTAGATTTTAGGGTTTAAGGTATAGGGTTGAGGGTTGAGGGATAATGTTCAGGGTTAAGGGTATAGGGTTAAGTGTAAAGGGTATAGGGAATATGGTTTAGGATATTGGGTATAGGTTTCAGGGTATTGAGTTTAGAGTTGAGAGTTTAAGGTTTAGGGTACAAGATTGAATGTAGGGTTTAGGCTTTAAGTATAGGGTTGAGGGTTTATGGTTAATGGATAATATTCAAGGTTGAGGGTATAAGGTTAAGTGTATAAGGTATAGACATTAGGGTTTAGTATATTGGGTATAGGGTTTAGGGTATAGGGTTGAGGGTATAAGGTATAGGGTTAAGGGTTGAGAGTGTATGGTTTAGGGTTTAAGATAGGGTTGAGGGTATAGGGTTAAGGGACAATGTTCAAGGTTTAGGGTATAAGGTTGAGGGTGTAGGGTTTAAGGTTTAAGGTATAGGTTTGAGGGTTGAGAGTGTATGGCTTAAGTATAGGGTTGAGGGTTTACAATTGAAGGATAATGTTCAAGGTTGAGTGTATAAGGTTAAGTGTATAAGGTATAGGGATTAGAGTTTAGGATATTCACTATAGGGTTTAGTGTATGGGTTGAAGGTATAAGGCATAGGGTTAAGGGTTGAGAGTGTATGGTTTAGGTTTTATGTACAGGGCTAAGGGTATACGAATGAGGGACAATGTTCACATTTTAAGGTATAAGGTTGAGGGTATATAGGGTTGAGGGTGTAGGGTTTAGGGTTTAGGGTTTAGGGTATAGGTTTTAGGGTTTATGATTGATGGATAATGTTTAGGGTTGAGTATATAAGGTTAAGCGTATAGGGTTTAGGATATTGGATATAGGGTTTAGGGTATGGATTGAGGGTGTAAGGCATAGGGTTAATGGTTGAGTGTGTATGGTTTAGGTTTTAAGTATAGGGTTGGGGGACAATTTTTGGGGTTTAGGATATAAGGTTGAGGGTATAGTGTATAGGTATGAGGATTGAGGGTGTAGGGTTTAGGGTTTAAGGTATAGGGTTGAGGGTTTAGATATTAGGGTTTAAGTATAGTGTTGAGGGTATAGAGTATAGGGTTGAGGGTAGCGGGTTTATGGTTGAGGTATAATGTTTAGGGTTGAGTATATAAGATTAATCATGTAGGATATAGGGATTAGGGTTTAGTATATTAGGTATAGGATTTATGGTATGACTTGAGGGTATATGTCATAGGTTTAAGGGTTGAGAGTTTAGAGTTTAGGATTTAAGTATAGGGTTGAGGGTATAGGCTTGAGGGACAATATTTAGGGTTTAGGGTATAAGGTTGAGGGTATAGAATATGGGGATGAGGATTGAGGGTGTAGGGTTTAGGGTTTAAGGTATAAGGTTGAGGGTTGAGGGATAATTTTCAAGGAGGAGGGTATAGGGTTAAGTGTATAAGGTATAATGATTGAGGGTATAAGGCATAGGGAGAATGGTTGAGAGTGTATGGTTCATGGTTTAGGGTATAAGGTTGAGGGTATAGGGTATAGGGATGAAGTTTGAGGGTGTAGGGTTTAGCTTTTAAGGTATAGGGTTGAGGGTTGAGGAATTAGTGCTTAAGTATAGGGTTGAGGTTATAGGGTATAAGGTTGAGGTTTGAGAGTTTATGGTTGAGTCTCTAAGGTTAAGTGTAGAGGGTATAGGGATTAGGGTTTAGGATATTGGGTATAGGGTTTAGGGTATGGGTTGAGGGTATAAGGCATAGGGTTAAGGGTTGAGAGTGTATAGTTTAATTTTTATGTATAGGGTTGAGGGAAAATGTTTAGTGCTTAGGGTATAAGGTTGAGGGTGTAGGGTATAGGGATGAGGGTTGAGGGTGTAGGGTTCAAGGTTTAAGGTATAGGGTTGAGGGTTGACAAATAGTGTTCATAGATGAGGGTATAGGGTTAAGTGTAGAGGGTATAGGTATTAAGGGTATAAGGCATAAGGTGAAGGGTTCAAAGTGTATAATTTAGGGTTTAAGTATAATTTTGACAGACAATGTTCAAGGTTTAGGAGATAAGGTTGAGGGTATAGGATATAGGGATGAGGTTTGAGGGTGTACAGTTTAGGTTTTAAGGTATAGGGTTGAGGGTTGAGGGATTAGGGAATATGTATAGGGTTGAGGGCTGTGTTGTGTGGTCTCACAACATGCCCCAAGATTAAATACTTGGGGACCCAAGTAAAAAAATAAGTCTTATGGTAGGAACTAGTAAATTGAATGATCACCAGAAGTGAAGAGCAAAGAGAAATCTTTAATATAAAATTACTTTGTAATGTAAGTGTTTCAGGCAGTAGATATTGAGTACATGAAATAATTGAAATGGAAAAAGGTAATGTGAGTTTGAATGAAAGGCTTTGGTCCAATGTTTGTACTCCGATAAAATGGAGTCTAATAAAATGGAGTCTGGTAAAATGGAGTCCAGTAAGATGGAATTATAGTATAACCAAAGTCCAAGAAAGTTCATGGGTAAAGATGAATACTAGGTACTGGGTACTGGGTTGCAATGTGGAATGAAAATTTTAAAATTATGAGATTATCTAATGATTCCAGGAATCTGGTATATATGTGAGGATTTATGATATGCTAGAAAGTGTGTTATTTACAAAATTTTGTACTAACATTTGGATAATGGTTTTATTTACATGAGATGTTATGAATGTTTTCTTTCTTTTAAAGGGATTTAATGTGTGGAATTTATGAGTGTAGGAGATATAGATTGTGATGCAAAATTTGGGTATGGACGGTCAAGCAAATTGTATTTGCGAACTAATTTGATGATGTTACCAGGTTCAATGATGCACTTTAGAAGCTCATGTTGGAATGGAGTTCATTATAAAGATGTGCCAGATACTGGAATCCTGGGATGTTGGAGTTCAAGCATGCAGTATAGAAGTGTATTTATTCTAGGAGTGACTCATTCCTAGAATGTTCAAATTGAGGACCCTAAAATATAGGAATAATACTTCCACCTGATCACTCTATTTTTGTGGGAAGTTCCTATATTTTTTTGAGCGGATTTGTTTGGTTCAAGAAAGAACCTCAATGATTAAAGATTAATAACCGAAGAGCTTCAATGTGTAGTTGGAGTTGACTTATGTTGACTTTGATTGTAATTCTCCTATTGGTCACTGCATTTCGCATGCCTTGATGTGATTGGTCCCTTGGATTTCCTCTCATGTATTTGTCTTATCCTGTCTAAGCCTTGTGTTCTATAAAAGGCTATAGGAATCCCCTTTTTTATTTTAAGTTCATAATTTGTGGATGTCAAAAGAGCATAAAACTTTTTCAAGTTTTTTTATTTTTTCTTGTTTTCTGAACCATTCCAACGTAAAAATTTGTATGCACGTAGACATTGATTAATATCATAGCCAATTATATAGCTACCTATCTCATGAATCTTTTGTAGCTAGTTTTGTTAGTTCAGCCAAAGAAGACTGTATGTTGCGTCGTTTAAGGGTGCATAGAGAACCTACTCAGTGTCCAGAAATGAAACCCCTCTCTTTAAAATCTCGCGCCATTTTATATGTAGCTATGAAGCAGTCTGGTGAAGTATAAAGTTGTTTGCTTTGTTTTACTTAATTCTTCAGGGCATGCATGGAGAATAACTAGGAGAAACTTTTAATTTTTGGTATTTTATGCTTTATTTTAGAGTAGATTTTTAAATGGTTGAAAATGTTCCAAAATTTGAATGAAGTTTTATTGAAAATATTTCATTTTCTATGAAATTTTTGAATGCTTAATGCTAAATCTACTTAAGTGATACCAAGGAATTTGTGATGTTCATGAAATAATATTGCAAATCTTTCAATTTCATGATGCTTGTCTTTATGATCCAATTGAAAATTCAATGCCTAATATATTTAATCCAAAATAGTAGTCCCTTTTAGATTAACAACAAATATCACATCAGTACCCGAGAGCGACCCTAGTGCAATCATGACCTAGTTATCGAAGACTTGGGATTGAACTAAATCAAATCTTTTCCTGTTAAAGCAGAATTCCCCTCTAGGTTGTCTTTCTTCCATATCTTTCAAGAAGGATAGGCTCTTTGCGGTCTTGTCTGTGAAGAATTTATTCACCCTGTTTGTTGCGAGTAAAATCATCATCAATAGGAAATGGCACTAGAAGGAGGGCCTTCTTTGATATTTTAGGCCTTATTCTCTTGAATTGGAGGGCTATACTTTGAAATATTAGTCTAGAGTTTGGTAAGGAGATTGTAAGTGAGGATTGAATGCAATCTAGCTTTTTCAATATGGAAGTTGAAAAACTTTGGAAAATTTTTAACCAGAAATTACATCCTTTGAGTTTATTCACTTTTGGTAGAGTCACTGAGTGTAGAATTCATGATACAAATAATCATAGTGAACTCAAGTGTGAAATTCTTTTAACTAGGGTAAGTTTGGCCATAAGTAAAGTAATTATGTTAACAGAAGAAGTTCTAACTGCTAAAAGAAAGGATTTTTTAACAAGAAAAATGTTTAACCCTAGTGGAATTGGAAATATTAAAAAACTAACTAATACATCAAAACAGTTGGAAAACTACAATTATTACAAAGAAAATCCTAACATTTTGTAGGAAAATAGGCAAGAATGTCAAGATTCAAAAGTATTTCATCATAAACAAGGAAATGACATTGATGAATCATGATTCTCCTTATAGGTAAAAAACACATATAATGAGGAGCACAAAAATCGAGTAGGAAACACGTGTATTTTTCTACAAGTTCAAAATTCACAAGCTATAAAAATATTTTTTCCTGATTTTATACAAGATACTGAGTATCGAACTTTTACTTTTTCTCTCTCTGATAGCAATATAAATAGTGATATATCTTGGTCTAACAAAATGCAAAGTGAAGACAGGGCCGAAGACATGAAAATTTTCAGAGGAGAAGAAAGCAGAGAAATGGACATATTTGTTCATGAAAATGGACCAGGGTTGGAAGAAGGTAGAGTATGGTCACATCAAACAAAATGTGTGCAATCGATCTCTAATGAGTTCATTTTCATATATATGAGCTAAGTCATTGGTAAGTATGCATTTGAATTTATGATTATTAAATGCAAAAAATTTAAGATAATTCATTGTTACAGTAGAACATTGGAAATTTTGCTAAATGAATTTAAAGATAAACTTGATATAATTCATACCAAACCTATAGAAGAAATAGTTGCAAAAATTGAAATAAATTGCTTTATTAAAAGTAATCTTTTATTATGTTAGAGTTAGGGTAGTTAGGGTTAGTTCTTTTTTTTTGTAGGGTTTTGTTTGTTTGTTTTTTTTTTTCTTTCTTTTTTTTTTGTTCTTTTCTTTCATCTAGCCTCTGCATTAGCAAATTTTGCTTAAATATATCTTGCACATGAGATTTAATTCAAAACATTTGTAAAATTGAACTGTGAAATGTAAAATGGTAAAACCATACATAGTAGAACATGTTTTTAAAACATAAGAAAAAAGTTATATGTGTGTGTGTGTCATGTATATACATGAGATATCAAAAATCCTTGTTTCAAAAGATCAAAAAGTCAGAAAAAAGAGTGAGAAAAGTTGCAGATGGTAGTAGCCATTCAGTCAATGTGGGATGCCTCTTCTATTAGGGCTAAATACCCTATATAGGTGAGTTCCTAGTGAACTTCAAAGTTTCAGAGATGGAGATCAGTAATAAAAGGCCAAAGTGGAACCACTTCCCTATGTTCCAAGAACCGAGGAATATCATCCATGGAGGGAATCCCAATGGTTGGATGTGCAACAGATAAAATTATATCTAGATTCTCTAGGATTTCAATCTTCACTATCAAGTTGGCAGTCAAGTGAACATCTTCAAGAGGTAGCACAATATCTAGAAGCGATGATACAAAGTGAGAAGCCACATCAGAATAGAAGCAAAACTAGCAGCTAGATTCAACATACTTTTCCCCAAGGACTAAGCACAAGTTTGGCACAATGAAACTAGAAGTCCTAATGAAGAAAACATTTTCAAGCCTTTGTGGTGTGATGCTCCCTAAGAATACATTATGTTGGTGAGAACATCCTAAGAAAATTGGAGTGTCCATGGTCAAGAAGCAAATGCAAATGCACATAGCGAAATTACAAAAATAAAATAGGAAAGCTAGAAAAAAAAGTTTGAAGAATTTGAAAAGAGATACAAAATTTATAGAGCCATAAGGAAGTTACAGTACATAGTTTCCTTGAGTGAATAATTTTTTTTGGAAACCGTAAGCAAGGTGGCAGTAGGATAATTATCTTCAGAGATAAGGTTAAATCAAATTAATTCTTTACACATATTTGGTGATAAATTGCTTCAAATTTGAGCAATACGAAGATTGTGAATCAAGCAAGTTGAAGATTTCAAAATTAATAGTGGACATTTCATTTTTTTTAAGAGCCATATTAATTATGGAGGTGCTTATGTGTGTAGAAGATGAAGGAAAATGAAGCTGGCAGGGAAATACACGTCATCACCTGAGTAAGTTGAGGGAATAATACGTGTGAAATAATGCATGTGAATTTAATGCAGAATAATGTGATCGTGTTTCAAGGTAATCATCACATTTCCAATCCATTAATGAAGTGCAACACCGTCAAATAAAAATTTCTAGCAAATTTTTTTTAGTAGTTGCCTTAAAATTTAATCGGAAAGTTGGTAACTAATGTTTCTAAATTTAGATTTAAATTTGGTGATTAAGTTGTCTATTGCTAAATTTTAATTTATTCATATTTTCTAACATATAGCTAGTTACAATTAGCTAGGATTTGGCATAAATTAGTGAAATTTAGCTGGAAACACACACTTATAGGAAATTACTAAATGAGTTTTTGGGAAGTAGTGAATTGATGAAGGGATTTGCATTGAATGAAAAATCAAAAAGTAACCTTCGCTACCACTATAATTCCCAACCTAATAGCGGGGATCCATTGCTTGCAAGTTGACAAAAAAGAGCTATCATTGAAATATCAAAAGAGAAAACTGGGCTATCATTGCTATATCTAAAAAAAAATTAAAAAATAAAAATAATAAAATGATATCAACTCTTTCTAGGCTATCTAAATAATTCTACCGGGGCTATAGATGCCTAACCGGAAGTAGACCTATGTTTGGGGGGAATTACGGAGACAACCTTGTTGGGGCTATGGACGCTTGACTAGCAGCAAGGCTCTATCCCTAGTTGGCTTTGGAAGATTACTATATTATGTAGTTCAATGTTAACAAATTGATTCTTTTCATCGAGTTTCAAAAATAAGAATTAATCAAAGCACACACGAATGTTTCCAATGGAGTTTTACTTTTTTATGCTAGAATCTAGGTAAAGGTAAAAGCCATTGTTTTAAAATATGCATAAATTTTAATTTACAACTAGTGATTTAATTTCAAGTTGTTGTGTGGTCTCACAACACACCCCAAGATTGAAGATTTGGGACCAAGTAAAAAAATAACTCTTATGGCAAGAGCTAGTAAATTGAATGATCATCGAAAGTGAAGAGAAAAGAGAAATATTTAATATAAAAGTACTTCATAATGTAAGTGTTTTGGGCACCAGATACAAGGTATCAGAAACAATTGAAAAGGAAAAAGGTAATGTGATTTTGAATGAAAGGCTCTGGTTTGTTGGTTGTGCTCTGGTAAAATGGAGTCTGATAAAATGGAGTCTGGTAAGATGGAATTTTGGTATAACTGAAATCCAAGAAATTTCATGGGTAAAGCTAAATACCGAGTACTAGGTTGCAATGTGGAATGAAAATTTTAAAATTTTGAGATTATCTAATGATTCTAGTAATCCGGTATATATGTGAGGATTTATGATATGCTAGAAAGCGTGTTATTTATGAGATTTTGTACTAACATTTGGTTAATGGTTTTATTTACATGAGATGCTATGAATGTTTTCTTTCTTTTAAAGGGATTTAATTTGTGGAATTTGTGATTGCAGGAGATATAGATTGTGATGCAAAATACGAGAATGGACGGTCAGGAAAATTGTATTTTTGAAAAAATATTATGATGTTACCAAGTTCAATGATGCACTTTAGAAGCTCATGTTGGAACAGAGTTCATTATAAAGATGTGCCAAATACCAAAATTGTGGGATGTTGGAGTTCAAGCATGCAGTATAGAAGTGTATTTATTCTGGGAGTGACTCATTCCTAGAATGTTCAAATCAAGGAACCTAAAATATAGGAATAATACTTCCACCTGATCACTTTGTTTTTGTGGGAATTTCCTATATTTTGATTGAGTGGATTTCTTTGGTTCAAGATAGAACCCTGATGATTAAAGATTAACGCCTAAAGATCTTTAATGTGTAACTGGAGTTGACTTCCATTGACTTTGATTGCAATTCTCCTATTGGTCACTACATTCCATGTTCCTTGATGTGATTGGTCCCTTGGATTTCCTCTCATGTATTTGTCTTATCCTGTCTAGGCCTTGTGTTCTATAAAAGGCCAAAGGGATCCCCTTTTTTATTTTAAGTTCAGAATTTGTGGATGTCAGAAGAGCATAAATTTTTTTCAAGTTTTGTTCTTTTTTTCCTATTTTCTGAACCATTCCAACGTAAAACTTTGTATGCACGTAGACATTGATTAATATCAGAGCCAATTAGATAGCTACCTATCTCATGAATCTTTTGTAGCTAGTTTTGTTAGTTCATGTGAACAAAACTGTATGCAGCGTCATTTAAGGGTGTATACAGAACCTACTCAGTGTCTAGAAATGAAACCCCTCTCTTTAAAAGCTCGCACCATTTTATATGTAACTGTGAAGCAATCTAGTGAAGTATAAAGCAGTTTTCTCTGTTTGAGTTAATTCTTTGGGGAATGCATGGAGAATAACTAAGAGAAAATTTTAATTTTCAATATTTTATGCTTTATTTTAGAGTATATGTTTAAATTCTTGAAAATATTCTAAAATTTGAATGAATGGATGGAATTTTATTGAAAATATTTTGTTTTCTATGAAATTGTTGAATGCTTAATGCTAAATATACTTAAGTGATAGCAAGGAATTTATGGTTTTCATGAAATAATATTGCAAATATTTTGATTTCATGATGCTTGTCTATATGATCCAATTGAAAATTCAATGCATAAAATATTTAATCCAAAATAGTAGTCCCTTTGAGATTAACAACAAATATCACATTAGTACCCGAGAGAGATCCTAGTGCAATCATGACCTTGTTATTGGAGACTTGGGATTGAACTAAATCCAATCTTTTCTTGTTAAAGCATAATTTCCCTTTAGGTTTTCTTTGTTCCATATCTTTCAAGAAGGATAGGCTCTTTCTGGTCTTTTCTGTGAAGAATTTGTTCACCCTATTTGTTGCAAGTAAAATCGTCATCAACAAGTTGAGGGATTATGTTCAAGGTTGAGTGTCTAAGGTTAAGTGTATAGGGTATAGTGATTAGGGTTTAGTTTATTGGTTATAAGGTTTAGGGTATGGGTTGAGGGTATAAGTCATATGGTTAAGGTTTGAGAGTGTATGGTTTAGGTTTTAAGTATATGGTTGAGGATATAGGTTTAAGGGACAATATTCAAGGTTTAGGGTATAGGGTATGGGGATGATGGTTGAGGGTGTATGGTTTAGGTTTTAAGGTATAAGGTTGAGGTTTGAGGGATAGTGTCCAAGGATGAGGGTATATGATTAAGTGTATAGGGTACATGGATTGAGGGTATAAGGTATAGAGTGAATGGTTGAGAGTGTATGGTTTAGGGTTTAAGTATAGTGTTGAGTGACAATACTTAGGGTTTAGCTCATAAGGTTGTGGGTATAGGGTATAGGGATGAAGTTTTAGTGTGTAGGGTTTAGGGTTTAAGGAATAGAGTTGAGGGTTGAGGGATTATGGTTTAAGTATATGGTTGAGGGTTTACGATTGAGGGATAATGTTCAGGGTTGTCTAAGTTTAACTGTATATTATATGGATGAGGGATTAGGATATTGGGTATAGGGTTTAGTGTATGGGTTAAGGGTATAATACATAGGGTTAAGGGTTGAGAGTGTATGGTTTAGGGTTTAAGTATAGGGTTGAGGGATAATGTTCATGGTTTAGGGTATAAGGTTGAGGCATACGATATAGGGATGAGGATTTAGGGTGTAGGTTTTAGGGTTTAAGGTATATGGTTGAGGGTTAAGGGATAGTGTTTAGGGATGAGTGTATAGGGTTTCTAGGGATTGAGGGTATAAGGCATAGAGTGAAGGGTTGAGAGTGTATGGTTTAGGGTTTAAGTATAGTATTGATATACAATGTTTAGGGTTTAGGGTATAAGGTTGATGGCATAGGGTATAGGGATAATTTTTTAGGGTGTAAGGTATATGGTTTAAGGTATAGGGTTGAGGGTTGATGGATTAGAGCATAAGTATAGATTTGAGGGTATAGGGTTAAGGGTTGAGGGTTTACGGTTGAGGGATAATATTTAGGGTTGAGTGTTTAAGGTTAAGTGTATAGGGTATAGGGATTAGGGTTTAGGATATTGGGTATAGGGTTTAGAGTATGGGTCGAGGGTATAAGGCATAGGGTTAAGGGTTGAGATTTCAGGGTTTATGGTTTAACTATAGGGTTGAGGGTATAGGGTTAAGGGACAATGTTCAAGGTTTAGAGTATATTTTTGAGGGTATAGGGTATAGGTATGAGAGTAGAGGGTGTATCCTTTAGGGTTTAAGGTATAGGGTTGAGGGTTGACGGATAGTGTTCAAGGATGAGGGTATAGGGTTAAGTTTATAGGGTATATGGACTGAGGGTATAAGGCATAGGGTGAAGGGTTGAGAGTGTGTGGTTTAGGGTTTAAGTATAGTTTTGAAGGACAATGTTCAAGGTTTAGGGTATAAGGTTGGGGTATAGGGTATAGGGGTGAGGGTTGAGGGTGTAGGGTGTAGGGTTTAAGGTATAAGGTCAAGGTTTGAGGGATTATGTCTTAAGTATAGGTTTGAAGGTAGAGTGTACATAGGGTTGAGGGTTGAATTTTTATGATTGAGGGATAATGTTCAAGATTTAGTTCCTAAGGGTAAGTGTATAGGGTATAGGGTTTATGGTATGGGTTGAGGGTGTAGGGTTTAGGGTTTAAGTATAGGGTTGAGGGACAATGTCTAGGGTTTAGGGTATAAAGTTGAGGGTATACAATATACGGATGAGGGTTGTAAGTGTGGGGTTTTATATATCATAATTTTAACCTACCCAAGTTAAAGCAACACCAAATGTCAACAAAAGGCTTTCATGGCTAGGGCTTGTACAAGGTCACAAAGAGATTTAAAATTCACTTCATATTTGAATTTAAGTTTTAATGGTTAAGGGGCCATTTATATGATTAAAGATCCAATTTAGGGTAACAAATGGGTAAATTGAAGGTCAATACCAACCCTTACAAATAAGTGTAAACTAGAATAAACAAGGCTTTGGTTTTATCCTCTCTTTGTTGAAATCCATTATTACATTCAAATCTTTCCTCTCCATATCCTTACAATAAGGGTATCATTCCTTCCCCCAATTCCATGTGCACATCCATCAATTGCATTATCATGATTTTAGAGCCACACCTATTTTAGTGAGGGAAACTTATCCTTCCCATTCATCTCTTATGATATCATTGCATACATCATTTTCACATTTGGGGGAAAGCATACATTCCCTCTTCCTCAGTATCTTGACATCACATTCCTAGGTCTACATCACCACTAGGGACCTATTGCCTAACATATACCAATGGAGCATGTACCTATATTGTAGCCTTATGTACCTACATAGGTATTTTCACCACACCATGCCATGAGATAACTAATATGTACATTTATTATAATGTACAAGTATATAGTTATGATAAAAGAAAATTTCATAATAACAAATTAATATAAAAATTAGGATAAATAGACCAAGAAATCATTAACCTTTATAATAATTAATACTGGTTAATTAATAATTAGGTTGTGTTACATCATGGTACAAGAAAGCCCATGTGCTATCTAAAATATTTCATACAAGGAAAAGGGTCTAGTTACACTTGATATTTATTTCTTTTATTTTATAAATATGTCATGATTTATCCTAGATAGAATTAACCAATGATTCAACACTAATAATAATTATAAAATTTGATTGTTTTAAGTTTGTTTCAAGAGAAGGAATCTGCCTAGTATACTTTCCTTTCCTATTACCCAAAGATATCAAAATATGGAAAGAAAAAGGGTTTTTCCATGTTCATTTCTCATATGTTGATATTATTATCCACCCATATTTCAATTATGATATAGGAGCCAAATATTTTTCTACCCCGGTATATACCCATTGTAGACTTTGGGATCAAGCTCTCATTGTTGAATTTAGGGTTAAGCTAACTAGAACTTAAGAGAATGATGAGACCAATGGTGGTGATGGATTTATCTCTGTGCATCCAAATTTCATAATCAATTTAGATGATAAATATGTACAGTGTGCATTTTGTCTATTACTTCAAGTTAAAGTGATTCTTCAACCAGATTTTGTGTATACCACCATAGGTGGAAGATGCATCTATAGGTTATTAAATATTGTGTTTCCTCCAAATTTTCTAGCAGGGGTATCCTTTCCAGAAGCTAAATCCATTGTTTTATATTTTGGAAGACACATTAATCATACTAGTTTTGATATAGTTTTTCCATATTTTGATATTTTCCTCCATTAATTTGACCCTTAGATGTTTCAAACTGAAGGTTTTTTTTTTATTTGGTTAATTTTGTAAGTAACATAACCTTTTATGATAACTAATATGTACCAAGGTATTATAATGTATATTATATGTACATTATATTACACTTTTGTAAAACTCAAGTCTTTGATTGGTTATAAATTGGAAAAATAATGTCTTTTAGGGGAATTACAGAATAATAGAGATGATTATAATTATACTTGTAATTTGATAGAATTTTGTGATCTACCTCCAATCAACTAGTTAAAATATTTTACAAATATAAATTAGTTTAAGAAGAAGGGTTGTGAAAGGAAATGTAAGTGCAAAAAGTGTTCCAAGTGTCTTAGTAAATATTCTAGATATGAGGGTGAGTATACATTTAAAAGGAGCAAGCATGGAAAATATGGTCCCAAAAGAAAATATTAAATTTTTCCTTTCTAGAAATGATTTTTATCTAAAAATCCTCCACCATTGTTGATAAAAAAGGAATATAAAGGACCCTAGGGGTGTGAAACATTTTATCTATAAATGACCTCATTATGCCATAGATTGTCCAAGAAATCTTAATCCTAGTACAAAGGTTTATGCAATGTTTGAATACAACAATCAAGATTGGGAAGTGATAATTATTCATGATGTTTCTCAATAAATTGATGATCTATATGAATTAATAGAAATAGTTCCTCATAGATGTAATATGGTTAAACGTAAAGACAACTATAAAACGATTTCTTCTTCAAGCTCAGAATCTGAAACATCCTTATTAGAGAATCATGAAGATTTTTTGGTTACATTATTAAAAAATTCTTTGAAATATGTACAAATTAAATTAGATATTGATAAATCCAAGGATCCTTAGAAAATGGCAAGAATGAGAAGAAAGAAGAGATGTTGTTAATCAACACTTATGAAAGATGAAGAAGCTCCAAACAGACAAGGAAGAGCTCCAGAAAAAACTTAAATAGTGGGATAAAAATCCATCAATGAAATATTGATCTCAGTTACAAAATCCCACCATGGTAGAAGAATAAACCAAGCTCTTCTAAGAATCCTTCTTCGAAAAGAACAAATAAGCATGATCCAGAAAAGGTTGACTTAATTAATATGTTCAAGAAATTGGAACTATTGGCTAATGATGTTGTAGATTTAACAACACTAGTCAAAACACAATATAAAGAGATTAGAATCTTTCTTCTACAATGGGAGAAATTAACGATATCATGTTTACAACTAATCAATTAATTCCTCAAATAGGGAAATCTGCAACAAAAGAAATTGAAGACAACAACAATAGTAGTAGAAGAAGAGGCACAAGTAAAAGTAAAGATAAGGCCAAAATGTCAATCAGCCATTCCACATGAGCCACCATATCTTATGAGCCCATCATAGGTAAAGGAGATTAATGAGCATTTAAATGAGTTACTTGAAGGATATTTTATCCATCCCAGTAAGATCCCATTCTCTTTCCCAACATTTATGGTAAATAAAAGAGGTAACAAGAGATTATGTATAAATTATAAACCTCTTAATGATATCATCCTTACATTTAACTATCCAATTCCATTTAGTGTTGACTGAATTAGAAGAGTTGTTAAGAAGAAGATATTTTTTATGTTTGACTGCAAGTCAAGATTTTGGCAAATTAAAGTTAAGGAACCAGATAGGTGTAAAACCACATTCTCAATCCCATAAGGTTTATATGTTCATGGAATGTGATTCCATTTGGTCTGTGTACAACACTTTCTTATTATTAGAGATGAATGGATCAAGCCTTGAGGCATCTCAAAGATTTTTGCAGAGTATATATTGATGACATAATTGTTTTCTCTAATTATGAATCTGACCATTTGTAACATCTAGAAGATCTATATGTAGCAATAAGGAAGAATGGAATATGTTTATCAGCTAAAAATATGGTAATTGGTAAAATCCAAATATATTTTTTAGGATTACATCTTGACAAAGGTAATATCATATTACAACCTCATATTCTACAAAGGATTCAAGAATTTCTTGATATCTTACAAGATAAAAAAATTACAAAGGTTTCTAGGTTGTCTTATTTATGTTTCACCCTTTTATAAAGGTCTTGTAGAAGAAAGAAAGGTAATCCAAGAGCACCTAAAGGAGAAAAAGGGAGGATGTTCCTTGAAGGCAACAAAAGTTGTTCAACGAATAAAATCTAAATGTCAAAATTTTCCCTCATTATAAATAACATCTCCATGTTTACCACTTGTAAGAGAGAATTTTCTCACCACTAGGGTTTAGGACCTAGGGCAACAAGCTTTCTATACTCCACATTCAAGGATTCCCTAGAGATCTCAATCCAATAAAGAATGGAGAGAGAGATCTAACAATAAGGTATCCTAGGGTATGTTTAGAGATTAATGAGGGGTTCACCACCAAGTAAGAACTTGGAAATACTAAGGCAATGTAAGATGCAATGTACTAAACCTTAGTTTGATGCAATGACCTACAAAATGACCTATAAAAGTGTATAAAACAAAACAAAAAGTTGCAAAATAGAATGTGTGCACCTGGAAACTTGTAGAGACTTGAGTGGAAACTATAAATGTTGTTGATCCTAAAATTTTGGTCTACTGGGACTCATTCGCCATTCTAGGAGAATCAGTCCTAGATCTAGATTTTTGCACAAGAGAAGGTTTCGAGCAAATGTGTATCCAAATCTACAAATATATCTAAAAAACCTACATTGGGACTCATTCACCACTTGCATTTTGGTGAACCTACATTTAGAATACCTTCTTTACTGATTTGGAGTCCATCATCATCCTAGATTTAGCTTGAATTGACTTTGTATTAGGCTTTACATTAGTTAATTGGCATCTGGGTTTCTAAATTTTGCATTAGTGAAAGTGAATATAGGTTGCATTTTTGCATCTCAAATCATTAAAAATCATATAAAATTTTCATTTGCATTTATTCTTCAAGTCATACAACATAAAAAGCATCAAAATCAATTAAATTTTTTTGAAAAGTTTGAAAAAATCCCAATTGGGACTCATTCGCCACCTTGGGAGAATTAGTCCTATTCCATATTTTAAACTGCCTTTAACAACATTACAAACCTCATTTTTATGCTTCCTAAGCTTGCTAGTAACATATAATATAAGTCTGGAAAGTTTTGGTAACATTTGTTTTATGCATCTAGGTCCAAAACATCAATTTAGGGTAGTCATTTTTTGAATCATTTCAATAGCAAGCATCATTAAATCTGAAAATTCTCACATTTCTAAAGATTTGCATCATATGGATAAAATTACTTTTCACTTTTGCATATATAATGTTTACATTCATAAAACTTTGCATAAGTTTGATAAAAGTTCTTTTCATTTTGGGATATACATTGTTTGCATTCTTAATGTTTTGCATACATTTGATAAAAGTGTTTTGTATCTTTGGATATGCATTTTTTACATTCTTAAAGCATTGCATAAGATGGTTAGGAGTGCTTTTCATTTTTGTTCAAACAATCTTAGTGTCTTACCTATCTAGGCATGCTAAGAAAAAGTTCATATCCCCTCCCCATGAGAGTGTTTTAGTGAAAGAGAATACAACCTAGAACATTACTAACGATCATATTCATTCTTCTCAGGTTATATCTCTCTTATTGGTGAAGAAGATATTATGGTGTTAGAAGAACCAATCAATGAGATTTTTGAGAATCCTAGTTGTTTCTCTCCTTCTACCTCTCTGATTAGGCAATACATTGATGAACAAGAGGACACGACCATAGAAAATCATCATGATCACATAACACAACAAGAGACCATTGAAACTTCAACTAGTCTACATTCACCTCCCAACACTTTCCCTTATTGTGACAATGTTTTGGAGGATGAAATTTTAAGTGAGGAAGATATGTTGGTGTTGGATGATCAAACTTGTAGGGTCTATAACAACTCTCTCTATGATGATTCGCCTACCTATCCTATTTTAGAATACATTAGGGAACAAAGGAATGAAATCATAAATGATCATGGCATTCACATTTGTTCTTCTCCTAGTATCTCTCATAATTGTGAAGATGATACTTTGATGTTGGAAAATACAATCGATTAAATTCATGGGAATCTTGATTTCCTCTCTTCCCCTAGAGAAAACATTATTGAACAAGAAAACACCATCATTGACAAGAAAGAAAATCCAACCATCCATTATTCCCCTACTTGCGATGAAGTCATTTTGGAAGAATGAATCCTTGAATGTCAAGAACATTTGGTTTGTAGTTCTCCTAAAAATTACCCTCCTGGGGAGAATATAATGGTGCAAGAAGATGACAACAATAGTAATGTGGATTCCTTAGGTGATGGTGAAAAGGTATTTCTAGATATCCCTTTATTAGAAATACATCCAACCAATACCACTAAGGTTATGAATGAAAAAGTGTCCATTAGATCCCCCTTGATTAATGAAACTCATGCATACCCCATGAGAGATCCTAAGAATCCTCTAATTCTTTACCCATTACCACACAAACAACAAACTCAAAACAAACCTGAACTTATCCTTTACCCACCTAAGAATAATGTATTGCAACAGTCGAGTCATAATACCATTGCTCATACATATAACACTAGAAACAATCCACAACCAAGAAAAACACCTTCAAAAACCCTCCCATTGCCTAATCCTATCCTACCTGGTCCTCCTTGTTTTCCTACACAAAGCGGAAAGGAGTATGATCTTGTTGAACAACTCAAGAACACTCATGCTAATATATCATTGTGGGACCTTATTCAAGCCTCCCCTCATTATCACAACATGATTCAAAATGCCTTACAACAAGTTCCTATCCCTTCTAATGCACAACTAGATGACATAGCATCCATGATTCAAGGACTAAATTTTGACATTGTTTTCTACCAAAGTGAACTCCCCCCTTTGGAAGTGCAAAAACAAAATGAGGCTTTCATGATAATAGCTCAATACAATAGAAAAGGGATAAAGCAAACCCTCATTGACAATGGTTTCACCCTTAATGTGTGTAGTGTAAACCTTTTTGATAAGCTTGGTGTTGATAAATCAAAATTCCAACCTACCTCTTTATCTATTAGTGGCTTTGATAACGTGGGAAAATGACCACTTGGAGTGATCACATTACCTATTAAAGTTGATAAAGTTACATTACAAACCCCAATCCATGTTATGTTTGATGATCTTTCATACAATCTTCTTTTAGGCAGACCATGGATTCATGAGATGCATTTTGTGCCCTCTACCCTTCATCGTATCATGAAATATATCTACAACAACAAATTTTATACAATCGAAGTTGATCCTAAACCATACAGTTGTTTGAACATTGAGAAAATAAAATAAAATCCTTTAAAAATATTGACATCAACCACACAAGTCAAACACATGCAACAAAAAGACAAAGAAAAACACACTGAGAAAATAATGAAGCTATTAGAAGATGATTGGGGTTCCTTATAATTTGAACCAACATTCATGGGAGAATACAAGATCATAAACAAAGAGTCTGAAAAGGGAAAAGAAAAAGCAATAATGTCAACACAAAACTTAAAAGAACCTTCGAAAACATATGCCTCAACCACTTTAGAAGAAAAGATAACATACACAACAAACTTTGATGAAAATGACTATCAACAACCACCAAATCCAAAAGCAATGAAAAAGCTTTATGGAAAAGGTTATGAACTTATGAAACAACTTGGTTATAGTGGAAAATGATGTGATACTCAAGAACAAGGTATTTGTGTCCATATAGAGCTAAACACGCAAGAAACAACTCATGGTTTTGGTTATTGTTCTTTCATATAAATCAACTCATCAAACAAGCCTTCATTTAATATCAACACTATCACAAAAGATTATTCTAAGCTGAATTTAATAGTAATGGAACCTAAACTGATAGACACTAGTGGTCTTAATTGTTATCCTTTACAAGAACCGAAACAAACAAAAAAATATTCGCTTAATGTCAACATTATCTAGCAAAACACTAATTATTCAAGTTCATTAGATTTTACACCTTCCTATAAAGAAGAGTACAAAATCTCATAGTCTAAAGAGTCTTGTGTAGGTATGACACCTTGTACTAAGCAAGAGATATCTTTGTCACAAAATAAAGGAACATCCTCTACTATTAATCAAGATGGTATCTTGTTGAGACTCATCCAAGATTGTTTGATATCTCTCCCTCCAAGAACATGAAATAAATTTTACTACATTCATTTTGTGTGTATCATAGAGTTCATGGTCATGCTACTAATGAATGTAAGGCTTTAAGTGATAAAATTCAACATCTTAAGGAATGTGGTGCTCTTCCTCATGTTGAAGCACCTAATTCCTCTGAATTGATACTGATTTTTACACTACCATGTTTCTCGTCACTAATTTCGGCTCATCCTTGTCCTACACTAAGTGGGGGCAAGGAGTTAAGTGGCCTTTTCCTTGTATGTCACTTTTCATTATCTCTTTTGGCCAGTTGATCACCTTTCATGTACATATAAGAGCAAGCTTGGGATGTGGATAACATGCCTTAAGTTGACTCGCATGTGAAATACTTATTCATGATGTAGCTTATTGGAAACATATGACTTGGCATAGGGCTTTCTAAATAACCTCTCATTTCTTCTTCTACTTTAAGAAATTGCTCACAGTAATGGTGTTAGCAACCACTTTAAAGTGGGGGCATACATCGACACTCATGTTTCATTGTGTGATTTCATTTCTCCTTGTGATGTGTCCTTTTCTTGGTGGTATCATTGGGTTTGGTTTCCTCCGAGAGTGTGATATTTCTTTGACTTGTCCTTGCTTGGAGACATTAGGCACAATTTTCCCTAAGAAGAGACCTTGCATGAACTAAACAAAATCCCTTTGAACATTCCATACACTATTTTGCATTTAAAATACCTATTATATGGCTACCCTGTATAACACAACTTGCATGCCTGCAGAGCCATCTTGTTTGTTCATGAGCTCCAAGCATACAAATTTTTGCTTGCCTCATGAAGCTTGAAAATCATTTTTGTGTGGAACCTTGCTAAAGTTATCGGGGGGTATAACTTTGGTATGGTTTGAGCGGGAAGCCCAACCGAGGCATGAATTTCCCCATAGTCACTTGCGTGTGTGAGTACATACCAACCATGAGTCTATGTTTCTCACCTTTTAGGACTTCTCACCCAGTGGACAACTAGGAGTTCCATTGCCTCAAAGTGAGTATGCACTTTTCAGACAAACAACCTATATCTGATCCACATTTGGATGGAAAAATGATTGAAGCATGATCTGATTCTCTTTTATCTTTTACCTTTTCTTTTTTTCATCTTTGACAGTGTATGCTTGTGCTTTTTTGTTGTTCCTTACATTATTCTCTTGTGTGCTATTTTGTGCCTATGTTTTTTTTTATGGGATCTTGATCTTGGGGGATTGATCACCCCTCTTGATCGTTGTCATCTCATCTTATTGACATTGGTGCATTTGAACCCCTCTTGCAATTTGAATTCATATCCTAGGACAGTCCCTTAGAAGATCTCTTTCCTCTATTCCATTCTTGAGGTGAGATCTCTAGGGCATCCTTGAATGTTAGTTGGATAAAAGTGATGTTCTGTGTCTTAAACCATAAGGCATCCATTTTTTGACTAAACACCACTTTATTTATATATTGATGTTTCTGATACAACATGGTCTATTGTGCTTATACAGGAGGAAGAAAATGGCAAAAGGAACATATGTAGATATTGGCTAGGAAAATTTATAGATACTGAAAGTAGATACCACATATTTGAGGAGATACTAGTTTTTAAAAAATGTATTTAAAAATTCAAGATATTTCTCAAGTTAGTAAGATTTACTGTAAGAAATGATAGTCAGGCTATGAGGAGTCTCCTTAAGAAAAATCCAAATAAAGATATAGCTCAAGGAAGAATTGCAATATGGTACCTTGAATTTTTGGCTTATGATTTTGATATAGAATGGATCAAAGGGAAAAATAATCCATTAGAAAATGCATTGACTAGAGAATCGGTGGCAACCATTTATGATGGAGGATTGAAATTCAAGGATCTAGACTGGATTCACTTAGGTAGCACATATATGTATAATTTAGAAAATTTTGAGATGTCTCTTCCTTTCCTCCCAATTCAAATAATTGAATTATTGTTAGAACATTATTTTCTAGATAAATAGCTAACATATTTAAGAGGATTGATTGCAAAAAATCATGAAAAAGGAATTCTAGATCTTGATGCAATATTAGCATTTCTTCAACAATTTGGTTTGGAAGAAGAACCACTAATTTGCTATATTAGAAACCCATTATCCATTGATATCCATATTATAGATTCATTTGGGATGAGATGGTCAAAGAGAAGTAAGATGAATAATTTATTAAAGTGTATCAAGTATGGGTTTATCAGAAGTATAACTTTCAATCAGTTTTCTTTGGAAGAATATAATGATCTTGTTGGCATATATTGTTAGAATTGTGAAACAAGCACAAAACCACGAGCCACAGGATCAAACAACAAACAAATACACCTTCCATGCAAGATATCTGCAAACAAGAATTGCTATATTCATCAACAAGGAAAAGCTACAGAATCAAGAGACTTTCAAGAAGATATGAAAGCTCTGGATATTTCCCATGAGTAATTACAATGAGGGTTGAATGCTTATAAGAGAAAAGACCTAAATGAGAAAAGGATCATATCATGACAAGTGTCAACATCGCATGAGATGTGACATAATGATCTAATATTAACTCAACTAATAAAGCATTCCTAAGTTTAGCTAAAGTGTGTGAGAATAAATTAGACTAATAATCAATTAGAGATTAATTAATTATTAGCTAATGCATGATAACTCTAATACCCCCCTTAAGATGAACTTAGGGAGTAGCTAAAAACCCTAAAAATAATGCATGATGGGTCCCAAAAAACAAGGCCAAAAAGGTACCCATGTACAAATAGAAGATCTCTATAATGTGGAGAAATAGAGAAAACCTCATGGGAAAAACTTCACTCCAAAAAGAGATGAAAGCTAAGTGAAGGACTGAAGAAGCCTCCAAACAAGACAAGGTTGTCCCAAAAGATGGGAACAAAGAGAACACCACTGAAGCATGAAGAAGCTGCAAACACTATCAAAGAATGACTATTGTAATCTCAAAAGAATAACCTCCACTGAAACATCTAATGATCAGGATCAAGAAGACAAGAATTTGTATGAGTACCCCCAACGACACTACTTGAATCCAATGGAAAACCAAGGAAAACATAAAGAACTAAAAGATATAGATGGAACAAGTACCAATAGTCTGCAAAACTGATCAAGTGAAAAAGGAAGGTCACATCCATGAATAGGAATGCAAGAGTTTCCATATGGTAAGTGTTGCATCTCATTGAAATGCATGGGTAACCAGCCACTACATCTTCCTAGTACATAGGAACAAATACTATATGCATAGTTCACTCCAACGCAAAACCAAGGAAGCAATAACATCAATAATAGAAACCCCCCCATAATGCTTGAAAGGGAGAGATGTGATAGGTACACTAAAACTGAATGCCAAAATGTAGTGCATAATAAAGAACCAAGAACATCTGAATGTGCAGAAATGAAAGTACAAGCAGAGATAAAGGGTGTGCAAACCAAGGCACACTCGCATGAGAAAGGTATGAAGGCAAAAAAAAGGAAAACATCAATCCCCATGGCACCTTATATCATAGTGCAAGTACAATAAGGCACAAAGTGATGTGCAAGATCCCATAATACAGGTGCAATACAGAGGCACTTTATCTTAGTGCATTTACAAAATCATAAGTACATGCAATGTGATCCCATAAGGTCCAAAAAAGGACAACATGCTGAAAATACAATTCTCTATCAGAAAAAGAGGAAATTGGTAGCACCATGATGAATTACATGAAAAATCATGCACTTTAAAAAAAAACGGCACCCAAAAATGTGTTTAGATGTAGAAAATATGGCCCGTCAAAGTCTCCAAAATGAGAACTAGGCAACTACAACATTAAAAAAATAAAATTCTAGAAAAAACCAGAAGTCAAAACTGGAAAATACTTGCACTACTATGAAGAGCACAAAATTCCACCCCATTTTTAAAAAATGCATTGAAAAAGCCCATCGTATGGCTGAGATATGGGCTTTGGAAGTTGAGGTGCAAAATTGAAAAGCCCAATGGAGAGGGGTTGAGTAGAGTAAAAAGTGATCTCTACCAAATTTGTCAAAAAACCATTAATAATAGGGGTCCACCAATTTTAGAGGTGCTAGAAAAAAATCTCCAGGTAAAAGTGCATTTATTTTCAAAAAAAAAAATGCAAAATTTGGACATGTTTTTATTTTTAAAGTTAAAAAAAAAAAAAAAACTATTATATTTTCCAATTAAAAATATATAAAAACTTTTTTTGGAAAAAATATTTTAAAAACCTATATTTTCTATTTTTTCAAAAAAAACTATAAAAAACTATATATAAAAAAATATTAAAAAAACCTTTTAAAGGGTGCTGGGGGGACCCATGCCACCCTGCACGGGGCCCAAGGGCCACCACTACCATTGGAAGTGGTGGTACCTTGGTACCCGCATGCAGGTGGTGGGGCCCAAGGTACCTCCCCCCCAAAAAAATGTTTTTTTAAAAATATATCTTTTTTTAAACAACAAAAAAACCTACACGCCTTTTTTAAAGGCTTTTAAAAAAAATATCAATGATTTTTTTTATAATTTTTTTAATTGCATGAAAAAATTGATTTTTTTAAAATTTACCTCGATTCGTGTGCTAGGAAGGTTGTACGACCTTCCTAGCAATTTTTTTTTTCCTTAGATGCCAATTTCACCAAATTTGATGATTTGACAGGCGATCTTAAGGTGTTTGGGCCTTTTGAGCACGATGGTGATGTTCGTTTTGCGCCAAAATGCATAAAACATACAGCTACGCTCCAGGGTCGAAAAAAGAGCAACCACTTCAAAACATTGTAGATCTGGCATTAGGAATCAAAATCAAGCAAAACAAAAACTAAATTTGGCTTTCTCGACAGCTCTAAATCCAATGAAGAGGTCCTTTTCACACAAAAAGGCTTCGAAAAATTCCCACCTCCAAAATTTCCAAAACAAGCAAAGGGGATTCAAATCTGAAGCTTGCAACCCTTGTTGAAGAAGAAAACCTCATAAATCGAGAAGGTGTTTGCTAAATCCATGATTTGATACCATGTTAGAATTGTGAAACAAGCACAAAACCACAAGCCACAGGATCAAACAACAAACAAAGACACCTTCCACGCAAGAGATCTATAAACAAGAATTGTTATATTCATCAACAAGGAAAAGCTACAAAACCAAGAGACTTTCAAGAAGATATGAAAGCTCCAAATATTTCTTGTGAGTAATTACAATGAGGGTTGAATGCTTATAAGAGCAAAGCCCTAAATGAGAAAGGGATTAGATCATGACAAGTTTCAACATCACATGAGATGTGACATAATGATCTAATATTAACTCAACTAATAAAGTGTGTGAGAAAAAATTAGACTAATAATCAATTAGAGATTAATTAATTATTAGCTAATGTATGATAACTCTAACATATATTTCCATCTTGACATGGAAGAATTTTTAGAATTAATCAAAATAAATATGTATTATTCTTTGGGAGAATGCATGGAATAATATTTAACTCATTTTCCTAATAGTGGTTATGATTTCCCACAAGTTGAGTTCCATGCACTATGTAGAATTGGTTGCCAGAAGTCAAGCTTGAAGATATGGAGATGAAATTGAGACCTCTAATCCTTGCAACAAGGATCGAGTTTGAAATTGCATATTCAGAAGAGAATGAAAGGATAATGTATGTGTTTAATTCACATCCCCAAGATTGGGGCAATGCATATTGGGAACTACTAGAAAGATTAAAGATTTCTATCACATTTTAGCTAGCACATGCACTTTTCTTTGTCATGATGTCAACCATGTTAAGCTATGACAATAGGATGCAACCCTATTTTAAAAAGAAAGATCCCCGTAGCCACTTACGGGTGTTAAGTGGACCGTTATCACTTTACGTTTTCACAAAAGTAAAAATAGATATTGTAAATAAATAATAAGTCTAGGATAAAGTAGTAGTAAATTCTAGTGTAAAATATTATGAAAAAGTGGGAGAAAGTATAAAAGAGAACGTGGAAATTTTTCAACAGGTGGGGATATTTCTAGAAAAATCTTGTACAAATCCCATATGAAACAAGGTGGACTCTTGTACACAAAAGTCTATTCACATTGTGGACCTTTGTACCAAAAATTCTATCTTGTACAAAAGATTCTCACATGTAAAATCTATTATTTATACTATCAAAAAGTGAGGATAGATAATATCTACGAAAAATATTTTAGTATATATTCCTCCCAACTTCCATAATATAGACCAATAAATAAATTAAAGCAAGGATTGGCAATATCTGTCACTTGGCATGATAATCATCCTTTTCTTTTTCTAGATAAATATCCTATTAGAATAGGTAAAAGGTGAAGGTGACCCGATTTCCAGGTCATTTGAAGCCTATAAATAAGGCCTCTTCAGCTCATTTGAGGCATTCCAAATTTGGGCATCAAGTGTTGAGTGATTAAGCATTGGATCACAAGTTAGAGAGTTTGAGTGATTGGAGCTTGGGTATGGAGTCTTAGAGGTTGAGTCTTCATATTGTCTAGAGTCTAGTTGTAATAATATCAAACGTATGCTCTTACCTTTCTTCCTAATAGTATAATCTTCAGCTCATTCACACAAACCACAAGGAAAAGAATTCAAATAGTATTCCTTTGTTGTAACAACTTTAGTCTTATTAGCAATAATCATATAATTTTTAAAGGAAATATTATATTCATGAAACTTGGCAAAAAGTTTGAGTTTCATTCCTTGCAACATCTTTTTTTTCCTCGGCATCTTGGTTCTTTCTATCACCACAAAATAAATCAATAATCAAAAACTTAAACTATTCAAAGCTGGCTATAAAAATATCATTTTTACCCATATCTATCTATTTGACTACTTCATCTACTATTTGTTCATTTTCATAAACTGTTGTTGTTGGGCCATCATCTGGTAGATTATTCCACCAGTGTTTTAATTTTCTTGAAAAAATTCTTACTACATACAATACCTTTGCTATTTCTGACCACTGACTAGTTATGTCAAAGAAATTCTACAAAGTATCTGCCCAAGTGTAGATTGTATCATATGGTTCTACTATCTTATCAATGTTTAGTCTATTGTTTTTTGTTGTAGATGGCCTTAATTGTTCAAGCTTTGCATTTTTAGACATCACATCTTTCATCTCAATATCAAACTCAACCTTATTAATAGTTTCCTAGGGTTTTTTTCTTGCAGTTGCTTATAATTAGTGAAATCTAACTCTACTTCTTTAGCAGAATCATTTACAATATTCATAGAATAATTAGATTTTTCAGAGATATCAGTATTAATTGTCATCTCAACATATTCCTTTTCAAACTATTCATTATCATTAGATTCTTTGTTAGCAAAACTAGGTTCATCCATATAGACTGGTTCTACATTGTCTATATCTACATTAAATTCTTAAAGCCAATCTCTTTCATGTTCCTAATTTTCTAAACTATATTCTTTTACTTTAGGAATTGTGGTAGTCATAGCTTTTGTAGAGGAAGCCTTAGACGGTTCAATTTTTTCCTTTTTTTTTTATCTAGAAATAATTTCCTTTTTTGAACTATTAACCTATTTTGTTTAGAGGGTGCAACTATCATCTTTTCCTTGTAACCCTTTCCTTTGTCTTCTTCAGAAAAGCTATCTTGGCTAACCTTTTTTCTCTAATTCTCCTTGCTACTAGCCTAATATTCTCTAGTTTTTTAGATACAGACTCTATCAAGGATTTATTATGATTGAATTGCCTAACTAAATCCATAGTCCTAGCTTTTATACCTTTCTTAGGATATAAATCTGAAATCTTAATATTTGGAAATTTAAAACTTTTCCCTTGCTATCAAAATATTCTTCTTTATCTTCAAAGGCATTATGAATAACAGATAAAAGTGGATAACTTGCATTAATAGATCTTTGGCTTCCCATTGAATAATTTTAGGACTTACTTAAACTTTTTTGTAGACCTTTTCACTACTACTTTTACTGTCTTATGGATGCCCTTAGGCCGCCCTTCACAAACTTATCATTCGGCTTCAACACAGGTCTTATATTTGTGGCTCCACAGCTAATTTGCTTCTCTAACTTTGATCTTTCATTCTTCACACTCTTATTTTGGCTACCAACATATGACTCTTATGAAAAACTTTCACTACAACCAAATCTTTACAAAACATGGATTTTTATCATTCAATATTTTTAGAATAACTGATGCAAAGCTAGGAGGATCACAATTCCACTCAACCAATCATTCAAAGCAATGATACAAGATTCTTGCTCTTAGGAATTCTTTGCTTAATTTGCAATAACACAACTAATAAATCATCAACAATGACAAAAATGAAACAAACTTGATTCACTTGACAACTTTCATAAACTAATTCATCTCAAACAATGATTAAGTGCATTCTAGATCACATTGGAAACATTGCCATGGCAGCCCACAATTTAATGCAACGAACAGTCATTAATAACTTTCACAAAATAAATAATTAAGCCAATCGCTTTGGTGAGATTGAAGATAACATAATTATAGACTTTTTCTCCAATTTTTATGAAGATCCAACAGTGGAAAAAAATGTTATTTCATTTTTCCACAAACTGCAAACCCTAGGTAGGGTTCAGACCTGCCCTCACAAAAATGGTCATAGCTTATTCAAATCTTAATGAAATTTGATGAGACTTGAATAAAATTAAAGTATATTCACATGGAAAATAAATACAATTGTTTTTAGATCAAAATATGGACTGTACAATATGTACCATCACATTTTTCAAACTGCAAATTTTGCACAATATTGTTAGAATAGGGTAGTCTCACCAAAATAGTCATATCTCCCACAAAACTCAATAAAATTCAATGATACAAAAGTAATTGTAAACTAGAAAAACATATCTTTCCATCCATATATTATATTTCATGATATGAGTCTATACCGGGCCATACAATGCACAACTTCAGCCTGAAAACAATGTAAGAATCAGAAAATGCACACAAAATTTGAGGTTTCCATTCATGAAACTTAAAAAATAATGTCTCCAACCCCCAATTCAAGTTTTTGGAGGGTTTTTTTATACATTTCCAGCCAAAACCAACTATTTTCAACCACCTTTTGACTAGTTTGTTGACAAAACACCTTAATGGCACTTCTTGACAAGTTGTTTGACACTTTCTTGAGCAACTTTTACAATTTTTACCATTTATGCCTAAATTTCACCAAATGACTAAAAATGGTCCTAAACCACTTAGAATGGTCTCAAATGACCTTATTTACATCAATAAAGCCAAAACAAAGAAAAAAAAAAAGCTTTACAATATAACTTAAAATTGCATCAAGGGTGCTCCTACACCATACTCCCAAGGAAGAGAAAATTTGAGGTCCACCTCAAAGAGGAATCTTCCTTCTTGTCTTCCAATTCCTTTGCATTTTTTCCTTCATCTTGGAAATTATCACTGGGTCATTCTTCCTCTTCTTCTTATTGTTACTTGATTTTTACCCACGGCCTTAATTAGGCAGGGCAATTTGTGTTTCAGGTGTTCATGAAGGCCAAATGGGGACATTGTTGTACATGATTAAATCATACCCCTAATGTATTTCTCAAGGAACTCAATTGGAAAGCCTACCTCAGTCAATTTTGGCATAAAATCCCTCTAAGGAGAAAGTCAGCAAGACCTTCCAGATGTCTTTCCGACTAGCAGGGGTTCTATTCATTTTTGAAATGTCTCGGTCAACCAGACATTTTAATCGCCGTGGGTTTTTATATGTCTCCCTGACATGCTGAAGTCTCGCCGACTGATTGCACCAAAGGAAATCTCAGTGAAAGGTTATTCCTTCGGCATAAGGTCTAGCCGAAGGAAAAGGTCTCGGTGATAGAGGTCGCTTCAGGGTGAAGTCTCACCGATAGGGTGGACTCTTGCCAAGATGAAACGGCGTCGATGAAAGATTTAAGTTTGGCATAAGGTCTTGCCGACCGAGTGATGTCTCACTGAAAGGATGTTGCCTTTGGTATAGGGTTGTGCTTTCGAGTAGAAGTCTTGCCGACATGGGGTGGTGGTCCCCGATGGTGGTCTCGACGAAAGGTTTGAGTTTGCCGTAATGTCTCGGTGACCAAGCAAGGTCTGGGCAAAGAGGAAAAGTCTCGCCGAGGGTTCTTGGTTTGGCGTAACGTCTTGCTGACTACTGAGGTCTCGGTGAAAAGGCATAACTTTAGGGAGAATTCTTCCTAACAAAGGAGGTCTCGGCGAAAGATCAGAGCTCGGTAAAAGGTCTCATCGACCGAGTGATGTCTCCCTGATAAGAATAAGCTCTCACCGAAACAAGGTAGCTTCGACAAGAAGTCTTACCGACTCGATAGGGTCTTGTCGAAATGAAGTGAGCTCGAGGAGAATGGAGGAGCTCGCTATGAAGTCTCGTCGATCTGGTGGTGTCTTGCCGATAGTGATGGATCTGTTATAGGCTTCGGTGAGACCTCTGGCCGACAGCGATAGTCTGGGCAATAATTTTTGACATCGGTGTGACTTCTGCAGCTTGATATGAACTCTTGCCAATGGTTGTGAGCTATGTCGATAACTACTAAAGGAATAATCGCATCGGGAAGACACGGCTAGTGTCTCACCGACATGCGATTCTGATGAAGCGACCTTTGACCATCTGGGAATCTATGTGGCATGAGTTCAACCAATCGAAAGGAGCTAAAGACGGACCATGGGCAGTTTGACTATTGTGACTATCCTTGTGAGGAAGATCAACGGAATGTGAGTAGTATGGTTCTACTTTGTGATCAAGGAAGAAGAAACTGTGAGTCACAGTGACAGCTAGGATCGCTACTGGCAAAGAGGGGGATCATCATTAATGATAATGCTTTAGAGCATTCAAAGTGGCCCTTCAAGGAGGTTCAAGGATGGACACAGAGGCTAGAAGTAAATGCAAGTATTCCATAAGATCTAAAGGATTCTCCTGAGGGCGATCTATCACCAACATGGGCAGCGGGGATATGCATTTAATGCAGAAGTAACTTGATTCAAAGGATCTAAGGGTAGATCTTTTTGGAGGCGGATATTTTTGTAAGCCCTAGGGAAAGGGCTGATACTTTTTGTGTATATGGAATTTTTGCCTCATTTTGTAAATAGTTCTTACCTAGTACTTTTCTTCTTTTGTAACTTGTGAAGTTCTTTGCAGAAGAGAGGCTATGTTTTGTAACTCATGACAGGCATGTATATCAGTGTTTCACCATTGAAATCAATGAGTATAAGCACTTTACCTTTTTGATCTTTCTATTAAATTGTGTGCATTCGTATAATTGATGAAACTGCTTGTGAAACTGTATGATTCCTTGTGGTTATGTCTTATCTTAGCACCATTCTGTAGAGCATTATGTTTTTTTGCAAGTTGTGAGATGTGTTCAGAATGTAGTATTCTCTAGTTGTGAAGTTATTTCTTCCTTCTAGGAGTGTAGCCATATGAACCTTTTCATGAAATGTTTATGCAGAAAATGTATGTGATTGAGTTGTGTACAACTAAGCTTTTTTCATTGACTGAAATTGTGTGTGTAAACTATGTTATGTGTCTTCTTAGTAAATTTGGTGCATCACCATAGAGACAGTGTTTTCATTAGTTTTAATGTATTCTCCTTCTACTCTTTTCCTTTACAAGATCAGTATTTAGGTGATAGCACAAAGGAATCCGGCCTTCTCTGGAGGTTGACCTTTGCTTACAAGTAACCCACAACTTTGAAGGTATTCCCATGTTACACTAAGGTGTTGAACATTAGGTTCAACAGGGTGCAATTTCAAGTGATAACACTTATACCATCTCTTCTCTAGCAACCTCTTAGCCTTCTAGCAACCTCTTAGCCTTCATGTTCCAAAAGTCCATTTTTTGTGTATATACCTTAGTAGCATCATCTATATCTTCACTCTCATCATTAGAGTACCATATAACAACATTTTCACCATAACCACAACTTGCATCATATTCTTGCAAATTTGCATACACCTCATTAGCGAAAAAATATACATCTTCATTAACAACCTTATTATCAACATCTTGAGTATCAATACCAACTTCATCAGCAACAATCTTCTCTACTTGTTCATCAACAAAAATTTCATCAACTACTTGATTACCAATAACAACCATATCATTTATCTCAACATCAATATGTTCATCAACAAACAAATAAGTTTGTTCATCTTCAAACACAATTGGAATATGTAATACCCCTCGTGTAGCTGCTACTTTTCTAATACTCTTTTATGTTGAGTTGTGTGCTTGAGACTGTGATGGTGATTGTTTCACCAGTTTGACTTGCGTGGATTTATAGTTTAGTTTGGTTGGATGCACATGATACTTCTTATGATGATCTATGGCATATGTTATGTGGTGTTTGTTCTATCTAGATATGTTATTGCTCTTATGAGGTACTATGTTGTAATGATATGGTTTAACGCTTAATTCTAGATATGGAGTATGATGTGTATTTTAGTGAGTCCTGGTGAAAGTACGGGGTGGCATCACTTGCTCATGAGTTCCCTACTATGCTGTGACTACCTTTCATGGTGTGTCTTTGCTAGAGATTTATATGTTATTTGATGTTGGTTTCATGCAAGATGCAGGTACTGAACATCGACTCCACTTGCATTGCTATATCTAAGCGTGTCCCATAAACCCAATGAGTATGAAGTTTTAAAAAGGAGTTGACAAGGAAGTGTCCCCATCCAAGTTTGTCACCCCCGTTGTTGTGTCTAACGGTGTTGTTCGTCCATGACCCCGTCTTCGTTTCGGTATTGTTTTGTGTTGTTCATTTATTTTAATCTTTGTATATGTGTCATTTTAGTTAATGATTATGTTTGATATTTCCTTGATTAGATTATTAATTTTATTTAATTAAAATGATTAAATAGTTAGTTGAACGTTGCTAAATTAATTATTAAATTTAAATTCATTAAGTTTTAAAGTTGATAAAGTAAATGTTGATATTTAATTATAGGGTGAATAAATAAATTGGGTAAATAATATTGTTTATGATTATAAATAGTCATTTTGTAAAATGGGATAGTATAATTTAATGTTTTGTTGTTAATTATTAAGTTGATGATAAATATTAGAAATAAAGAGATTTTTATTAATTTTTCTGTTATGAGTTTTAAATCAAATCAAATAAAAGTGAAATATTTCATCGAAATGGGGAAAAAATCATGAAAAGAAGGAAAAGGACAAATGCATGTTCACTTTCTATTCAAAAAATTTGTAAGGAAATGGAAACTTGCTACTTTGATTGATTTTTTCTTTTGAAAACAAAAAAGAGTTTATTTTAATTTAATTGGAAAAAAAAGTTTGTTCAACTTGCATTTTTGTGGGTGGTTTTCAAACAAGAAACTTTGTCTGCAAAAAAGAAGAATTTATGGCTCTCTTTTCTTTCTCTGTAAACATTTATACAAAAATTAGCTTCAAGGAAAAATTTGGAAAAAGTTGTTGAGGAAAGAGGGAGAAATTCGCGAAGGGCTATTTCGAAAGAACGAAGAGGAGATTGCCACACACGTCACTCTGTTTGCAAAGTGTAGGACTCTAGGTTCATTATTTTCTATCCATTTTTAATGGTTGTTTGAAATTGAATGTCTAGTTTTCATACTCGAAATGGTGATCGTATTTAAAATGGTTTATGTTCCCTTGGAAATTGATTCTTGTTTGAAAAAAAATAAGGGTTTTGAAAATCTATTTGAAATATATCAATTTTGTTGTTTGGCTAAGTGCAATTCTTCACCTTCAATTAAATGAGAATGAGATTATGTTTTTCTATCTTTACTTTCAAATGGAACTGGTTGAGAAATAGAATTTCTGGTTTGGCCTTGGTTTGTCTCTCTTGTTCTTTACCCGTAAATTTATTTTCTTGCGTTTTAATTTGATCATGGTATCATATTACTTCTCTTGATCAATTTTGCTTGTTATACTTTGGGTGCTAGAGAAAATTGGTTTTCTATTAAAGAAAGATGCTTTTATTTTGTTTATGAAAATTATATTTCTTTTTTAAATATATATATATATATATATATATATATATATTTATAAATTTCTATATTTTCATGGAAGTTACGCGATGAGGGAGAGATTGCTCCGACCACACCCTAACCCCCATGTTCTCCCCCACGCGTTTGAGCCTCCTTGGTTTTGGTTGCATAGTAGTCGTGTGAAGGTTGCACACAACATCCCATGAGACTGTTGTGCATAGCACATATGGGCTGCACACAATAGCCCCTTGGCTATTGTGCGCAACAATAGTGAGGTTGCAACCTCCCTATATGGGGGTTGTTGCCTTATTGAATTCTTTATATATTTATTTATTATTTTGTTTCAAATTTTATTTTAATTTATTAATATATAATATATATATATATATATATGTATATATGTATATATATATAAACTATGTTTTCAGTATTTCATTATGTAGATATAAAATTATATAGTATATATATATATATATATGTTTGTATATATATATATGTATATGTATGTATATATGTATATATATATAAACTATGTTTTCAATATTTCATTATGCAGATATAAAATTATATAGTAATATATATATATATATATGTATGTATATATATATACATAGAGATTTATATATATGTACTTGGATGTATATACATGTAAATCATGTGATATTTAATTATCAATGTTTGGTTATAGGCTACTGAATTAAAAAGAAAGTTTATTTAATAATTATATTGTAGAATTTTTATTAGAAAAAAAGAAAAAATATAATATAAGAGAGTTGGATAAAATAGATTTTTACGTTTCATAGAATAAAGTATACTTTGTTGGTTTACTGCAAATTCAAAGAAGTAATTTTAGAATTTGGGAAATTTAATTTTAACACAAATTGGCTAAAATTAAGAATGAATGGATTCATATCATTGTTAGGAGAGTATGTTTATGGAAATTAATGATGTGTTAAGTGATTATGATTTTAATATTAGTTTTCCTCAAAATAAGTTTAATTCTTTTTGAAAATGGAGTTTAGAATGTTATCATGGATTTTTTGTTTAAATGTGAATGATGGTTAAGGATTCCTCCTTTGTGATTGTCTCTTGAGGTTTTGGATTGGATTTATTCCTTATTTTCCCTTGGGTCATATTCTATTTGCTTTGAATTGGTGTATAGGCATGTGGGAACCCTCAAGGTCATGTTATCCTCCATTAGGAGTTTGAGATTATCTGGTCTTTAGGCTTCCGGAGGCGAGAGTAAGTTTGTTTTTTATTGAGTTTATTATTTGATTTGGTATTTGAAAAAGTTTGTTCATAATTGTGATTTTGAGTTTATGCTTGGGTTGTACCTATTTTCATGAGTATTTATGCATGTGGTCGTTGGCCAGATGATTGTGCCTCGCATGTGTTTCAGTATTGAGATTTAGTTCTACTCTATGTTGGTACAACCCCTTGGATCTATGGTTTTGGGTTTTGGGTTTCTAGGGAGAGTGGCTCTTCATGGGGGCCGGTGCACAAAGGGGCGGCCTAGATAACCCATGCAAGAGTTAGTGTAATAAGACATGATAACTTAATTAAAAGAATTAGTGGGTTTGGGTAGGAATAACATTAACAAGATAAGTAAGGATGCCTCGTCAACTCGTTAGGGCTTTCGCAGACTAAGGGCGGGTTGAGAAGGTCGTGGTTAGCAAGACCAAGAACTCATCTTCATGAGAGGTTAGTGGCCCTGCATGAGTCACCCTATGGGGTCGGCACCTAGAGAGGCAACTAGGATAACCATAGATGGGGGTTGACGCCTAGAGAAAGGTAGCTAGGATAACCCATGCCAGGACCATGTGATGACACTATCCCCTAGCACCCTTTGTGATTTGTTGACTTTGCATGCCTCTCGAAGTGGTCTATTGATGTTGTGATTTCCTTTGTATTTTTTGCATCACTCTTGATTGGTGTTGAGACCTGTTGTTATCTGTTTGGATTTTCTTCGTTGAGGATCCTTCCTTGTCTTCTCCTAGCACGAGGAGTGGGTTTTCTAACCCACACGGTCAGGTGGAATGTGATTTACACTCCGTTGGGTTCCCTGTCAGCGTACATGAAGTACAGTGCAGTACCATCCAGATGGAACATGATCCAAAGGTTCTCTTGTTGCTAGATATATATTTTTGTATTTCAGTCATATTCTTGTATTGATGTATTACTCCCACATGTGTTGGGGAATTTAATGATGTAAACTTATGTAATTCATCCATGTTATGTACTAGAGGCTGATGTAATGTATAAATGTACTTTTGTATTCCTTTCATGACTAGTGATAGTGGTTATTGCCTTATGAACATGTATTTGTGGAAATATGATTCTTGTACTTTCATGATTATAATATATGTTATAATTATTAGAAAATGAGTTAACCTTGGTTATATTGATTTATCACTTGTGAATGCTTTAATGTTAGAGTTTTTTTTTTTTTTTTTTTAAAAGTGGTTGTGTCACTGAAATATTTTATTAATTTTGGAAAAAGTTATCATACAATGTCCTAGTTCAGGGGAGCATACCGGCATGAAAGAACCAGGAGAAGAAAACCTCCAGTTATAGCTCCAAGAGATATAGATGATAGATTACAAAATATAATCCATGGGTCAATCCAAACAGAGATCCCAAATACAATCAATTCTACCCTAAGAGAAAGAAATCCAAATAAAAACAATCAACAAAGATCATGTACAACACCATCCACCATGGGATTTGAGTTGGCTTCGTAATAGGATAGTGGCCATACATGAACCGATGAGAACTTCTTCCTTGTCTTCACAGCTGATGGAGAGACACTGTCGGATTTTGCAGCAACATCAAATAATAAGTGAGTAAGAAGAAGATTTACTCCAGCAGAAAGCACCACAGGAGGAAGCTTAACACTAAGGAATTTGCATCCAGATGTCATTTCTTCAAAGTTATCGTTCTCAATGCCAGACCCAATGAGTACATAGCCAAAGCTTCCTTGTGAATAGGAGAAGAAATGTCCTCATCATCAAGCACAAAAAGCTAACCAAGACAAAATGTGACTGGAAAAGTCGACTCCACAATGTTCATTGAGCCAACATCCAAATCACCCAACATAGAAGCACCAAACCAATCTTTCCCTGTAATCACCACAGATTTTGGCACTATAAACGTATCACCAGCACAATTCTCAAAGGCTCTAAACTGCACACTATGAATAATTTGAAATTTCCTATTGTTTCTCAACCCAAACAAGAATATCATGGATGAATGGTTTATATTAATGTAATTTAGAATTTCATTTATTATCATTTCGTTATGGGTTAGTATTCGTAATGTTACCTCATGTACCCTAGAGGACTTAGGTGATTAACTTGTATTCATTTAGTTGAATTTCTTACATTGGAAAGCTTAATATACATACCTTTATGTTAAAAAAAAATTGTGCGTTAATAGTTGTCCTTTGGGGTTTGCATGACGGGGCATTACAACTTGGTATCAGAGCTAGGTTTGCAAACATTGGGTTCTCTGGGTAGTTTGATTCCATTAGCCAACTTTTACGTTTAACTCTTGATCTCTCATGTTCCTCTCTAATGTTGTCCAAGAACATGCCTTGTGTTTGAGGTTGTGGCTGAGGAAGAGGCCGAGGTGGTGGTCATGGGGCCAACTACCAAATTTCATCGCCTCTGAGTTCCCATGGTTTAGAACATGAGGAGCATCAGAGTTCCCAAAACAATCCAGGGCGTGGAGGTAAAAATCTGGAGCAGCAGGGTTTGGAAGGAGGGAAGTTGCGACACCTACTTGAGGAGATTCTGGGTCAATTAGGCCCTAGACCTAAGGAGCAACAACAAGTGGAAAGGGAAAGGGAGAGATCACCAAGATGTGGTGAAACTAGCAGCAAAGCAGGATGCAGTAGTGGCAGGTCACATGAGAGACCTAATGAGAGCATGACCTCCCACATTCGATGGTTCTGGTGAGGGTCTCGAGGCAGAAACATGGTTGATTGATCTAGACAGATTCTTTGATATGCATCCTTATGGTAGTAATACCATGGCTAGGTGCACCATCATGCACCTCAGAGGATTTGCATCCACTTGGTGACGACTTGAAGAGTAGAAATTTCATATTGACATCAACATGGTGACTTGGGAATTGTTTATGGAGAGATTTAGAGCCTGTTTTCTTTCTGATCACTAGAGACAGTGTCGAGCAGATGAATCCCACGAGCTAAGACAAATGGAAATGTCTATTGAACAATATGAGCGTCATTTTTTTGAGCTCAAGCAGTATGCAGGAATTGGTAACGAGGAGGCAATGCTTGTCCAACACTATGTCAGGGGCTTAAATGCCTGAATCAGTGGTGGAGTTCAAGTCTTCAAGACAAAGACAATGGAGGTAGCTATTGAGAAGGCTCATCTGGTAGAAGAAAACTTGGCAATGGCATTGGGAGGCCACACAGGAGTTTAGATTGGTAGTGCACCTTCATCAGGTTTTGGTTCTCAAAGTGGTTCAGCCCTAGCTACAGGGTCCTCTAAAGGCCATCAAGCACCCACTAAGGGTGATCAGCAACAACACTCCCAGTCAAGACTTGAGAACTCTCAGGCTCAACATGGTAGTAGGTCACAAAAGAGAAAAGATCAGAGTTGGAAGAGTAACAAACGTGATTGTTCAGATCAACCAACTCAAAGATTTTAGTCTACGATTGGTGGAGGTAGTATTATGCAGTCTAGTGCCCCTTCAGGTGGTTGGGGGTATGGTCATGGAATAGGTTGTTTCTCCTACGGTCAATAGGGACATATTTCTAGAAAATGTCTGCAAAGGAACACTATGAGTTTTAGTTAGAGACCAGCCACTTCTGAGTCGATGGTGGGTGATGCAGGCAAGTCACATCGAGCGTTTTTCATAGTTGACAACCGCCAGGCTAGGCACCAAGGTGCAGTTATAGAGGCTACCGATAGAGGACAAGCAACTGAATTAGGAGCCCATGGGTGAGCTCAAGCGGGTCCAGTGGGGACTTAACGTTGAGATCTTGGCATCATGCAAGGATGTATTCTGCATAGAGAATAATTTCCCTTAATTGTTCACTAACTTCTAGGAGTAAGCCGAGATCTAGGGGAGGATATAATACCCCTCGTGTAGCTACTACTTTTCTGATACTCTTTTATGTTGAGTTGTGTGCTTCAGACTGTGATGGTGATTGTTTCACTAGCTTGACTTTCGTGGATTTACAGTTTAGTTTGGTTGGATGCACATGATACTGCTTATGATGATTTATGACATATGATATGTGGTGTTCATTCTATTTGGATATGTTATTTCTCTTATGAGGTACTATGTTGTAATGATATGGTTTAACACTTAATTATGGATATGGAGTATGATGTGTATTTTAGTGAGTCTTGGTGAAAGGATAGGGTGGCATCACTCGCTTGTGAGTGCCCTGGTACGCCACAACTACCTTTCACGGTGTGTCTGTACTAGAGATTTATATGTTATTTGACGTTGGGTTCATGCAGGATGTAGATACTAGACATCGAATCCACTTGTGTTTCCAAGTCTAAGTGTGTCCCATAAACCCAACGAGTATGAAGTTTTAAAAAGGAGTTGACAAGGAAGTGTCCCCGTCCAAGTTTGTCACCCCTGTTGTTATGTCTAACGGTGTCGTTCATCCACGACCCCATCTTCATTTTGGGATTGTTTTGTGTTGGACATTTATTTTAATCTTTGTATATGTGTTGTTTTAGTTAATGATTATGTTTGATATTTCCTTGATTAGATTATTAATGTTATTTAATTAAAATGATTAAATAGTTAACTGAACGTTGCTAAATTAATTATTAAATTTAAATTCATTAAGTTTTAAAGTTTGATAAAGTAAATGTTGATATTTAATTATAGGGTGAATAAATAAATTGCATAAATAATATTGTTTATGATTATAAATAGTCATTTTGTAAAATGGGATAATATAATTTAATGTTTTGTTGTTAATTATTAAGTTGATGATAAATGTTAGAAATAAAGATATTTTTTATTAATTTTTGTGAGATAATTATGAGTTTTAAATCAAATCAAATAAAAGCGAAAGATTTCATCGAAATGGAGAAAAAATATGAATAGAAGGAAAAAGATGAATGTATGTTCACTTTCTATTTGAAAATTTAAAAGGCAATGGAAACTTGCTACTTCGATTGATTTTTTCTTTCAAAAACAGAAAAGAGTTTCTTTTAATTTAATAGGAAAAAAAAAAGTTTGTTCAACTTGCATTTTTGTGGGTGGTTTTCGAACAAGAAACTGTCTACAAAAAAAAAGAATTTTTGGCTCTCTTTTCTTAAAAGTTTGCTCAACTTGTATTTTTGTGGGTGGTTTCCGAACAAGAAAATTTGTCTGCAAAAAAAAAGAATTTTTGGCTCTCTTTTCTTTCTCTATAAAAATTTATACAGAAATTAGCTTCAAGGAAAAATTTGGAAAAAGTTGTTGAGGAAAGAGGGAGAAATTTGCGAAGGGTTGTTTCAAAAGAGCGAAGAGGAGATTGTTGCGCACGCCACTCTTTTTGTAGAGTGTAGGACTCCAAGTTCACTATTTTCTATCCATTCTTAATGGCTATTTGAAATTGAATGTCTAGTTTTCATACTCGAAATGGTGATCGTATTTAAAATGGTTTATGTTTTCTTGGAAATTGATTCCTATTTGAAAAAATAAGGGTTTTTAAAATCTATTTGAAATATATCAGTTTTGTTGTTTGGTTGAATTCAATTCTTCACCTTCAATTAAATGAGAATGAGTTTATGTATTTCTATCTTTACTTTTAAATGGAATTGGGTGACAAATAGAATTTCCGGTTTGGCCTTAGTTTGTCTCTGTTGTTCTCTACCCGTAAATTTATTTTCTTGCATTTTAATTTGATCATGGTATCAAATTACTTCTCCTCATCAATTTTGCTTGTTCTACTTTGGGTGTTGGAGAAAATTGTGATTATTCTGGAGAAAATTGGTTTTCTATTGAAGAAAGATGCTTTTATTTTGGTTATGAAAATTATATTTCTTTTTAATATATATATATATACATGTCAGTATTTTCTTGGAGGTTACAAGATGAGGGAGGGATGGCTCCAGCCACACCCCAACCCCCATGTTCTCCCTCACGCGTTTGAGCCACCTTGGTTTTGGCTGCATAGCAACTGTGTGAAGGCTGCACACAACAGCCCATGAGACTGTTGTGTGCAACATGTATGGGTTGCACACAACAGTCCAAGTGACTGTTGAACACAACAGCCCCTTGGTTGTTGTGCGTAGCAGTGGTGAAGCCACGACCTCCCTGTATGGGGGCCACTGCCTTATTGAATTTTTATATTTGTTTTTTCTTATTTATTATTTTATTTATTATTTATTAATATATATATATATATATATATATATATATATGTATATATATATATATATATATATATATATGTATATATATATAAATATATATATATATGTATATATATATAAACTGTGTTTTTAGTATTTCATTATGCAGATATAATATTATATAGTATATATATATATATATATATACATAGATATTTATATATATGTACTTGGATGTATATACATGTAAATAATGTGATATTTAATTATCAATGTCTGGTTATAGGCTGTTGAGTTAAAAGGAATTTTTATTTAATAATTATATTGTAGAATTTTTATTAAAAAAAAGAAAAAATATAATATAAGAGAGTTGGATAAAATAGATTTTTACATTTTGTAGAATAAATTATACTTTGTTGGTTTGCTGCAAATTGAAAGAAGTAATTTTAGAATTTGGGAAATTTGATTTTAACACAAATTGGCTAAAATTAAGAATGAATGGATTCATATCATTATTAGGAGAGTATGTTTATGGAGATTAATGATGTGCTAAGTGATTATGATTTTAATATTAGTTTTCCTCAAAATAAGTTTAATTCTTTTTGAAAATGGAGTTTAGAATGTTATCATGGATTTTCCATTTAAATGTGATTGATGGTTAAGGATTCCTTGTTTGTGACTGTCTCTTGAGGTTTTGAACTGGATTTATTCCTTATTTTCCCTTGGGTCATTTTCTATTTGCTTTGAACTGGTGTATAAACATGTGGGAACCCTCAAGGTCATGTTATCCTCCATTAGGAGTTTGACATTATCTGGTCTTTAGGCTTCCAGAGGCAAGAGTAAGTTTGTTGTTTATTGAGTTTATTATTTGACTTGGTATTTGACAAAGTTTGTTCGTAATTGTGATTTTGAGTTTATGCTTGGGTTGTACATGTTTTCATGAGTATCTATGCATGTGGTTGTTGGTGAGATAATTGTGCCTCATGTGTGTTTCATTATTGAGATTTAGTTCTACTTTGTGTTGGTACAACCCCTTAGAGCTTTGGTTTTGTGTTTTGGGTTTATAGGGAGAGTGGCTCTTCATGGGGGCCGGATGCACAAAGGGGTGAATTGGATAACCCATGCAAGAGTTAGTGTAATAAGTGATAACTTAATTAAAAGAATTAGTGGGTTTGGGTAGGAATAACATTAACAAGATAAGTAAGGATGCCTCGTCCACTCGTTAGGGTTTTCACAGACTAAGGGTGGGCTGAGAAGGCCATGGTTGGAAAGACCACTACCTCATCTTCATGAGAGGTTAGTGGCCCCGCATGAGTAACCCTATGGGGCTGGCACCTAGAGAGGCAACCAAGATAACCATAGATGGGGATCGGTGCCTAGAGAAAGGAAGCCATGATAACCCATGCCAGGACCATGCGATGACACTCTCCCCTAGCACCCTTTATGATTTGTTGACTTTGCATGCCTCTGGAAGTGGTCTATTGATGTTGTGATTGCATTTGTATTTTTTGCATCACTCTTGATTGGTGTTGAGACTTGTTGTTATTTGTTTGGATGTTCTTGGTTGACGATCCTTCCTTGTCTTCTCCTAGCACGGGGGGTGGGTTTTCTAATCCACACAGTCGGGTGGAACATGCTACACACCCCGTTGGGCTCCCTGTCAATGTACATGAAGTGAAATGCAATGCTATCTAGATGGAACATGATCCATAGGTTCTCTTGTTGCTAGATGTATATTTTGTATTCCAGTCATATTCTTGTATTGATGTATTACTCCCACATGTGCTGGGGAATTTAATGATGTAAACTTATGTAATTGATCCATGTTATGTACTGGAGGTTGATGTAATGTATAAATGTACTCTTGTATTCCTTTCATGACTTGTGATAGTGGTTACCGCCTTATGAACATGTTGTATATGTGGAAATATGATTCTTGTACTTTCATGATTATAATATATGTTATAATTATTGAAAAATGAGTTAACCTTGGTTATATTGATTTATCACTTGTGAATGCTTTAATATTAGAGTTATAATGCATTAATGGTTTATATTAATGTAACTTGGAATTTTGTTTATTATCATTTCGTTATGGGTTAGTATTTGTAATGTTACCTCGTGTACCCCAAAGGACTTAGGTGATTAACTTGTATTCATTTAGTTGAACTTCTTACATTGGAAAGATTAATATACATACCTTCATGTTAAAAAAAAATTATGCGTTAATAGTTTTCCTTTGGGATTTGCATGATGGGGCATTACAGAATATCATGCATCTCAAATTTTAACTTACTTTTCTCAAAAAAATTTACCTCTTCCTCATTTTCTTTCATCCTTGCTTGTCTTTTCCTTCTTTGAATAATCTTTTTGATGGGCCACACAACTCTCTCCTTCACTGTCAAATTCCAACTTGTGGCTTGCCTATACAATTGCTTCAAATTAGCCTCACATCTTTCTATCTTCTTACTGAGTTCCTCTACTGCTTGCCTCATTTCTTGATCCTTATTCTTTTTCTTTGCATTGTCCTCTTTTCTTTTCCTCTCTTCTTGTTTCTTCTTCCTTCTTTGTGAATCCTCAGCCTACAAACATCTTTCCAATCTTCTCAACAAATCCATCTTCACAAGAAAGTCTCTCCTTGCTTCCACTTCACTTTGCCTCACCTAGGAAATTAGGTTCCTTCATCAACCTGCACAACACACACCCACAAACACAAACTCTTCCTCTACCCAGACCTTACCGGGCTTTGATACCACTTGATGCAAAGCTAGGAGGATCACAATTCCAGTCAACCAAACATTCAAAGCAATGATGCAAAATTATTGCTCTTATGAATTCTTTGCTTAGTTTGCAATAACACAACTGATAAATCATCAAAAATGACAAAAATGAAATAAAATTGATTCACTTGACAACTGTCATAAACTGATTCATCTCAAATAATGATTAAGTGTATTCTAGATCACATTGGAAACATTGACATGGCAGCCCACAATTTAATGCAAAGAATGGTCATTAATAAATTTCACAAAATAAATAATAAATCCAATCGCTTCAGTGAGATTGAAGATAACATAACTACAGTCTTTTCCTCCAATTTTTATGAAGATCCAATGGTGGAAAAGAAATTTATTGCATTTTTTCTAAAAACTGCAAACCCTGGGTAGGGTTTAGACCTGCCCTCACAAAAATGGTCATAAATTAATCAAATCTTAATTAAATTTGATGAGATTTGAAGAAAATTAAATTAGATTCACATGAAAAAAAAATCGAATTGGTTTAAGATCAAAATATGGACTGTACAATCTATACCATCACATTTTTTAGACTACAAATTCTGCACAATATTGTTAGAATAGGGAAGTCTCACCAAAATAGTCACATATCCCACAAAACTCTATAAAACTCAATGAGACAAAAATAATTGTAAACTAGAAACAAATATTTTTCCATCTATATATTATACTCCATGATATGAGTTCATACTAGGCCATACAATGCACAACTTCAGCCTAAAAACAATGTAAGAATCAGAAAATGCACACAAAATTTGAGGTTTTCATTCATCAAACTTCAAAAATAATGTCTCCAACCCCCAATTCGAGTTTTGTAGGGTGTATTTATACATTTCCAGACAAAACCAACTATTTACAACCACCTTTTGATTAGTTTGTTGACAAAACACCTTAATGACACTTTTTGAAAAGTTGATTGACAACTTTCTTGAGCAACTTTTACAATTTTTACCATATATGCCTAAATTTGACCAAATGACTGAAAATAGACCTAAACCATTTAGGATGGTCTCAAATGACCTTATTTACATCAATAAATCCAAAACAAAGAAAAAAAAAAGTTTTACAATATAACTTAAAATTGCATCAAGGGTGCTCCTGCACTAATAACCTAGGCTTTGAAATGAACCATATCTCTAATACCAAATAAATGCATCAACATGCACTAATACTCAAATGAACTGATGCTCTGGTACCAAATCAAAATGTACAATATTAACACCAAAAAAAACACGAAATCTCTTATACCAATTTAGACCAAAATGAAATCTTAGTAGTATTTTGGCAGCAAGGCGATATGATAAAACAAATATTTTCAAAAATGTGAAATATCTTTCATTAAATAATTCACTATTACATATATGCATCGTGCATAATCAATTTTTGGATTACCAAGATCGCTCGAAGTGCAAGGTAAGAGCATACGTCCGATATTGTAAACCAAAAAATCTACAACAAAAGAAAGTGAAAATAGCAACAATAGTAGCAGGACAAGCATACATATAAGTAGAGATAAGGCATGTCCTTTATGGATAAATATTCTCTATGGGTAGGATAATGGTTAAAAATTTAGCATGAATAATATAATCTTGTAAATAATTATCTTTTTATATAATTATATAAATAAAATAAATAAATATTGGGTGTAACCGGACCCTTTGCCTTGTATGACATATTTTAGCTAGCACATGGGATTTTCTATGTTGTGATGTTAGCCATGTTACATTCTAATAATAGGAAGTAACCCTGTTCTAAAAAGAAAGATCCATTTAGCCACTTATAATTGTTAAGTGGATTGTTCTGACTTTACGGTTTCACAAAAATGAAAATAGATATTGTAAATAAATAATAAGTCTAGGATAAAGTAGTAGTAAATTCTAGAGTAAAATATTATGGAGAAAGTGGGAAAAATACAAAAGAGAATGTGGAAAATTTTCAAAAGGTGGGGATATTTCTAGGAAAATCTTGTACAAATCCCATGTGAAACAAGGTGGACCCTTGTACACAAGAGTCTATTCACATGGTGGACCCTTGTACAAAAATGTCTATCTTGTATAAAATATTCCCACATGTAAAATCTATTTTGTCTACTATCAAAAATTGAGGATAGATAATATCTACTGAAAATGTTTTAGTAGATACCCCTCCCCACTTCCATAATATAGACAAATAAATAAAGTAATGCAAGGAGTGACAATTTCTACCACATTGCATGATAATCCTTCTTTGTCTTCTCTAGAGAAATGACCTATTAGAATAGGTAAAAGGTGAAGGTGACCGGATCTTTGGGTCATTTGAAGCCTAAAATTAAGGCCTCTTGAGCTCATTTGAGGAATTCCAAGTTTGGGCATCAAGTGTTGAGTGATCAAGCATTGGATCACAAGTTAGAGAGTTTGAGTGATTGGAGCTTGGGTATAGAGTCTTAGAGGTTGAGTCTTCATATTTTCTAAAGTCCATAAGTCTAGAGTCTGGTTGTAAGAATATCAAATGTATGCTCTTTCCTTATGCTTCAAACGATCTTAGTAATTAGAAATCTGATTATGCCTAATGCATATATGTAATAGTGAACTTAATGAAAGATATTGCACATTTCTAAAAATATTTTTTCTATCATATCACCTTATAGTCAAAATACTACTGAGATTTCATTTTGGTCCAAATTGGTATCATAGTTCCATGTGTCATTTTGGTGTCTATCTTGTCCATTTTTATTTGGTATTCGAGCATTACTATATTTGAGTATTAGTGCATGCTGGTGTATTTTTTTGGTATCAGAGCCATGGTTCATTTTAGAGCCTAGGTTTTTTTGAAAACATTGAATCATAACATATCCATGTTCTGTAAAGATCTAGTTATAGTGAATGTTTTTCATAAGAGTCATATGTTGGTATCCAAAATAAGAGTGAAGAATTAAAGATCAAAGGTCTAGAGATGCAAAGTAGTTGTGGAGCCATAACCATAAGACCCATGTTGAAGCTGAAGGATAGGCATGTGAATGGAATCCGTAAGACAACTTATAAGTATAAATTAATGGTCTACAAATTTTTTTTAGAAAATCCTAAAACTCTTCAATGGAAAACCAAAGATCTCTTAATGCAATTTCTTCACTTTCATCTATTATTCATAATGTGTTTGAGGATAAAGAGGAATATGCTGATAGCAAGGGAAATTTTAAGCTTCCAAATATTAAGATTTCATTTTTTTATCCTGAGAAAGGAAAAAAAGCTAGGACTATAGATTTAGTTAGGCAAGCTAATGATGATAAATCCCTAATAGACTCGATGTCTAAAAAGCTGAAAAATATAAGTAGCAAAAGAGATTAGAAAGAATTAAAAGGTTAAAAAGATTCCTACATAATTTTGTTCAAATGAAGGATCTTTGCATAAGAAAGAAAACAAAGAATTGGTTGATTTGGTTTCTAGAAATTTAGATAAAATAAGAGCTTATGTCAAGAAAACCATAGTTACTTAGGTAGAAAATGATAGCTCGGGAAAGGAACAAAATAAAGCAGTTCTTCAAAAATAAAAGGAAAAGAAAAAAGAGAAAGCTAAGGAAGTAATAGTACCTACTAGGAAAATAGTTGTTTATAAAAGGAAAGGTTTCTTCGATGATAAGGATGAACATAGTAGTTCTACTAAGGTCACAAGAAAGGAATCTAAAAAACATTCTATTGTGATGCAAAGAAGGGTATCAAAAGGTCTCACACACTCAATAAATGCTTCCTCAAAGTCTTAACATAATAAACAAAATGGTTCCTTCACAAGTTCAAGGTTTACACATGCAAGGTCTGCACATGCTCACCAAATCAATTTCCACACCTTTCCAATGATTCTTTATCAAACCCTAATTCTTAGCCACCTTCATATGCCCAAAACCATGAGTTTTCTATCTAGGGCATCACAAAAAATTTATCAATTTTCCTCCCCTGCTCCTATAAACCACATGAAAGAAAAACCTACACCTAAATATGCCATTCCACCAAGTTAGAGCATTTTCTACCAAATGGAATGGCTTACAAATCCATTTCCTTCAATCAAACCCTCAAATCAATGTTTCAAGGTAGATTTTAGAAAAATTTCTCTAAAACACTCAACCCTAGATGAAATCAAATGAGAAAAAGTGAAAATGGGAGCTAATACATCCCTTCAAAAATTCCAATGTTTAAATATGCACTTACAGGCCATAGAAGGCCATACTACTAGTTGTAGCAGCGAATCCAATGAATAAAAAGTAGAAGATAGTGTTCTTAATTGCTTCCAACTTCTAAAATTATATCAACAACCTTGACTCGACCATTACATGGTGTATTTAAACATTTCTAACCAAAATCCAACCATTTCCAACTACTTTTTGAATGCTAACTGTTCACCTTCCAATACAAGCCAAAAAGTGCAAAATTGGTCATGCAACTTTTGCAACATTTGCAAAACTAGACAAATTTTACAAACTTGACCCCATATGACTCTAATCGCCTAAAAACATTAGAAATGGTCTCAATAGACCTTATTTCACACAAAAACATGACTTCACCAAACCAAAACTAACACTTAGTAACTTTTTGCACTAAAATCTATGGTGCCCTACACCATACTCCCGGACAAAAGGAACTCAAGTCCCCTTGAGGATTGTGCTGCAACAAAAGCATGCTTGATCACATCATTCTTTGATCTCCAAGTGCCTTTCCACCTGGTAACCCCTTCCATTGGATCAAATACTAGAAATTAGCATTAGTCTTTGCATTTTTGAACTATTTGGCATCTAGAAATTGCTTCAACTTCAATGACCTCCTTGATGGATGTTCTTTGACTCCTACTTCACCTGAAACTGATGTTAAATTTGCATCACCATCTGGAACCTTATCTCTTTCTATCTTGTAATGGACTTCCTTCTTCTATAATTCCATTATGTGCTTGAATTTTCTCTTCTTCCCTTGTAGCTTACCCTTGATCACTTCACCTCTGATTTAAATCTCTCCCATCTGATACTCTACCCCTAAGACTACTACTTTATCGAGTTTACTAACCTCTGATATGAAATGACCAACCTCAAGTTTACCAACCTCATATTTACCAATCCTTGAATGACCACTATCCTCTTTTGAAAACAATAAACAAACCACTCTTTCCATCATCACATCAACATGCTTCTCAAACCAATCTTGGATCCCCAAAATTAATTCATCCTTGACCTTATATAACTCAGATGTTGACACCAACTCAATATCATTTCCCTCCAAAATGGAATCATTCTTCAATGTTGTTTTAGTATCTTCATGTTTATAAATGGCTGCAAGGTTCCTATCCTCCTCTTGTTCTACTTTAATGAACTCTTTCCTACCAACCATCATCACATTAGCTTGCTTAGTTTGTCTTTTATCAGCTTCCTTCAAGGGTTTCAAAGTAAGAGAGATTCCATCTTTGTTTAGCTCATAAGTTTTCTGCCTACCATCATACATTGCATGCCTATCAAATTGCCAAGGCCTCCCTAGCAGCAAATGGCATACATCTATAAGCAACACATCACATAGAATCATATCCTTATACCCTCCTATATTGAACTCAACCCAAGCTTTCCCATTAACCAAAACAGATTGACCCTCATTCAACCAAGAAAATTTATAGGGAGTATCATGTGGTATTCTAGGAAAATGAAGTTTCTCAACCATTTCAATGGACACCATATTATTAGTACTACCTGAATCAACTACAACCTTACATACCTTACCCATGCACTTGCAAGTTGTCTTGAAGAGTGTTCTTCTTTGATGACTCATTCTCTTCTAATGCTTTGATGAGAGTCCTTCTTACCATTAGAGATTCACCCACCTCAAGAGCAACATGTGATACTAAACCCACACTTTCACAGTCCTCTCCTTGGGAAATCTCATTCTCCTTTCTCCACTAGTTGAAGTAGAATCTTGTCCTTCATTTTATTTCCAAGCTTGATTTCCAAACTTGTTACATTGATAACACCTTCTTGTGAATGCATTAGAACCTCTTCCTTGACCACCAAATCTACCCCTAAAGCCTGATCTACCTCCACCAAAACCACCTCTCTGATCAACAACTTGTTCTTGGCCCTTTCTTGCATCTTCTTGGTTCTCATAGGACTGTCTGGGAGTAGAAATTTTACCTATTCCTCTAGCATTGTTTCCTCTACCCCTATTTTATTTCTCCTACCTTCTCGTCAACTTTTCTTCTACTCTAACAACCAACTGAAAGCATTCTTCAACCGTCCTTGGAAGAGCCATGCTTAACTCATCTTGTATATTGACCTTTAATCCATTTATATACCTTGCTACCTTCTCCACTTCATCCTCACATGACCTTCTCTAATGCTCAACTTATGAAACTCCTCTTTATAGGCCATGACATACATCTCCTTTTGTTTAAGATTTTGCAACTTCCTGAATGTTTGAATTACATAGTCACCAAACAAGCATTGACTCTTAACTTTAGACACCATCCTATCCCGTGAATTGTTTTTTCCTTTTCCCTTTTTAACTCTCTTTCTACACATAATTCCACCAAGTTAGGGCATGGCCTTTCAACTTTTTTCTTACAAACTTTACCTTTTGTTCATCTACTACCTGCTTGTATTCAAAATAATTGTCTAGTGCATCAAGCCAATCCAATACTTCTTCACTATCCATCTTCCCACCATACATGGGAAATTCCATTTTCACCTCAGTACTATCTCCTTTGATAGACTTTAACATCTTAATCATCCTTCTTTCACCAGGGTCCAACTCATCATCACCTTGGACTCCTCTTTGACGATTTTCATTCTCACCCTCTTCCTCTTCCTCTCAGTCACTCTCACCTGCAGTGGCCTTACCTATTCTTTGGTTTGTTTCTAATGTTGAAAGTTTGGCTAAAATATCTTCTTGAGACTCCATCATTCTTATTTCCATAGCAATGACTTCACTTCCCTTTGGAAGCATCTTGTACCCTTCAAATTGCAACTTTTCCTTCTTCAAAATTCAACCTCTTTCCTTCAAGTGATCAAAACTTATGCTATGATACCAATTTTATGTATATAATGGTATGAAAAGCTTTCGCAAACTCAATCAATGCTTCCTCAAAGTATTAACACAATAAATAAAATGGTTTCTTCACAAGTTCAAGGTTTACACATGCAAGGTATTCACCTAACAATGCTACAAAGTGTCAAATGTGGATTTTTACAGCTAGACTTCTATCCAACTAGTGGGACACCCTTGGTATATTGAAAATGGCATGTTAGGTCCTAAAAAGGTCTTTAGAACCTTAGACTCTAGACTTTGTTCACACTTCCTTCACAAACGGGCTTCAAACCTAGTAGGACAACAAAGTGACAAAAATGGGAAAATATTTTTATATAAGTAATACCTCCAAAATATAAACATAGAATTGACTACCCCAATAAGGGCTTACATAACATGCTGTAAAATCAACTAGGGTTGCTTTAGAAAGTTTCCTCCAAAAATTGACTGCTACGTTTGAACAATGGCCTAATTAGGCTTGTTTGACGGGTCAGTTATTGATTCCACCAACTCCACTCCTCCATTCTTCATTCTAGAGCACCAAACATGTCTTATTAGGCCTTCACATGCTCACCAAATTTATTCCCACACATTTCCAATGATTCTTTATCAAACCCTAACTCTTAGCCACCTTCATATGCCCAAAACCATGAGTTTTCTATCTAGGGCATGACAAGAACTTTATCAATTCGCCTCCCCTACTCCTACAAACCACATGAAAGAAAAAAATACACCTAAATATTCCATTCCACCAAGTTAGAGCATTTTCTACTGGGTGGAATGGCTTACAAATCCATTTCCTTCAATCAAACCCTCAAATTAGGGTTTCAAGGTAGATTTCAGAAAATTCTCTAAAACACTCAACCCTGGATGAAATCAAATAAGACAAAGTGAAAATGATAGCTAATACATCCCTTCACAAATTCCAATGTTTAAATATGCACTTACAGGTCGTACATGTTCATACTACTGGCTATAGCAGCGAATCCAATGAATAAAACACAAAAGACAATGTTCTTTATTGCTTCCAACTTCTAAAATTACATCAACAACCTTGACTCAACCATTACATGGGGTATTTAAACATTTCTAACCAAAATACAACCGTTTCCAACTACTTTTTGAATGCTAACTGTTCACCTTCCAATACAAGACAAAAAGTGCAAAGTTGCTAATGCAACTTTTGCAACATTTGCAAAACTAGATAACTTTTACAAACTTGACCCCATATGACTCTAATCACCTAAAAACATTAGAAATGGTCTCAATAGACCTTATTGCACACAGAAAAATTATTTCACCAAACCAAAACTAACACTTAGCAACTTTTTGCACTAAAACCTATGGTGCCCTACACCACATTGCTATTACTAAAAAATATTGGTTACAAGAATTAAGTATTATAGAACCAATCAGTATGCCTCTATTTACAAAACAATAAAAGGAATTATATGAAGAATCTTCCCAAAATATTTCTATAGAATTAGAGGTCACTGAGTGAGAAAAATAAAATGGTGAATCTATAAGAATAATGATAGACCCCATGGTTGAACTTCCAGAGGATGAAGATTGGGAAAATATTGCTAAAGAAAATACTGTTGAACAGAGATCTTTGACCCACAACTCCCATGTAGAGAAAATTGGGAATAATGCAACAAATGAATACATTCTAAATACCAGTGATGAGACGTTATGTCAATATGATGCAGTTTGTGTGAGTTATGATACATTCGAAAATTTCTTTAACACCAAAACACAATGGAATGATGGGAAAAAGATAATATTTCTTTTAGAAATACTTAGAGACCAATGGGAAGTGTTGAATATTCATGATGTTTCTCAAGAAATAGAAATAGTTCCTAAAATATAATATGGTTAAATTTAAGTCTCAAAAGGACAAGTATAAAAGGACTTTTTCATAATCTGAAACATCCTTACTAGAAGAAGATGAAGATTTTTTAGTCACACTACTAAAGAATTATCTAAAGGATGTGCAGATGAAATTGGTTATTGAAAAATCCAAAGATCCTTACAAAATGGTAGGAACTAGAGAAGAAGGAAGAGATGTTGTTAACCAACCTTTAAAAAAGTTGAAAAAGCTCCAAACAAACAAGGAAGAGCTTCAGAAACAACTCAAATAGTGGGATAAAAGGTCATCAAAGAATCTCAATCATGGATATATGATCCCACCTTGGAAAAATAATAAAGGAAGTTCTCCTATGCATTATTCTTCAAAGAAAATAAATAAGTATGATTCAAAAGGTTTTGATTTAATTGCTATATTGAGAAATATGTATCTACTAGCTAATGATGTTAAAAGTTTAACAAGACTAGTCAAAACATAGTCTAAGGAGATCAGAGATCTTTCTTCCACAATGGGAGAAACTAAAGAAATTTTGTTCAAATATGATCAAAAAATCTCCTAGACTGAAAAAATTGCAATAGAAGAAATTGAAAACAGCACCAGTAGTAGCAAGAGAAGCATACATAAGAGAAAAGATAAGACATGTTCTTTATAGACTAATATTATTTATGGATGGGATAATGGTTAAAAATTTAGCATGAAGAGTATAATCTTGTAAATAATATTCTTTGTATATAACTATAACTAAAATAAATAAATATTGGGTGTAATCAGACCCTTTGAATCATACTTATCTATTTTCTTGGAAGAAGAATGCTTAAAAGAACTTCTCATATTATTTATTCATGGTGGGATCCTATATCCATGATCAAGATTCTTTGATGACTCAAACATAATAAGAAATTCCTTTAGATTACTATGAGAATGACATGATTTATACTAATTTTATAAGGTTTATTCATCTCTTAATTATTCTGACCCTTTGCCTTGTATGCCATATTTTAGCTAGCACATGGGATTGTCTTTCCATATTTTCATATCTTTAGGTAATAGGAATTTGATATTACTATTGTGGAAAAGCCAAGGAAAGCCAATGTAGTAGTAGATTTCCTCTCTAGACTACCAACCAAATTAGAAGATGTTGTAGACAATTCATTCCTAGATGAGCACTTATTTTCTCTCTTTGTATACACCCTAGTATGTAGACATATCCAACTACCTATTAGTAGGAAAAACACCACCACATCTCTCACCAAGGGATAAGAGAAAATTAGTTCAGAAAAAGGTTCCTTACTCATGGATAGTCGAGTATTTATTCTCATAGGTCCTGGAAATATAATGAAAAGATGCATCAAAGAAGATGATGTGATATCCTCAGTGCATGCCATGATGAACCTTGTGGGGGACACTTTGCAGCAAAGAGGATAACTCTTAAAATTTTGAATACTAGCTATTATTGTCCAACACTTCATAAAGATGCAGTCAATTACACCAGGAGTTGTGATAGATGCTAGAGAATGAGAAGGCCAACAAAAGTAGATGAGATGTCATTACAACCACATCTAGTAATAGCGCCATTTGATAACTAGGAACTAGATTTTATTGGTCCCATCTCCACAACATCAAACAACAAAGAATACACATTGGTTTGTACAAATTACCTTACCAAATGGGTGGAGGTCAAATATTTGAAGTTTGCAAGGGATGGGAATGTGGCCAAATTTCTTTATGAAGATATATTCACAAGATATAGTGTTCCTAGAGAAATTATCACAGACCAAGGGCCACATTTTACATCAGATATGATCACAAAACTAGTGTAGGAATATGAGATCAAACATAAGAAGACTACACCCTACCACCCTCAAGCAAATTGAAAAGTGGAGGTCACTAATAGAGAAATTGAAAACATCCTCACAAAGAGAGTGCAACTCCACAAGGACTAGGCAACAAGGTTACTTGAATCAGTTAAGGCTTATAGGACAATATAGAAGACAACAACAAGCTTTACACCATATGAATTGGTGTACAGTAAAAAGGTTGTACTAACAATAGAATTTGAGTACAAAACTCTAAGGACAGTAGTCAAATTGAGCATAGACTTATCAACAACACAGAAGGAGAGGTTGCATAACCTCAATTCCTTAGATGAAATATGAATGGAAGCAATACATCATATAGAGGTCATACAGAAATAAAGGATGCATCAATTGGCATGACTAGTTTATTAAAACAAAACAATTCAGTGTAAGTGATTGGGTTATATTGTATGATTCAATGTACAAAGATTACAAGGGAAAACTACAAACCAGATGGCTTGGGCCATTTGAGATAAAAATAGTCTTTCAAAAAGGAGTGGTTTAGTTATAAAAAATTGATGATGTACGTTTTAATTTCTATTTAATAGCTAAAAGTTAAAGCTCTACATATGGCCATTATAAAAGGATGACTTCATTTTGTCACTACAACATCAATTTGAGTCACAACTATAAAATTCATTGACAACAACAAGCAGTTCTTTAGAAGTATCAGTAGATGAGCAACATGGCTCATCCACTAATATTTCATAGGTAGAATTCTACCTCACATCTCACATTCACACACTGCATAGGTGACATTCAGTAGTCTTCATTTTTTGAACCCTTAGCAGAAGCGATAGGGACCTACAACATCATACCCCTAGGTGACAAAACTACATAATGAACATGTTACTAGATGCACCTATAGCACTTTCCTATCCATCATTCCATATACACCCATATTAAATTCATATCCATCACTCCATCCATGCATGTAGCAATACACATTTCATTTCATTGCATGCAACTTATCTTTTCCATTAGCACATAGCCTTCATACCATCTTTTTTTATTCCCCTGCACCATGCAATAACTTTCACCTCACCCATAGTGTACTTTTCGTAGCTTTTTTTTTCATCATTCCCATATCATTTCCACTTACCACACATATACTACCTTAAATTTAAACCATAAGTGCACACACTCCATAGAAATCACAACACGTCTTTTCAAATCTAGCTATAGGTGTCATTCAGCGACTTCACATGAGTTATATTTCAATTCAACCAATGCCTATAGGTACACTCTGTATTAACTATCATAATTATCATTGAAGATTACTGATTTTATGCATATTTGTCATTAATATGTGTATGTCAAATATCATGTTTCACTTTCCACTACTTCTAATTTGTGACTCTACCCAATCCATGCATACTCAGTGAGGACACTTAGAAACTTTAGTTGGGGGAGGAGTATTCAAGACTATTCCTTAGATTTTTTTGTTATTCAAAACTTTTTTTCATTTCATTTTCTACCATTACCAAGAAGCTAAGAGTTTAGAGGATAGAAAGAAGTGTTCAACATTAGAATTAAGAATCCATTTGAGTGATATAACATACAAGCATAGAAGAAGAAATATAATTGGGGTGATAGAACAAAAATAGAGTAGAATTGAGCATAGTGAGTGACTATAGATTGTTGAAGCATTGAAATGGATGGTGACATTATAACAAGGGAACCAATAGCACACAATTTTCTAATAGAATATAGAAAATACCTACCTATCTTGTATTAATTTGACCGGTTGAACTATTTCTTGAAACACAAAATTTAACGAAGTGATGAACTGACAATTTTCTAGCACACTACAAAACAATGAGGTAATTGTCAAGGGTTTGAGGGAAGATTCATCAAAAGTAGTTATAGCTAAAGTTTTTGGTCTTCCAAGAGTGGGATAGGAGTTTCCAGTGAGAACAGACACACTTATAATAAGGAATGAATTCTCATTGCTAGGAGAAAACTTGGACTCTTCCTCACAATGTACCAAATTCTTATCTTTTCCTTGGCTTTGGGCCTCTATAGCTTCTCATATCATTAGATACTTAACGTGTGATGGAAGAAAAGCATTACTATATATAGTACATTTTAAATTGTTAAGTCATTTGCACCATGAAAGTCATGTGAATGTTCCCAATTTTCTATACAACCTGTTGAAAATAATGTCTTCTAAGTATAAAAGAAAAATAAATCAATCAATCTTATCTCATTTTTGTTTAGTCAACATTACTGGAAAAGAGGAGCCTTAGGGTTCAATTCCCAAATGTTTCATGGGAATATTTTCTCAATTGCTATAATATCAACAACATTCTTCAATTACCTAATGAAGAAAATAGGGGCTAGGAACAAAGAATATAAGAGACTGTTGTGGCTGCTCCTAAGGGAGAAATACCCTATGATTCCCCTAATGTAACACCTAACCATAACACGAAGGAACCAAAAGAGTAGGGTCTATAGGAAACACAACCTACAGTAGAAAGCAATTAGGAAACCCCTATTTCTAGTAAGAGGCCACTAGAAGGAAAGAAGAGAAAGAGTGGGGCTTCTACTTTTGCACCTCCAAAGGGGAAAAAGAATCACACACAATCTAGGAGGCAGTCACACTGCCTAAGGAAGAAGGGGCCCATGAGGGGAACAAACAAAAAGAAAAAATAGTATATTGTAACAATAGCAACAAATTCAAATTCAGAGGGGAATTTCCTTGGTGAAGATGTAAAGATACCAATTGTACAACCATTATATTTCTCTAGCACTTTTGACTCAGATTTAGAAGATGTTTTCATTGCTAAAAATATGAGCAGAAGATCCCCAAAGAGCCCTATTTTACAGGTGTGTGAATATATAGGTGAAATGGGAGAGGAATAATTTTTAGAAAGAGATGAGGAATTTTTCCTTCAAGAAAGGAATACTAACAAAGAACTGCAAGAATCCTTGTAGTAGATCAAATAATTGGAGGAATTATTGAAAACATACCAACAGAAAGACAATGAAAGGGATACTAGAATGAGAAAATTGGAGGAAAGATTCCATAACTTTGACAATGGGTCAAAACTAGAGATATTGGCATAGCTTACCATGTTGGAGATAGGAGGAAAAGACCAAATGTTATAGAGCTCAATTGGACCCATTAAAACCCTCGCTAGATCGACTGTTGTGTCCCTAGGTGTTGAATTATGGAAAAGAACACAGGAACTCTCCCAAAAAGAAAAATATTGGGCAAAGGGAGAAATTGGAAATGGTATCTAACCACACCAAGGCACTTGAGAAGAAAGAAACATAAGTGAAGAAGTTGAAAGTGGATATTGAAGAACTCACAAACAAAATAGTACAACTACTGAAATACAGGCCACTTGCTAGTGTTTACACTTTGTTCTTGTAGGAAAAAATTTTGTTTTCAATTTAGTCAATTAATTATTGACCTACCTATTGCCATGAATAGGAAATATTTGTTTTTAGACACATTCTACAACTCTACAACTAAGATGAGGGACCAATTGTGTGATTTTTATCTACACAATTTTGTTCTTTCAGATGAAATTGCTTGGAATATGTCGATGCTTGTAGGGAATCTTTTTTTTTTTAATTCAAGGGGTAAACGCTTTTGACCAGAGCTATGAACCGGATACAACCATTCAACAATACCACCCCAACGGGGTTTGAACCTTGGTGGCAAGAACAACAATGCCACCTATAAACCATCACACCATGCCAATACCAGCATGCTTGTAGGGAATCTCAAAATAAGGGCTTTGGCCTCTTATATTAGGAATGAGCACCAAAAGGGGAAAATTATACAAGAATATCATGAAAAAGAAAAATCTATTTCCTTATAGCTTAGGAAGGAGTCAACATATCTAAACGCAGTAAAAGATAATTGGTTGGATATTTTAGATCACAGAGGAGTTGAAAGGAAGATAATGGAGTGTAGAAAATAGGATTATAAAAGAATGAAGGAACTAGTTGTAGGAACCATCAATGAATCCTTTAACTTTGTTTAGAAAATACATGGGTAAAGCTTACACCAAAGTTGAAAAGGAAGGAAACACACTTTGTTTACAACTATGTAGCCATAATTTGCAGGTCTCATAAATATATAAATATTGTAATGAGAAATGGAGGTACCTAGTTCCCACTTTTCTTCCATCCTCCTATCGTCTTTTTTCCTATACCACACTAGACAGAGAGGAAACAAGGGGAAGAAGAAGCAACATAAAAAAAGAGGTTGGAAAAGGTCTAATATTAGAAAGGCTACTACCTGAATTTGGGCAAAGGAGAGGACATTGTGGTTGATTTCAAAGAAATAGCTCTGCAATATAACCTTCAACCTTAAATTTTTCTTGGGGACAAGAAAATATCTTAGTTGGGGGGAAGTTATGGGATTGATTAATGGCTAGTTTTCCTTCATTATTTTATGTTTTTATCAATTTATCTGCCAAGTTTCACATACATTCCAAGACTTCATACATCTTGTATACCTTTCATGAATTTAAAACTAGACTTAAGTATGTGGAATTATAGATATGATATGTTGACATTTTAATATGTGAATGCATGAATGTTCATGAGATTTAGTATGATTATATGCTTAAATTATGATTGTTAATGGTGTGTATTCCTTATGGATGAAACTAACCTCTTATATCTAGACGGACTATAACTTGCAACAACTAGATTTCTAGCCTACAACATAAGGATTGTAGACGGTTGTAGAGGAGAGGTCAAAATAGTTGAAGCACGACATTTCCAAATGAGAATGAAGGTGACCATTCAATGGTCAACTATGAGTCACCAAAAATAATTCTTATCAACTAAATAAGACTACTTGAAGGAGAAGAATTTTATTCTAAGCACCTAACTAACCCGTGATGTGATAGTTCCCAGAAACACATATCTATCATGGTGGTTAACTGTTATGGATAGATTTCTAATTCAATTTATTTTCTTCTGATTTATAATTATGGTTTTCTATTTTGAGACTAATTCCTCTCCCTATCCTTGAGGGAGAGTGGATGGACACATCATGATTCTATTTTCAGTCGTAGAGGAATAAAACTCCTCCTAGACCCTATATAATGGGATTTATTTTTGAGCAAATCTAGTTACTAGTTAATAATTGCCAGTAGTTGTTGATCATCATTAGTTTTTTTTTTTTGTTATTGAAGTTACACATAGTAGATATGTATTATTGAATGATAAATCTTTAGTAGATTCTTGTTTAATTACATGTAAGAGTTCAAAGGTTTTATTCAATAAAGGAGTTAGTTCAAAATCATGATATTCTTATTGAGTAGTAAGTGTTTGAAATTTATGTGGAAGCAACAACTCAAGCAAGGACCACTTGAGGTACTTCTATGCAGTCTATTACCTGTTATTAGGTTAATTAACACATTGTTGAGTTTAGTTAAGATAGTTTCCAATTACATGCATGTGGAATTCATGAGTGTGATTTTGTAGTTGATTGGAATTTTGTAGCTTAATTTTTGTTCATCCTCTAAAGAAATTAATTATAGTGTAGTTTTAGGATTTAAATAGTTGCAGTCTTGAGTAATAGGTACCCATAGCATAAGGTAGCAACTTATATCTATTTCCCCTATATTACAAATTAGCATTTTATTTTATTTTCTAGCTTTTGCAATTTTTTGTACATGTGTAATCACCTATAATCCATTGATATAGGGCGTGTTTATCATCGATGAATGCATATATAGTGCCAACACTGTCAAAATCTTACAATCCCCTGGTTGATAATTAAATGAAGCCTCTTGTGTGAAAGATGAATTGTTCAGTTAGGACTCCATCCTCTAAGTAATGTGTCCACCTAACATCACCAAGTTAATCAGACATTAGAGAGGCCCACACTTTTGAGTATTTCTTATGTTATCATGGACATCTTACATGATATTTGCATTTAATTTGTATTAATGGATTTAGATTGGATGAGTGACATTGACAACAAAATATCCATTAGTTCTTATGTGTTAACTATGTTTGGTGGTGCTATCAGTTGAATGAGTAAGCAGAAAATTGTAGTCGCTTTGTTCAAATGTTGGGCTTGGTGTAGGGATGATTACTCTTTGTAGTGATAGTCAGAGTGTTATTTTCTTAGCAAATAATCCAACCTTCCATGCTAGAACAAAGCATATTGATTTTTAGTTTGATTTTTTCCATGACATGGTAGAATATGGTCATGTATAGATTGAAAATTTTGATAATTTGATAATTTGATGAATTTTGTAGATTCCTTGATGAAGCCAATGAGCACAAAGAATTTTAGATGGTGTTTAGAATCTATGGGACTTTCGGCCCCTAGCATTTTATTACCTAGTTAGATTGACTCTTGAAGGGACTTTGACAAGTGGGATAATGTTGGAAATTAAGGTGTCTCAATCTTTGCAATTTCCAAGCATTGATTTATTAATTTAATTATGCCTATGTAATTTCTTCCTCATATTTAGTTTTCATCTAATAAAAATTGGCACAGTGAGTTGTTGGCATGTTGGAAGGTGACATAGAAAGTGACAAGGATATTGTGGTCCCCACAAGAAAATGTAGTTGTCCAACTTTGGGAAGATATTCCTTGAAATGTTTCAACATTTTTGAGGGACCCTTATGATGATTTTATGACAGATTCCTACATGATGATCTTATGACAGATTCCTATGATGATCTTATGACGCATTGGACAAGTCTTGATTAGCATATTTACATATGAAATCAGGTGCCCAAGTTTGACCTATGACAATTTGTAAGAGAGTGTAAGAAGCATCTTCTATTATTAGTCGGTTATGAAAAATTCTCTTAGAGATGTAAGAGTTGTCATATATGATAGATTCTATGACATTGTAAGGAATTTTTCATTACCTATTTGGAAAAAATTGGGGCTCCCAAGTATGGAAGCATGTAAGCGGGTAGGGAATCATTGGAAACATGTCATATAAGTCAACTATGTATAGGAAAAGTATGCCACATAGATTTGGATGCTCATCCTTTGTTTCTTGCTCATGAATCTTCCTTTATGCTTGTATTTCTCTATAAATGCTTGGTGCTTGTGGGAGTAGTGTGTATGGTTAATTTGTATGTATTGTTATGTTTTTAATTTGTATGTATTGTTATGTTGTTGAAATCATTCCAAAATTTAACATTTGTATACTCTCAAGGAAGAACTTGTATTGCAAGTGTGTTGTAATCACCATTGATTAGATAATACATTCTGCAGGTTTTGGAGTGTCAATTTTTTCTCTCAAAAGGGTTTTCCCCATGTATATCTTGTGTTGTGAGCTATTTTATACTTGCATATGATGTTATGTCATTAATATATCTATTGTGCATCTCATATTGTAACTATAAAAGAATAAAAATTGTATATCTCTCCTCTTAGATCAATGTTAGGAAGTGTTTCCATGTACCTTGCTTTCTTTCAAGATAGAGAAGAGAATTATGGATTGTGAAAATTACATGGCTTTAATATGATCTAAAACATTGATGATGAAAATATCTCACAAAATTAAATCCAAAAATATAGTAATATCATTATAAAATATGGAAATTACATGGCTTTAATAAGTAATACTTTTAAAATTATTACTTATAAATTATAGGAGGATTTAATCTTTTAATATTGATGGTTAATTTTGAAGACTACATCTTGAGTGATATGACTCATAGGGTCAACAAAGAGTATTAACATCTAAGGGTTTAAAATACTAAAAACATGATAATTGAACATAAAAGTTGGAGTTTAGTATTTGACATCCTTGTCTATGAGATCATACATAAAAATAAGCTAATCAATTAATTAATTCTCTATGACACATAGTTTTCACATAGTGTAGAGTCATTCCAAATAGTTTGGAATGTCACTATCATACTTTGACTCATACAACTTTGCACCAATTTAAGCACTTATGATAAATAAAAATGATACTTATTAAAAGAGTTCAAATTTGCAAATGTGTAAGGTGTTGTTTATGATAGGGATCTTAGAGTACACTCTACTTTGAGTGCATGTAGACTTTGGGTAATGCAAGACAACCCAAATCTTTTTTGTTCATTTTTTCATGGTGAAAAATATCTCAATAGAACTCCAATACTTTAATTACTCAATATTAACTTCTTGAACTACTATTTTATTTTCATTGTTGTAGATTTATTGCCTAAATCCATGTAGAATATTCCCATCTTTAATTAGAATTTTTTTATTAAGATAAACCCCTTTGATTGGAGTTATGAATCATAGAGGGTTATGAAAATACCCAAAAACCTTGTACATCAAGAAATAATATAAATCCATGGAACAAAGGAAAACAATGGAATTGGCCTTAAGACTAGGAAGGCCCCCAAAAAATTGAATAATATATCAACACAGAAACAACCAAAAATAGTCAAGGAGGTTTGAAGCTAAATGGGGTCAAAGAGTTTTGAATTGAAGTTTGACCCGAACAAGTCTTTCTAAGTTTCTTTGAAGAATAAAACTCAACCAAAGGATATGGAATATTTTTATCCTTAAGGGGGGCTCCCCTCACGACCTCAACAAAATCCTCAATATCCAATCCTCTAAATGAAACAAAAGAGGTATCATGTACCAAATGAAATATAACATATTTCTTGTCCATTAGGGAGGACCCCTTAGAACTTTTGTGGGGTTTATTGAAGAGAAAAACAAATCATTCCCTTCTAAACAAGTCACCAAGCTCTCAAAAGAAGGAACAATATCTTTATAAATCTAGCATGAGTGAGAAGAATTACCAACTCTATGGTATTGAGAGCACACCAAAGAGGAGGGATTAAAGTAGATAATATGCTCCCAGAAACCTAGCTTGGATTGTAACTAAATAATATTTGGTAAAATATTACCAATCTCAACACAAACACAAAATATGGAAAGAGTTAATTGGTTTGTGTCTTTCATGACCCTATTAATGGGTAACAAAGAACCAAGAGCATTAGCAATACCTCTAAAGACCTCTTCATGCTAGTACTAAAAAGGGAGTGTTGGGAACCTCACCCAAATAGGGACCCTATTAGATTTTTCCTTGGATGCATCAAACTAGTAGTACATCTTCTCAAAAAGAGGATATATTTTCCAAAGAACCAATGCCCACCAAAAAAAACACCCTTAATCTCACCAAGGTATTAGAAGGATAAAATGAAGAAACCATTAGGCATTGCATCCACCTTAAACCAACCAACAACACCCTATTTTTTCAAACCTAGCTACTAACAATGTTTCTATTCAAATGGGAGCCTGAGAACCTCCTAATGAGAGAATTATCCATAGAAGAAATTGCTTGGTTGACCAAGGCATCTAGGATCTAAACCAAGAAGAAAGAGCCAATAGTAGGCTCAACAACACCAAGCAAAATCTCTATAATAGGTAAGAAAAAACCACCCAACTCAAGTTCAATTGAAGGAGCCTTAGATGACACCTCTGGCTGAGACATGGTAATACCATATGTAGCAACAATAGAATAGGAGGGGAACTAAGCGACATGATAGATGACACCTCCACGAAGGAAAACCCCACCCTAGTACTAAGAAGTGAAGCTTCCTCACATAACAGCCCATCAAAATCAAGGCCCCTACCACACACAAGCTCCTTGTTCACAAACTCAACCACTCTAGAAGTCTTAACTAAAGGAATGACCATCAATTGGAGAAGAAAACCCTTAAAAAGGCTGAAATATAAGTTGATAGAAGGCATCTCTTCCATCAATGTGTTCCTAGAATCCTCAAGGGGGATAGGACAAAAGCCCTACAATCAACCCTCAAGCAAGATATCTAACAATAGCTCATCCTCATCCACACCTTCTCAAGAAAAATCACCATCCTTATCCTCCACATTTGTTTCTCCATCTCCCTTGTCCCCATTGAATTTGAAAACAACTCCTCCACTCTAATTCCCACTCATTTGAGACATAGTTTCTCATAATTATATAGTCAATTTTAATTAGAAATTTTAAGAGGTGGGACTTCTTGCTGGTGAGGGATCTCACTCACAAGGGACTAGTCTTGCCCTAACTTGCCCCAAGTACCCAAGATGCGGGCTGTTGGGCCACTGGACCGGGTCGTGGGGACGCCCTTGTTGTATAAAAAATAAATAAAAAAAATTAACAAATTAAAATTAAATTAACATTTGTGTGGTTTGTTTCGGATAGTTCAATATATTACTTAACTATAGCTAAGAAGATAGACTGAAATTCATACTGAAAATGAAAAGTTAAGATGTACTTGCAATAATTGTCATTTAGATAAATGGTAAATTGGTATGAATATTTACCACTCAGTCTTCTTTGCAGCTTTCATTTGATCCGTTGGAAGGATGGTTGATAAAACACCCAGAGGCAACAATTACTCCCAAACATGAAGTATTTAGGGGCTTAGCACTTTATAAGAAGGCTAGAAAGAAGTTTGTTTCATCCTTTACTTCGTCGCAATTCTTGTTATGAGTTTTGTGCATTGCCATTGCATGCAATGGAAAATTTCATGGAGGCACTAAGAGGAAAGAAAGTGAAATTTGAGGCTGAAAGGATGGTAATTACTGCTGGAGGCTAGAACAGCTATACCCAATGGTGTGCTAATGTTTTAGCTTAATGATTTAGGAGACGTCTTCTTAGTACCATATACTTATTACCTAATTTAGTCTTAGAGATATGAGGATAACCTTATGGAATGAGAGTTAAACTTCTCGAAAAGAATCTGTCATGTTATATAGACCTTTAAAAATTGATGCGAGGAATCTGTCTTTGATGGGTATTATTTACTTTGTAAGTTGGTATTTAGTTTATCAATTATGATGTATATGTTGCATATAATTATTTTTTAAAGTTGTTCTTTTTATTAGGTTTGATAGAGATATGAAGTGGCACAGAAGTAAATATTATGGCAGTTCAAATAATTTATAAATCATTGGTATGAGTTTTCCACAGTTCATCAGTAAGAATATTGTGTATTTCTGGTTTAAACTGTGTATATTTTTAGTTTGATGTTTCGGATTGCATCTAGTGATCTTTCTCCTCTTCCTGATGATGGATCACTGGACGTAATTCGAAATGTCAAACAAAAAATATACACAATTTAAACCAAAAGCACACAATATTCTAACTTTTAAATTGCCAAAACTGTCGTGAAATTAATATTCAAGAAAGCCCAAAATCTAAAGAAAGAGATAGAAAGGAATTCTCATAACAATCCATTCAATTCATTAGACAACGCTAACACACTGAAGATGTTACTTTCTTTTGCGATGAGATTTACTCTGGTTCAAACTTCTGTTCTCCACACTTTATAGCACTGCAGAGATTGTGACTAAAGAAAATTACACCCAGATAATGTGCACATAGTATACAGTTTATCAAAGGACCCGGTCCTTCCAGGCTTCAAAGTTCGAGCAATCTATTCCTATAACAATACAACTAACGGTGTTATAAAAGTAATAAGGATTCCTTTAAGGGCGGTGGAATTTGGACGTTAAGGTACACAATTGTTCATAATGAGCTGCAGAAGAGTCAATGGGACGCTCTCTAGCCTAACATCACTAGCTCAAAACTGTCAAACATTTATTGGCAAGACTTTGACTTAGTGATTACAATTTGTCACAAGAAAGTTATATTTATTTTTATTATTAAGTTTTAGACCAAATGTCAAATCATGAACATAAATTATGTCATTAATCTAAATGACATTATGTCAACAAATTATATCTATATTCATGAAGAAATTATACCATTTTCATTATTAAGTTTTTAGATTAGATGTCAAATCTTGAAGAGAATTTACACTATTAAGTTAAATGGTGCTCTCTCACAACATTAAATCAAAATTGTTGAACATTTATTGGTTAGTAATTGTACGCTTGCTAATGCCCAAACGGCTAACTTATTGATGACATTCTCTCATGAGAAATTTACACCTCCTTCTACTATTAAATTTTAAACCAAATGTCAAATCATGAACATAAATATGTCATTAACTTAAATGACATTATGTCATAAAGAATGTATACTCATATTCATGAAGAAATTATACCATTTCCATTATTAAATCTTTAGACCAGATGTCAAATCTTGAAGAGAAATTATACTATTAAGTTAAATGGTGCTCTCACATTTTTAGCTCAAAATTATTGAACGTACTATCTATGCAGCCAACAAGTTGCACATTTGACTGTATTTATTAATTAATTGAAAATAAAAAAGTGTGTTAATTAATTAATTAATATAGTCAAATGTGCAGCGTGATAGCTGCATAGATAGTACGTTCAATAATTTTGAGCTAATGATGTGAGAGCACCATTTAACTTAATAGTTTAAAAATTTAATAATGAAAATGGTACAATTTCTTCATGAATATGAGTACAAGTTCTTTATGACATAATGACATTTAAGTTAATGGCATAATTTATGTTCATGATTTGACATTTGGTTTAAAATTTAATATTAGAAACAGGTATAAATTTTTCATGAGAGAATATCATCACTAAGTTAAAGTCGTTTGGGCATTAGCAAGCGTACAAATACTAACCAATAAATGTTCGACAATTTTGAGTTAATGATGTGAGAGAGCATCATTTAACTTCATAGTATAAATAATCTTCAAGATTTGACATCTAGTCTAAAAACTTAATAATGGAAATGGTATAATTTCTTCATGAATATAGATATAATTTTTTTGATATAATGTCATTTAGGTTAATGGCATAATTTATGTTCATGATTTGACATTTGGTCTAAAATTTAATAATAAAAATAGGTATAACTTTCTCATGACAAAATCTAATCACTAAGTCAAAGGCACTTGTACATTAGCAAGCATAAAAAAACTTACCAATAAATGTTTGACAATTTTGAGTTAGTGATGTGAGAGAGCACTATTTAACTTAATAGCATAATTTTCATTCAAGATTTGACATTTGGTCTAAAAGTAATAATGAAAATGGTATAATTTCTTCATGAATATGGGTATAAATTTTTTGTGACATAATGTCATTTACGTCAATGGCATAATTTATGTTCATGATTTGACATCTAGTCTAAAAGTTAATAGTAGAAATAGGTATAATTTTTCATGAGAGAATGTCATTTAAGTTAATAGTACAATTTTCATTCATAATTTGACATTTGATCCAAATACTCAATAATGAAAATGGATATAAATTTCTCATGAGAGAACACCATTTAAATTACATTCAAGATTTGACATCTAATCTAAAAATTCAAAAATGGAAATGGGTATAAATTTCTTACTCATAAAATCTCACCAATTTCTTTAAAAGATATTTACTTAAGTGACATAATTGATCATGACTATTCATTTGACTTTAAAAAAAATATATTAAAATTTCTAGGATACAATGTAAAAGAATCCTTAATGATAAAATATATATAAAAAATCAATGGACTAGAATTTATTTACATGCAATTTTTTCTTCGTGTTTTTTTGTCTATTCTTATCTAATTTTGTTCTCCTCCATTTTTATCATATACTCAACATACATTATTTAATAAAATTTGATATTTTTATCCAATTACAAGTATGCAAATTGAGCTTTACTTATGTTCAATTAAATATTAAAGGTATCACATAAAATATATGTGTGCACATTTCACCTATCATATTTTTTAAAATATTATAATCTATAGCCTAACATATAATAGCAATAGTTTAATGAGTAATATTTTAAAAACTATATATATCCATATTTTTACATAAATTCTATACATGTAATATTAAAGAATAGCTTGATTTACTACTAAAACTATACATTCAATTAACTCGCATTCCTTTGTCTTAGTGGAATAATTCTTTTCCTTATTATTGTTCTTGTAAATTGTGTACAAATGGAACCATCATTGACTAAAAGTATATGTTATACTTTTTGAACATTGTTTTCACATAGTGTGTATAATTGAAACTATCATTGATTGAAAATATATGTTTCCCTTATTGAACAACGTCCTCATTTAGTGTATACAAATAGAACCATTCATTGAAAATATAAATCAAGTTGTCAACAACTAAGACTTGATAATGTCGTCATGCCTTTAATTATGAATTTTGGCACTAGAAACCATCAAAATAACATGTACAGTCTTGATCATGTTATTTTATGTATTACAATGTAATATACTATACTCCCACACAAATTTAAAGGTCATATAGTTGTACAAACACTCCAAAAAATGCCTATTTTGTGTGTAAAATACTATACCTATTGTGACACTAGAGATTGTCAGTAAAATAATAATTCCTACACAATTTTATAAATAACGTATTTACATCATCACCAACTATTATACAATAGTTACTATCACTTTTGAATTCATCTTCTTTCATAGGTACATTATAATATTGGAGCTAGAGGTTTCTTGCATACGTCATGAGTTGATTAGCCATCCTACTTTTCTATTTAGAGAACAAGAACAATAGATGGAACCATCTACAAAAATTGTACATAGCTCTCACTAAAATTTATTGTTTGATATAAAATATCCATAAGGAAACAAGAGCCCCATTTGGACATATCTTTTACAAAAAATTAAAATCATTATTAGGTAAAAGAAATGATAAAATGTTGTAGATCACAGAAAACCAAATGCACCAATTCAATATTAAAAAATATAGAAAACAAATATTTAGATTTAATATGATAGATATTGAACATATAAAATTCCATGTTACATGCTTGAATGAAATTATAAAAAATTCTACGATGGAAATTTTTACACAATTTCTAAAGGCACTACTAGAGAAGAAAATGGGTTATCGAAAAATTTGAAAAAATATATGGAAACTTATTTACATCATATCTCAATTTCATAGCTTTATGAGAATAACCTCTCAATTGAAATGTATCACTTTCAATTCATACCAATTGATGTAATTAGAAATATGGACAATAATATTCTTATCAATATTATTATAATTTCTTTGCCTATTACTAAAATCTCTATATTAAGATGAAGAGATAGAACTAAATTCATAAGAAGGAGCGTGAAATTAAATGACATGGCAACCTTCATTGATCATGTTACCTCATTGGGAGTTATGTTTTAAAAGGAAGGAACATAACTTGAACACATGTAAGTTTTGTCACTTGTGTAACACACCCAAATCACTTTTAAAATTGGGGTTCCCCTCGTTTGACCTCTATGCCAAAAGCATTTGTTTGAAATTGAGCTTTCCCACAAGGTAGCATGTATATTTCTAAATCAGTTCCTTACATGGTTTTATCAAGAAAAAATGTCTTAGAGGTCTCAGAATCAATTCCATAGTTGAGCTACACTATCAAACCTTGTGTTTTATTTAATTGTACCTCCATTTATTTTCTATCCTAAGGAAAATATATTCTTAAACATTTAAATTCATGATAAATAGACCTAATATTAGGTTTTAATTAAGATTCCCCTCCCCATAGAAACTTTCATTTAATTGTGTGTTAATCCATTAGAGGCAATCATACACTTAAAGTTATCCCCTCATATATCATTAGGAATTGACCCCTTTTATTTTATCATAAAGAGTCTACAAGTGGCTTAACCTTTAACTAGAAGTTAATCCATATTCAAGTGCATTGTTAGTCTAATTTATTTATGCTATGTATTAGCACCCCACAATATACACTATATTTTATTTTCTATCTATAGTGAGAAAAAATTAAACATTGCTAATTTAATTAGCAATGCATTAATTTTTGCCACTATACATTGTAACTTACTCAATTGTCATTATAACCTTGGTGATTAGGACCACATTTGGCTGTTTCCTTATGTTTTGTCTTCAAGCCTATAGGTTTCTATTATGTCTATCTTAGTCACATGCAAGCAAAGGGATGGGGAAAACAACCAAGCAACATCATGGATACCACGGTCAATAGAATGACCACACTAAGGTAGCACCATGAGGAGAGGATGATAAAGGTTTAACCACATATTCTTGAGGCTTCTTCCTTTTGGAACCCATAATTATTTAGCTTAAATTCATTCTCATTCACACATCTCACATCATTAGTGTGTTTCCCTAATAGTCTAAGCCACCACTAACTATAGTTTCCAACCTAACCACAACATGCCAAAATACACCACGACTGATGTATATAGTCATTATTGGATTTAAAAGCCATCCATTATGTTCCCCCAACCTCTAGCCTTGACCACTCTCACCAATAATGAATATAACACCCCAAACTTTCAGCCAAGACATTGAAAATAAAAATTAATGAACAATTCTTTGTATTATAAATTTGGCATCATCATGCCACATTACATACCCACATGCACTATAAGGTATCGCAACACCAAATAATGGAGCATGACACATGAAATAACCAATGTACCAAGCATGGTGATGTAGGAGCATCCAAGCCCACAAGCAATCATGTATCACCCAAAAATATTTCAAGTTTTATTTCTAGTTTTAGTTCAATTTTTTTGTACTTCAATTGGTTTTGGTGGTTTGTCTCAAGAGGAAATTTTAGGTTGAATTTGATCAATTTCATAGATTCATTTTGTATAAGATACAAATGAGTATCTCTAGAATCAATTTGGTGGAAGTTTGATCAAAATTGACTAAGTTTTGAAGAAGTCAAAGGTTTGGATTGAACAAGGAACAAAGATGGAGGTTTAGGGTGTTCCAAGAATACTCACTAAGTCCAAAATTTAATTTTCCTTTGAAAATTTCTAACATTTTTACAAATATTTTGAATATTTGAAAAGTTCCTAGTGAAGTAGGAACTTTCAATAAAGAGAACAGTTCCTATCGGGGTAGGAACCTCCAACAAAATGGGATGAAGTAGAAGAATCATTCTTGAAAATTTGAATAGTTCCTATTAGAGTAGGAACCCCAAAAAAAGAGGAATAATTCCTATTTTTGTGGGAACCCTCAATAAAGTAGAGCAATTCCTAGTTCACTTTGGGGTGGGACCCCTAAAAAAAGGAAACAAAGATGAACACTTAACATTTTAGAAATTGAACTAGTTCCTAATGGAATAGGAACCCTTGACAAAGTGGAATAGTTCCTAGTGGGATAGGAACCCCCAACATAATGAACAAGTTACTAGTGTCTCACATATCTGATGGGTTCTCAACACTTATTTTTTTGGAGTTATGAATGGTTCCCTATTTTTGAGTCTCTTGGAAATCCTCGATCGAATGGAATAAGTTCTTCTTTGTGAAAGTGATTAAAGAAATAGGGATTTCTTTGAATAATGAATATCCCAATGAGTTCATGTTCCTTCCTAAAAGCCTAATGAAGCTATTTGATATTGTTTAAGTCTCAAAAGTGATTCATAATACCACATCAGGTAGTTCTTGTTGCATTAAAAACCTCTTTCCAAGTGGAATGATTAACTTTTGGGGTTGATTGATTACTTCTAAGGGAACCTAAATTTTTTGTGCTTACGCATGTCCAAATTCAATTGAATACCTATGAAAATTAGTTCTATAACTTCCAAAGATTATAGGCAGTTTGCTACCTTGAATAGAATTATAAAAAGAAGATCAATCAAGGAAAACTTTAGTGGCGAATCTTCGCCAACTGACAAATTCTAGGAATCAGCCAAGTTGAAATTGGCGAATTTCTCGCACCCAATAGGGTGTCCAAATCACCCGAATTTTATGAACTATAGGTCCAATGCATGTCCATTCACTAATGAGTTTTTTTATGAGGCATATTTAAGCAACAAATTTTCCATTGTCAAACTACGTGTTTCAATTGGACCAACTAATATTTTCACCTGGAATCCTAAAAGAATTTAATAAAACACCTACATATTCACCAATACTATTAAAACAACATTGTATCAGGACCCATTTTGCCAATTAAAATTTACAAATAGTTGCTTGTGAAGACCCATTTTGCTAATTATAAATTATAAACAACTGCTTATGAGGACCTATTTCACCAATAACATTAAAAAATAATTACATTTGAGGACACATTTCACCTTGAAAATTACAACGTACCATTGTATAAGCACACAGGATTCGCCAAATTTTTAATATACCATTTAAAAATCCTGCGGAATTCACTAAATATGGAATCATGGATTGATATAAATACAATCGAAAGTGTCATTTATTCTTACACATTTTGTTCAATTCTGAGGTTCTACTTCTCAATTTGGAAGTCAGAAAAAGCTGAAAATGTAGACTTAAAGGTGAGTGATCATTTCTTCATAGTGTTTTTAGTTATAATAATAAGTTTTCTTTATCTCTTTACCATTCTTGCTTTAGTCTTAAAGATGATATTGAGTAGGGAATGGGATCTATATTATTATTCTTTGTCCTTAAAGAAGAAGACATTTTTTTTCAATTTTTATTTGAAGTGAGAGATGAATATGTCAAGCGAATCAAAGATCAATATGTTGAGAGACTCGAGCAACAAGGGTAAGGCTCCTACCACTCCTTAGGGTGGTGAAGAGACTCCTGCCGCTTCTCAAACTCCTTCCGCTCCTCAAGGTGGTAAGGCTCCTGTCGCTCCTCAGACTCCTACCGCTCCTCAGGGTGGTGAAGAGACTCCCATCGCTCCTCAGGGTGGTGAAGAGACTCTTGTCACTCCTTAGGGTGGTGAAGAGACTAGGAGGCCATTAAAACGCTAAAAACTTAGATGTACCATACAATCTTACTTTGGAACTGCCAAATATTTTGATCCATCAGGTCAAGATGGAGCTACATCATCAACTCTTCCACCAAATATTGGTAGCATTCACAATACCTCATCGCCACTGGAAGGTCAAGTTGAGATTGTCATTGATTTAAATCAAAATGTATCAAATTAGGATGGCAATACCGCAAAATATGTTCCAAGAGATATACCCTGGGCCTGGTTAGCTAGAATGAGATAATTGGCTTGGATGAGGATGATGATGTTGGTAGCAAGAAAAGGAAAAATAAACCAAAAAGGGGGAACAAGTGGGAAATGACAAGGAATTTTCAACTTGGTTGGTTGTCAAAGTACCCATTCATTGAACCAGTGGGGAAAGAAAATGATATTGAAAATGCAACATTGTCCAGATGTACGATTTGTACTTGGAAATGTGAAAGAGACAAGATGTTGCAGCTAAAGATTGACACTATAGAAAAGAATATAGGTAAAGTTTATGAAAAAAAATCATAGACAGAGAGGAACAATCAATTGTACAATGGAAATCAAAGGAAGAATGTTTTCATGTTAAGTATGCCACAGATTATGAAGAGCATCGCCAAAAAATTTTGAAGCTTGTTGCATGTAAAGGTACACTTGAGGCTCAATTTGGAAAGAAATAGAAGTAACAAATCTATCAAAAATTGTTCAGATGAGTGTTGTTTTCCATATTTTGTCCAGACGCCCTATGACAGACTACCCAGAATATTTTGGTTTATTATCTTATTTGAATGTTCCTCGCTATCCCTACTCACATTGGTTAGTAAACGCCAGATGCGAATGGGAAAATTGTCTTGCTACAGTGGAAAAGGAAGATTTAAATGATAAAGTAAAAGAGTCAAATTTCATTGCATTATCTTTAGATGAAGTTACTATAGTAGACAATACTTCTTGGGTCTGTATGCATTTGTATATTGTACAACAACATTTTTTCCAAATCTTCTTTGTGTTCATAAAATGAAGTATAGTTCAACATCAGAAAATATATTTAAACTAGTCAAGAAATCTTTGAATGAAATTGCAGGTATGGAGGAGTTGACAATTGTGAAAAAGTTGGTGTGTAGGAGCTGATGGAGCTGTAGTGATGCAAGGTCAAAGGACCAGTGTTTGCACAAAGTTACAAACTACTTGTGCACCATACATGCTTGGCATTCATAGCATGGCCCATAGAATGAATTTAGCATTCAAAATTGTAAGCAAGTTTCCTACAGTATCAAAAGTCAAAAATCTAGTCCATGAGATCCACACATACTTCTGCCAAAGTCCTAAACGTTTCACAGAATTTCAAAATTTTGCTAAGGGAATAACACCAAGAAACAAGCTTCGCAAGGATGTTGATACCAGATGGATCTCCCTGCATGGACCAACACAACAAGTTCTTTCAGAATATCAATCCTTGATTGGAGTGATGTACAAAAATCGCAACACAATAGACAAAGCTCCTGACCTCTTACATAGGTTAAGCGATATAGAGATACTCTTGACTTTAACTAGTCTTCTCCCCATGTTGAATGTGATGAATGAGCTTGTGAGGAAAGTCCAAGACAAAACTATGTATATAATGAATATGCCAATCTACATAAACATACATGATTGGCCCTCGATCATCTACATCTAGATCTAACACAAGATGGCACAAATTATTTCATGTGGTAGAAAATTACTGATTTGAATGATCTTGATAATTATTTACAGTTTAATGCAAGCCTGCACTTATGTATCTATGTACATGGATATGAGATACAAATGTACCAATGTGAGATACCTAGGCACTCTAATAGAGAAGTAGTTGTTAACAAGGAAGATTTTGAAGGCATTGTTAAATCTGTTGGTGATAATTTGAAGGAAATTGCAAAATCTCTTTCCTCATAGATTCGTGAAAAATTTCCTCGACATGAAATACTTGAAGCCATGAGTATTGTGTATCCTCATTTTTTGGCAAACTGAGATAACCCAAAATATTTTCATGCTCAAGTAAAAATCTTGATCAAACAATTTTTGAAAACTATAACATACAATGAGCAGAAAATAGAAGGAATTTTAGATGAAGCTAAGCTTATAGAATAATGTAATATTTTTTCAACAACTATGAAGGACCAGTATAAATCCATGGGCAAGGACAAGGCCTTTGAACTGGGATCAATAAAAAGGGTTTGGACAAACTTAGGTCAGAGTGAAATATTGCCTGGTTCGATATCAAAATATTTCAAACTTGTTGATTTATGTCAAACAATGATATTGGGGTCAGTGGAGGATGAGAGAGTTTTCAGTACATTGGGGTTTTTGAAATCAAAGTTAAGAAACAAACTAGACAAGAATTTGGAAAATTGCTTGAGGATGAAAGGAACTACATATAATGTTGGAAATTTTCCTTTTGAAAGGGAACTTGCGATCTGGAGGTCCACATGTGAAAGAAGAGGGACTGGATTGTGCAAGAATCCAATTCCAAAGGTTGGTATTGGTGGCACTGGCAGTGGCAATGGGACTGGGACAGATGACATTAACAAAAATGACACAATAAATGTTGAATTTGAGACACAGGCCGAAGAAAATGAAGAGCAGACTTGGAATCAAATTCAAGATGATTCTTTTACTTTATCTGATGATGAACGTTAGTTTGAGGACCCTGATTCCATTTGGGAAATGGAAGAGAATTAGCAGCTTTTAGGTATTTATACTGCACTTCATGGATCCCAGGATCAGTTTCCATTGTTCCATACTGTAGTTAATGATATTTTATATTGTATTCAATGAAATTGTGAATCATTGCACTTCATGATATTTTATTTTATATCGCACTTCATGAATCATATTCCAAAGTCAAACTATAGTTGATGATATTTTATGTTGTATTCCATGAAATTGTGATATTTTATATTTTATATTTTACATTAGTCCGTACATAGCATTCAATTAGGTGTCAGATGACGTCACCTTTGAAAGGTTAAGGAAAGATAAGTCCATAATGTCTCATGGTCACTAAAACTTGGAACCTTAGAACCAAAGTCTAAAGTTTCAAAATTTTCCAAACTTCCAACCCACCGACTAGAAAGATGACCAAGAAAGACTTGAAACTCAACAAAGTGAACCATCAACCAAGTCATGGAATCGAGAAGTTATGAAAATTTAGAGCTCCACAACAAGGTTATAAAACTCTGAGGGCTAGTGGCTAAGGTTAGGAAAAGCACCAAAACCGCCACTTTGAGTGATAGTAACCACAACAATGAAACTAACCAAAAATCCATCTTTCCAATTCCAATAATAGATAATCCATGGTAAACTACTCAACAAAAGAAGAATAAATCCACACATCATAACTCAAACTCAAAGATTAGTGTAGACACATAAAAATGACCTAGGCCTACAAGCTCTATTTTACCACTTTTCATCCTAGCATAATTATGACATGTCCTTGGTCCACTTTCCACTACTAATTAAATAATTCATTATTATTTAATTAATTCATGTCTCTTGTATTCTTCATGATTATTAAATAAATAAATTATATTTACTTATTCAATACGTCACTAAGGATCTATTATCTTCTTACAATTAAATAAATTTCTTAATTTATTTAATTTCCTTTATTCATTATGTCTTCTTGATTATTAAATAAATGAATTTTATTTATTTATTTAATGTTACTAATTCTCATTATTAAATGGATTTTAATTATTGATCATATCCTCTAAATTAAATAATTATGTTTAATTATTTAATTGCCTAATTTAACATTTCCCTCATTTTAAATAAATTAATTATTTAAAATGGCTTCACATTATTAATTGTCACTTCTTTTAGTAAATAATCCAAAAAGATTATTTATTGTCACACAAAATCCACATTTTTTAATTAATTTTAATTCAAAAATGGTAATATTCTTCCATAAATCAAGTAATTGATCACATTCTTGATTTTCTAAATCTTCTTTTCTGTCCAACCTTTATCTTCTTGATTTTTCGAATCTTACAAATCAAGTAGTCTTTATCTTCTTGATTTTTGAAAATCTTTATCTTTTTGGCTAATTGTCACATTTATTCTCGACTGTCAATTTGATTTTCTCAAATGGCATCTTGGCCACTCATTTAATAATTTTTCCTTAACCCTAATTATGGGTTGTCACATACAATCTTGACCTCTAATTTTAGGCTTTTGTTAGCTTTTAATCTCAGTCATCCGTCCAAAATTGCATTTTCTATAAAATTCCAATTTTGCTCACATTTTTTACTGACAACTTATTACACACAATTATTGATATTTTCATTCGACATATTTTCATTGTTTATTGAGTCTTAGGCATAGTCACATGAGCATCTCATAGGCATAGGCATATTGAACATTTGGTCATCTTCAAATCCTTCAAAGCTTGTTTAGGACATTGTCATAGTCAAATTGCTCACACTCGATCTGAGGACAAAATTACATTTGCAACAAGTTTGAAGGTGCTATGGAGGTGAATCATGGAAGCTTCGTAGATTAGTTGATATAATCTTTCTATTTGTTTTAGCTTTCATTATACTTCATAGTTCTTTTGGTTTTGTTTATTGATTTTAATCTACTAACTCTAATATGGAAAAATTACCTTTAGTTACATTGGTGAACCCAATGCCTTTATTGCAAATTTCCATACGTCCATTTTTCTATTTTCTGCTTTGTAGGTATAGGTACGAAACACCACATTTGATGATTTTTGAGCCACATTTGCTACATCTCAATGCATTCACAAGCTTAAACAACACAATCACTTTGTTGTGCCGCATACGCAATCTGGAAAGCCGCATTTGAAAGACCGATCCGCATCTAATTCTTCAAACGATGCATCTATTTTCCTGGATCTCATATGCCCGTCAGAAACTAGAACACGGAACCTAGCTGCATTTTCTACACAGAGCAATGCATTCACTCTGTTGTGACGCATTTTCCTGGTAATATTTCTTTTCATTTTTCTGCATTCGGGTTTTTCATTTTTCTTTTCTTTTCATTTTGCATTCTAGTTTTCTTTTTGCATTCTACCTAGCATAGGTGTTTTCATGTTACTAACCTTTGGTCGCAGCATGTGGCACTAAGACTTTGTGGGTAGAAGAAAATTTGCTAAACCTACTAACTTGTGGTTTTGCAGATTCATTTGTCCAAGAAGTTCCCATTTGAAAACATTGTGCTTGTTATTTTTTAGAATAGAAAATATTTCATTTGGTGCATTTAAAATGAATATGTCTTCCATTATGTCTATTTGTGTTTGAAGGTGGTAGGCGACTATGCTCTCACCCTATGAAAACTAGGTGATCAAAAATCCGGACCCACCTTGTTTCTATGTAACCTTGATGCAATAATCGAAGTATCCTCTCTCCTTGCCCAGTCATGCGATCCTGGGTGTAAGAGAAATGGTTATCGCCTCTAGAAATTGGGCCTGCCTTGGTGGGGAAAAGTACTCACCCCAAGGCGACTCAAACCAGCAACAAAGCTAAATCCAAGCTACCCCCAACTGGTATATAAATGTGAATCCTAAGGGAAAGCCTATGATTACGAGTGCGGATGTGTCATACGGACCAAGTAGTACTCCCCAAAACCCTATTGAGCTTAACCTCTTTAGACTAGAATGCCTCCTAAATAGATATTAATCTTGCACCCCATGTATGGCCACTCGAGCAGGGGTCCCAAACTAAACACCTTTGTGTAGAAGCCAAAAACCTTCTATTTTCTAGTGCAGCACCGATCAGTGTGAAGGCATCCACATCTTCGCAGTCTGTAGTAGAGGTGATCAATCTGCTATGGGAGTTTCATGGGGGTTGGAATCTTGGTTGGCCTGAGAAGAGAGTGCACTATAAGGGGGAGCCTGTGTAGGAAAGCTTCTGAATTTACATGCTATTGATATGTGGTTAGGGAAACCCATGTGGAATCTAGCAGATATTGTCCTGGCTTAACCATAGGATTGTACTTGTTCTCTTGTGTGTTTGATTACATTCAAAATATCATGTTTTCCAAGTGTTTGCTGGATACTGAAACGAAACAAACAACATTCAAACATTTGGAAACAAACAGTCAAACTTCAAAACAATTCAGATCTCAAACCAAAACATCAAAAAAATTGACCTTTTTGCATTATGAACCGCATTTGTTAAAATTCAATCACTCTGTCGCACTGCATTTGACAGTCTTTGCAATGCATCTTCTCTACTACAACACTTTTACTGCTCTGAACACCACATTCATCTGTCTCGCACCACAATTGAAATTTGTAAAGCCGCATCTGATAAACTAAGCCACAATTGCAATCTGCAAAGTCGCATTTGAAAAATTGCACCGCATTTGTCATATGTAGCGCCACATTTGATCACTACAACACATTTTCTACTTGCAATGATGCATCTTTCAGGTAGAAAAATAAACCCTATCACGAATCAAAATCCAAGTCCAAACATTTTAGCCTACTGTCAAACATTTTTTTTAGAGGTCTCTATCGCAAACCAGAACTGAAATTTCTCAAACATTCATCCACTAGCTTGCATTTTTGACCATAGGTTTAATTTTCCAAATCTTAGTTGCATTCCCTAGGCTTCATAATCATCATTTCCAGCATAAAATTATCTTTAGGTCTCATCTTGGCAAGACTTTTGATTAGGCTTATTCACCATACTTTACAAAACCATTGTTTCAAAACTAGGTTATCTTGGGACGTAGTCATTACTCCTCTTTTCAATTATTGTCCTTTTGTGAAAACCTCCAACTCAACAGTCTAGTTAGGAAGGTTCACTCATCATTTTGACCTTGTCACTTAGTCCCCTTAGCAAGTCCTTGCATAACCAAAATTGAGACATAAGTTAGGCTTAGAGTGGTTAGGCAAACCTTTCTCCAAATATTTTCCACCCTAGTTGTCATTTTTCACCTAGAATTTGCATTAAATATTGTCCATCCTAGTCCTTAGTTTTAACCTAGACTTTGCATTAATCATCTCCTTAGTCAACATTATCATCTTAAATCCTCATTTGGAACTTTGGCCTTGACAACCTTGTCATCTTGCATTAATCATTTCCTTAGGCAAACGTCATCATCACCTTGCATTGACTTCCTTTATTCCAAAATACAAAAAAATAGTGTCATAACTTGTCATCCTAGTCTTCATTTTACATTATTCATTTTCTTTAGACAACATTATCACATTGTCATCCCTTATTATCAAAAATCCAAAAACATAGTCTTGCATTAGCATCCTTTATCACAAAAATCCAAAAATATAGGCTACTATCATCCTTGCATTTAGTTGTCATTCTCATCACTCTCATTTGAGAAATTCCCTTTTATGGTGGAATCTAGACTTCAAAGAAAGAAAAGACAATTGGAAAACTTCGGACAAGATTCCAATCCTAACACTGACAATAACAGTTGGGACATAAACCAAAACTAGACTTTTTCTGACCCATTTAGCAATGTCAACATACCACCTCCCTTGAACAACCAATCTTCATCGCATAATCCACTCAAACCATTCATACAATGAGATAAACATGGAAATGTATACACAGAAGACTGAGAAGCTACAGCGCAAAACCTTGATGTAGCCAATTTTGTGGAATACTTAGTTTTACATTACCCTCAAAGGTATCTCACCATGCTTTTGGACCAAGGGGTTAAGTTACTACGTGGCTTTGACATGAATACTTTGAGACCAATGTCACCTGACCATAATGTCAACAATACAAACAACATGTCCAATAGTGGTGAACCTCCAAACAACACAAGCAATATCTTTTTTGATGCCACCTTGCAAACTGTCACAACTACCACTAGTGCTACCACCAATAATCAAAACAATTCCAATGCAATCAACGCAACATCCATTGGAGGAACACCACTCGTCTAAAAATCCTTGCTAACGATTTCCACAATCTCATCACAATTGGTTGGGTCCACTTTTGGATCCTTAGCAATGTGGGCAAGTTATTCCAATCCTCTATTTACCACTTTAGTTAACGCCATGGGGGCATCATCAAGCCATTCCAATCCTCCATTTATGACCACATCTAGTACCATGAGTGCATCCTCATCAAATCCTCTCATTGGTACCTCACTTAATCCTTTGGAAGGAAATAAACGACATGTCTTTATTCAAGGACCACAACCAAATGTTAACACGTCAACATAGTTTAATGCCAACCCCTCCCAAGGACAAAATACGAGCATTCCCCTTGGACAATCACAACAATTTGGACAAGGCAATCAAAACACACAACCTATGACATCATTCAGACAACAAAATATTCTCACCATATTCCTCAAATATCGACTCAAATGGTTGGAGGACACATTCTGACATATTCATCCCATATTCACACTCACCGACATGTCCCCAATCCAAACTTTCAGTATCAACAACATGTAAACCACAACACATCATACATTTCACAACAACACATCCCTCAACAAAACACCAACATCTACTCACAACAAATGGGGACCCATGGTGTACCAATCACTCCAATGTATGGTGCCACAAATAACCCTATAATTGATGCCTTGCAAGCTAAGCTAATGGGTTTATAAAAAACCATAGAAAACATGCAAATATCTGACAAGAAATCGCAAATGTCATATGACCTATCCGTATATCCTTTTGACACAACTTTATACATGCCACCATTCCCTCCGGGATATGTGTCACCAAATTTTACCAAATACAGAGGAAAGACAAATCATATCAAACATGTCCGAGAATTCACGACTAACTGTATGGATATCGCCTATGAACAAACGTACTTGATGAGACTCTTTTCTAAAAGTCTTACAGGTCTTGCCCTTGAATGGTTCTCCACTCAAAAGGATATCAAAACATGGGATGAACTTAAACAAAAATTCATAAAAAATTACTCATATAACATTGACATGGACACCTCTATTACTAGCTTATGTACTCTCACGCAAGAGGATGCTGGTGAAACTTTCATCCCATTCTTCCAAAAATGGAGAAGTCTAGCTAGTCGTTGTCACATCGACATACCTGAAAAAGAAAAGGTTGACATGTTCGTTCAAACACTTCTAGGCCCCTTAAAATATGGATTGCAAGTTCATTGTTGAACAAATTTTATAGACCTAGTCGAAAAGGGTTTCTAGGTTGAGAAAGCTCTTATTGCAAAAGGAGAGCTAAAATATGGTCCTAAAAACACAAACACAAATCTGCCCGCTGACAAAAATAAGTACTAGGTCAAAAATAAATATGTTACAATGATGGTGTTATCGATGCCAAAGTTGTAAACACTATGGGTCCTGTACTAGCTTTGAAAGGGGCTCAACCTCAAAACAAAACAACGACGATATTGACACCCCCCCACCAATACCACCCCAAACAACCAAAATTGTCAAAATAGTCAAATTCAAGGACAATACCATCAGACAAGACAATTCCCAAAAAGACGAACATACTCTGCATTGGGAGAACCAATTGAGGATGTCCTTAAGAAGCTCCTCCAAAACGGTCTCATCACACTTGAAGAACCAAAGCCATATGACCCAGGGAAATTTAAACCATCATGGTGGGATGATAATGCTTTTTAGTGATTACCATTGGGCTAAAGGACATAAGACATCATCTTGTCGAAAACTCAGAAATATTGTGCAAGACCTTATTGAAAGTCAAATAATCGAATTGGGTGGGCCACAATTTCCATCAAATGTAGACCACACCATTCATAAGAACCAACTGCAAGACCATGGTTCTAACAACGCTTCCATGTTAGGTCCTAAGACAAATAACAACCAAGCCAATTATTCTGGCGCCAAGTATGACCATTCAGGTGGACCTATTATTAATAGTATCCAAATTGACAATGAATGCATCAATACCATCACAGTCAAAAGAGCACCTCAATGCAACACAACTACTCAAAGTGGCAAGATCACCATAGTTGGTCTTCCTCCTACTAGACAACCTAAAATCACCATACCTGGTCCATCTCCTAAGAAATCACAACCCGGCCCATCCACAAAGAAGTGGAAACCTAAGAGTCAATTTAACCTTATCGATCAATTAAGCAAAACTCCTGGAAAAATTTCCATACTTGAGCTGCTTCACATTTCTCCCATGCATAAGGCTATACTAGATAAAACCCTGCAAGAGTCATCTGTCCCTAAGGATATTGATGTAAACCAATTTTGAGATGATGGTGGGATACCTCACTACACCTCACCATGTCACCTTTTCTAATCAAGATTACTCATCACCCAAGACCAACCATAATGATGCATTACATATCGAAAATTTCATCCATAAGCACAAGGTTAGAAGAGTGTTAGTAGATGTCAGAGTAGGATTGAACATATGCTCCTTAAAATTGATTAAGGCTTTAGTATTTTTTGATGCATGCGTAGACCCTACAAAGAGCATAGTTATGAAAGCATATGATGACGAAGAACATTCTTCTAGAGGCATTATTTATCTTCCTATTAGAGTAGGGCTAGTCATTGTGGACACAACTTGCCAGGTCCTGGATCTAGAATTACCTTACAACAACTTGCTCAGCCACTCATGGATTCATGCCCTAAAATTCATTCCCTCCACATATCACCAATGCTTGAAATTCCCCTTTGATGGCACAAAAATCACCATATATGGAGACACAGACCCTTTTCAATATTGTACCAACCTAAGGAGTATTTTTGAAAACCGAGTGCCCATCAACCGAGAAGCTCCTAGCTCTTCTTCTTCCAAATAAATTGACATGTCCACACTCACATCATCATCCACGTCCACTCCATCCACATGTACTACCACACCTCCATCTTCCTCACTTCCTAAGGTTGAATCCAATATCAAGATCCAGGACCTAGGCTGTGGAGAATTCAAACTGAATACGGCATACAACATCACAATAATACCCAAGTCTCCAAAGGTCTATGGTCAGCCATGTTTTAGAATGGAACCCAAAGAAATTTTCAAAGTTCCACCAAAAAAAGTTTTCATAAGATGGGGAGATATGAACAACGAAGACATCCCTGACATATTACGATGGATTTACAAAGAAATGGAAGACTTGGCCCCATTACTAGTCCATATATATCGTAAAGGTTACAACATCATGAAGGAAAAAGGCTATGATGGTACAAGTGGCCTTGGCAAGAATAAAACAGGGATAAGAGAACCTTTGATGCCATCTAAAAGACCAAAACTTCTTGGCTGAGGGTATGGATTGTCTGAAAATGACGATCAATGTACCAATGGACTTTCGAGTGAGTGCATGAATGCTTCAGAAAGTGTCAAGAACATCGAGGAATCCCTTACCAAAATTGACTCCCAAGAGTGGGAATTTGGCTCCCAATAATCCCTAAGTGATTATTGCCTTGATGATTTGTTCCTTGAAACTAGGGAAATTACCTCTAAACTTCAATTTTGGAAAACATTTAAAATCGATCAGGCATCAAATGATCACAATCCCAAAGGCCCAAGGAACAAGGACAAGTCAGAGAATCCCATTAGCCCTCATAATGACATACTGGTCCAACCATCTGAGCCCAATAACCATCAGTCGAATACATTCGAATTACCACATGACACTGGCGTTCATGACTTTGATTCCTTCATCCCCTACTTTCATAAAGAGTATGAAACAAGTGAAGGGGAATATTGGATAGAGTTCGATGTGGAATTAGATGACGAAAATTTCATCAATGTCTATGAATCCGTCTGCATGCTTTTTGAATCCTCCCCTCAATTCACCAACACAGACGATGGCATTTCCTTAGTCTACCCACAACTAATTGATTGGGACCAACAAGGCCTGCCAATCCTGGACACCTTTCAGAATGATGAAGCCATCGCAAAATTTATGGGATTAAGTGAGGGCATACCTAGTGGTGAGCACAAGATAGGATTCGCCATTGACCTAGATTGTGCAGCTTACCTCGGGGAGACTGCTCCGTCCTCTAGTCGTAAAATGAAAAGAAAAAATAAGACAAAAAATGAAACGTCTTTAGGTGAAAACCAAAAGGAACCTTCTGACAACCAAAAAGTTAAAATAAAGGATGTATCTACAGGTGAAAACCTCTTAGAGGTGCCCAAAGATGGAGGACTGGAATTTATTCCCATGACTCAAGAGAAATTAGCTATGCTCATAGAGGATACCATAGAAGTCAACATATCAACAATAGAAGATCCCAAAATGGTCCTCTTTGTGGCATCCTTGATAGAAGAAGAGAAACCAGAGTTCCACAAGTTCTTTGCAGAGCATAAAATCAACTTCACATGGTCATACTCTAATATGCTAGGATTGGATCTAGAGCTGGTTTTACACCATTTACCACTACGGCTAGACGCTAAACCAATGAAACAAAATTTGTGAAAGATGCACCCACATATCACCCTGTTAGTCAAGGCTGAACTCAAGAAACTACTAGACGTAGGATTTATATGGTCTATCGACTATGCTAAATGGATATCCAATCTGGTACCGGTCACAAAGACAAATGGTTAGATCTGCATCTGTACAGATTTAAGAGATTTAAACAACGCATGTCCAAAAGATGACTTTCCGTTGCCAAATATAGATATCATAGTCAACGTCACGGTGAGATACGAGATGTTGTCCTTCATGGACGGTTTCTCAGGATATAATCAAATTCGTATTGCCCCCGAAGATCAACATAAAACAACATTCACTTGTCCTTGGGGTACATACTACTGGAATGCCATGCCTTTTGGTCTTAAGAATGTAGGCACCACGTATCAGAGAGCTATGACCACCATATTCCATGATATGATGCATAAGAGAATGGAAGATTGCGTCGATGACCTTTTGGCTAAATCAATGACAAGAAAAGATCATTTCAATGTGTTAGACACAATTTTCAAAAGACTGGAAGAATACAGAGTTCGATTGAATCCTAAGAAATGTGTCTTTGGCGTGACATCTAGCAAAATTTTGGGATACATAGTTTCTCGAAGGGGCATCAAGGTTGATACGACCAAAGTAAAAGCCATCATGGACATGCCTCCTCCCAGAGGAATAAGTGAACTTAGAACATTACAAGCCAGGGTACAATCTATATGGCGCTTCATAGTGTAATCAAGGGAAAATCAGATTTGTTAAAGGGGTTAGCACAATAACATTAAGATTCCAATGAAATAACAAAGCACAAAGGAAATAAAATGAAAACAAAAGGAACAATATTACCCTAAGTCTTCATCTTCCATGGTTGACCTTTGTTACACCTCCTAGCTTGCAGTAAATAAAGATGCCCTCAGATTTCAAATGAGCAACTATGACAAATGACAAATCCCTATGCAAGTGTTGAAGGATTTGTATAAAAGAAATGACCTCACAATAGACTAAAATGACAATGACTGCAAATGACTATAATAATAACCTAAGTTGATAGAATGAGCATGAGATACCAAAATAAGAACAAAATTGCCATTTTATAAAAACTGCAATTTTGAATGTGTGGCCAGGATGAGAAGATGACAAATACCCTAGAATCAATGATCAAGATTGAATGTTGCAATAAGAATTAGGGTTAGGTCAAAATTAGGGCAACGTCAAGAAATGAATGGCTAAGATTGAATTATAAGATAATTCAATCAAGGGTCGAAATTAAATGAGATGTCAAAAGATAAGATTTGATCTGGAGGATAAGATTGGCACGGACAAAGAGGTTGCTCGAGAAATTAAATAATAAAATTTATTTACTCCAGGTGACCAGTAAATAATTAAATAATAAAGATATTATTTAATTATGGAGGAATGTGACAAAAGGAATCATTTTGAATTAAATAATGATTTAATTCAAAATTCAAGAGAATTGACTAAATTAAATAAATCAAATTTATTTAATTTTAATGAGAGAAAAAACTAATGAATAATTAAATAATTAAAATAATTATTTAATTATAGTGGAAAGTGGACAAAAATTAAATAAATTAGAATCTATTTAATTTTGGAAAGAAAGGGGACCTAATTAGTGACGTAATTAAATAAAATTTATTTATTTAATAATCAAGAAGAAATAAATGACAAAAGGGGAATTAAATAAATTAAGGAATTTATTTAATTAAAGGAAGATTTAGATAATTAGTGACGTATTAGATAAATAAATAATATTTATTTATTTAATAATCAAGGAGAAACAAATGACATGAATTAATTAAATAATTATGAATTATTTAATCAATAGTCGAATGTGGACCAATGACATAATTAAATGACTTAATTATACTAGGACGAAAGTGGTAAAATGAAGCTTGCAGGCCTAGGTCATTTTTAGGTGTCTACATTTTGCCCCTCTTTGTCATAATGTCGCTTGTCGCATTGTGACAAAGAAAAATAAGTCAAGAATATGCCCCAGCGAAGGTACAGAGTATCCTTGCCCCCTCGGGAAATTTTCAAATTTTGGGTCGGCGCCAGAAAAATTTGCAAAGGGTCCCGATAAATCAATTTGATACCCAGAAAAACAACGGCGCAGTCGGTTTCAGATTCTGACATGTTTAAAGCAACTTACAAGGAAGTCAAAGGTGTTCAAATGAGCCTCCAATATTGACCATCTTTGAAAAAATGTCATTTTGACCTTATAAATAGGTTGACAAAGGGGTAAAAGTCAATTCATTTTCACTATTCACTTCGCGAACCTGAGAGCTCAGAGCGAAAGGCGCAGCAGCGAGGATGGTTATTCCAGTGTCAGAGCACCACGGGGAGATCGTGAGGACTTTCAGACGGCCAGAGGGCTCAGAGCCGGCGGTATGTACCCTAAACTTACTTTGTCATTTTACCGTTTTACGTGTTTTTTTAATGCTTTCTAGGGTAGTCAACGAATGCGCCGCGACGCATATGCGTTTGCGTAAGCCGCAATTGCTTTCGCATTCGACGCATTTGATGCATCGCGACGCAAGTGCAAAGAAAAAATGAGCCGCACCGGCAGTTTGCGCCGCATTTGACAATTCGTGCGACGCAAGTGACTGACAAAGTTGCATTTGACTGCTAAAGTGTCGTAATCATTATTTCGCGATGCAAGTGCTTATTTGAATGTCGCAATTGCAATGCCGCGCTGCATTCGCAATGTTGCGACGCAACCGCATAATTTCATAACGCAAACGTCATCTAGCGACGCACTCACCTTATCCTGTCGCATTTGATATGGAGAACGACGCATTTGTTTTTTCGCGACACAATTGCTTTGTTGCACCGCATTTGCTTGTTTCCTTAATTAAACTTGCTTTGATGCTTTCATGCCCTTAGTTGTTGTCCATGATGATTACAGTTGTCTAAAAAGGTGCTAATGCATTGTTCGTCTTTTTGCAGAGGCAGCTTGCCCCTATTTATATTAGAGAGAGCAGACCGACCACCTTTCGGTTTTCCGATCAGCTGGGCCCACGAGAGCGGCGACGATTGATGCGCTTGGGTCTATTTTATGTTTCGTTCATGCCCGCCATTCGGGCGAACAGGGGTTTGTTGACGGCCTTGTGCGAGCGGTGGCATTCGGAGACCTGTTCCTTCCACCTGCCGACAGGTGAGGCCACCATCACCTTGGAGGATGTCTACCGTATCCTCTGGATTCCTATTCGAGGGGAGCGGATTGTGTATGATCCACGTCACGGTGAGCAAACCTTTCATGCATACTATCAGGATCAGGGTGCTGGGCTCGGTATTCAGGGTTACGAGATACATTGGGATTTCCTGGCAGAGCACTATGGGCACTTCGATGCATTCCTAGCGACTCTGATTGCTGGCATTTTGGTTCCTGATCAACGAGGACATGGATTTCTGATTGGTTGGGGTGACGTCCTAGTCGGCATGAGACGAGACAGGACAGTTTATGCGTGGGGTCCTTGCCTGCTAGGGACGCTATATCACCAGCTGCATGATGTGGTATACAGGAGAGGAGAGAGTATCTCCTGTGGGACCACCCTTATGATGATCTGGGCATGGGAGCACATTGCCATATTCCGCCCTCCTATTGACAGACCATAGCTTGCCGCGGGGATGCCCTACTCCTATTATTATGCTGACGCATTACAGCAGACCCACATGGGCAAGACAGGATGGTGGCGGGATCGGATCAATACCATGGTGACATTCATCTGGAGGCTGTATAGGGATTGCGAGGCATGGGATGATGAGGATGAGCACCTCAGCTTTTGTAGGCAGTACAGATACCTTATTGGCAGGACAGTGCAGACGTCCTTGATCATTGAGATGTACCTGCCGCAGCGTGTGTTGAGACAGTTTGGCAAGCAGCAAGATGTACCTGTGGGGACGGCAGAGTATGCCAGATCTTCCAGAGAGTATGCATGGGGACCGAGCCATCAGTAGCATTGCACCCTGACGAATAAACGGGTTAGTAGCGAGCACGAGGTTGGAAGGTGGAACGATGGATCGAATGCGGCGCCATTATGACCTGGTGGCGAAACCGCATGAACCGTTACCGGTAACAGTCGATGGACCAGCACCGATTGGCGGTCGGTGATTACAACGAAGTGCATAGGCGAATAAAGTGCGAGCGGGGGCGAAGCGAGGGGCGAGGGTGGAATGGCGAGGCGGGGGTGGGGAATGGGGGCGGTGGTGGGAGATGATGCGGAGAGCGGTCGAGGAGGTGGAAAAAGATCTCAGTCGGTCAGGAGTCACGAAATGCGCAGTCGTCTATCAAATCAGTCCTGAAAAAGAGACAAAACAAAGCGAAATGAAGAAAAGAAATAAAAATCGAGAAAAATGGAAAAGATCTCAGAGATCAAAGTCACGAAAAATCGAAAAGCAAGGCAAATCATCGAAAACAGAATAAATACCATAAGTGAGCGAACTTAGATAGTGGATGGTGGAGGGAGGAGGAGATACCATCCTCGAGTTCGTCGAATCTGATGGTCGGTGCAGACAGTAGAGATTGACGCCGGTAGCCGCGGTCAGTCTCGGTCGGCACTAGAGGTAGCAGGTGTAGAAGCGGGATCGGCGGTGTCCCGCCCGGCGGGATCTGGCTACGGTGGTGCACCACGGTTCGCGACTATGCCGCAGGAGGACCTCTGGGGACATGGCTGGGGGCTTTCGGGGGGTGAAACACCGAGGTTGGGGGCGGTCGGGGAACTTGGCCCGGCGGTGCCGCGAGGAAGCGGCCAGGATCCCTACCTTGTCCCATTCCACCGAGCGAGGGCGGCGTGGGCGCCGTCGAGGCGTTAGCGCGGTGGTACGAGCCATACCAGTGTCGGGGGGTCGACTTCCACAGGACACACGTCAGGCCACAGGTCACACCATTCCCGCAGGCATACTCTGAGTCCTCATTCAGGGCATAGTCATGGTTTCGTTGGTTCAGTGTAGAGGTCAGGCCAGGTATAGCCACCAGTTACAGATCCTTCCATCACTCAGAGTCCAGCCGCAGTGACCTCACAGGTGTTTACTACTGTTGAGATGATGCCTTCACTCAGTATTCCGTCAGCGTCACAGACACAGGCCACTACAGGACCATCCCTTATTTCAGTGCCCGTGACAGAGTTGCCTCCGCCACATTCTTCTCCCCGAGGGGATGATGAGAGTCTTCCCTAGGGCATATTTGTATTGTGACACACTATATTGTTTGAGCCTGCGAGCTCCATTTTTGGGATATCCGTTGACTCTATCCTATGACATTGTATATTTTTGAGATGATTCTATATGATGATGCAGTTTTGATGTGACCTACATGTGTTATGTGATTTTCTATGCATTATGTATTATGCTATGTATGGTGTATGATTCTTAATTTATGATGCCATGTATGTCTTGTGATGCCTATTTGTGATTTTGATGTCATGATGATGCAATGCTTATTTATCTGCTTATGTTAATGATGTGTATGATGTATTTATGTAAAAGATGCAATGCTAATGATTATGTTAATGCAATGCTTGTGCTTATGTATACGATTTAATGTCATGGATGATGTATGTATGGACCTAATGCAATGTATATGAGCATGTATGCACTTATGTTTTTGGATGTCACAGGATATCATCGTGGGATGGACTAGAGAAGATGACGAGACTGATGAGAGAAGATGACCAGATCGAAGAAGAGAAGACATGAGCCCTATGAAAATGCATGTTAATTCCTAGACAAAATCCTTCAAAACTTTACTGTAGGACTTTTAATATTTATTGCTCTTAATCATCATTGGGAAAACTATTGTAATGGTCAACAAACACCATGATATGACATAGATCAAGGTGTGCAAGGTCGCACCATTACCTAAGACAAAACAGTCACAGACAAGGATGGTTATGACTCATACTAAGAGCGTGATTGTCCCAGTCCTTTTGTCATAATCACCCACAAGCAGAAAAAGACAAGGATAGATCATGAAACGTCGTTGCTTCTCTAAATCCTGTTTCCAGGACATCCTTGAGAAACTAGTGACATGATTGTCAAACTACAAAAATAAAGTCTCTATCATGATATGTCGTTGCTTTTCTAGATCCCAGAATCAGGACCTCGCTGAGAAGCTAGTAGTCATGTGTGTCAATTGTCATGCTACGTCGCTGCTTCTCTAAATCCTGCTTAGTGGGATCTCACTGAAAAACTAATAACATGATAAAAGCTCAAAAGACAATTGTCAAGTGTTTGCCAAGTGTGTCTAAATATCCACTATTCTGATGCCAAGATGCCATGTTTGATAATGTCGAGATGTCAAAATGTTTAAAGTTTTGATTGACCTTGGAAAATGTCGAGAATTGGTGAATTCAGGAAGGACACATCCTGAATAATGCCGATGACTAGAGGATTCGATCCCTAATGGTCGTAAGGGGTCCCTCAAAATAATGACGATGCCTAGGAAGGACACATCCTAAGGCATAAATGACAGAGTTGGTTCTTCAGAAGGACACATCTGAAGAATACCGATGTCACAAAGAGCGATCTTTTAAATGTCAAGAGGATCACTCGAAATGCCGAAATGACAATGACGACGCCTAGGAAGGACACATCCTAAGGCGTAAATGACAGAGGTTATCGTTCAGAAGGACTCATCTGAAGATTTAACCAAAATTTGACGGTTTGGCCGGTTTATGATGATTTGACTTGCTTTGACCGAGTTTGACTTGTGTTTGACTATATGCTGATATTGCCCTGATGACATGAGTGATGTGTTGATGAGATCGGCCATGTTTGAACAAATGATTGTTTTACTTTGTTTCAGGAGTTTTCCCGTACAGAAAATAAGTGAAGACTTTTGACGTGTGTTCCAATGTTTTGCCATGAACCCTAATGGACTGACCTAGTGCGGCCTCAGGGGCTCATCGATAGATGGCCTTGCCTACGTCATACACTCAGAGACCTCGTACTTCGACACGACCAATGACTTTGTCTTGATGAACAAAGATTGCGTCATGATTTTATTTTGACAACCCTAAAAGAATTTGACCCTAATAAAGGACTCAAATGAGTCTGCCTACGTAGCAAATCTTGTGAAACAACGTAGTTAGGACAATAACATGGACTTAATGACAATTAGCTTTGACGAAATGGCGGTGCACTTGTGTACCTTATAATCGATGTTTGTTTGGTTTTTCTTCAAGGCGTTTTATGATTTTAGGTCTTTTTGGACTTTTGCCATGTTTTGTCTTCTTCTTTTTTTAGGACATTTTATGATGTTTTTGTCTTTTTAGGACATTTTATGATGTTTTTTGTCTTTTTGAGGACATCACTGCGGTTGCATAGCAAACATTTTGCCCAGTCGAGTTTAAGACTTAGCCATTTGCAAAGAATGCGGACAGGATGCTGCTGACTTCTTGGGCAGACGATGCATTAGAACTTGATGCTCAATCATTCGCCGACTATGGCGGTGAAGTAGGATGTGATGGCGATTTGCGGAATAGCGGCGAAGATACCTTTCATCCTAAGCCAAGTTTAGACCAAGTGACAGTAGATGGCAGAGCAATGATTGCTTACGCATGGCGCCTGTTTCCCAAGTTTTCACCATGATGCCTGTCCAAAGCGCCTGTTTGCCAGGTTTTCACCGTTGGATGAATTATTTTTCTCTTTACTATTTTCATGATTTTTTGATTTTTTTTGTGTCACCAAGACGCCTGTTTGCCAGGTTTTCATCAAGGTGACGATTTTTTTGTATTTTATGGTTTTCAGCTCCATCTTCTGATGCTATGCGTAGAACTTTCGGAGATGTAAACTGTTGATGGGCTCAGTCAACTGTTCCCCATCTGGAGTTGCCAATTGATATGCTCCAGAACCAAAAGAAGATATGATAATGTATAGACCCAGCCAGTTTGGTTCAAATTTTCCTGGCTTTCTCTGTCTGCTTGGTTCTTAGGGTTCTGCATGAGAACCAGGTCGCCAATGTCAAACTTTCTGACCATAACCTTTTTATTGTAGCTGCGACAAAGGCGGTTTTGATATGCTTGGAGGTGATTCAGTGAGTTTTGTCTTCGCCTGTCCAACATTTCCAGCTCGTGCAAGCGTGATTGTCGGTATTCCTCTTCATTAGTTAGACCCTTCAAAGAGACTCGTAGTGAAGGAATTTCGACCTCAATGGGTAAGATGGATTCAGCGCCAAAGACCAGGGCGAATGGGGTGGCTCCCGTAGGTGTACGAATGCTAGTTCGGTAAGCCCACAGAGCAGGGTTAAGTTGTATGTGCCAATCGCGGCCAGCGTCGTTGACAGTCTTTTTAAGAATCTTGACAATGGTTTTATTCGACGCCTCAGCTTGGCCGTTTCCTTGGGGGTAATATGGGGATGAAAAGTGGTGTTGGATATGGAATCGCTCACATAACTCACGGACGTCTTGGTTTTTGAACGGACGTCTGTTGTCAGTGATGATGGACTGTGGAAGGCCATACTGGCAAATGATGTAGTTGAGGATAAACTTTGATATTTGTTTGCCAGTAATGTATGTCAACGGGATGGCTTCGATCCACTTTGCGAAGTACTCAGTGGCGGTGATAATGAACTTATGGCCGTTGGATGAGGTTGGATGAATCTTACCCACGAGGTCGAGTCCCCATTGAGCGAAGGGCCAAGGAGAAGTGATCGGCCGGAGTTCCTGTGCTGGAGCATGGACCAAGTCACTGTGTATTTGACATTTGCGACAAGTCCTGACATTCAATTGCATCTTTTTCCATTGTCGGCCAATAATACCCGAGTCTCGTCAGTTTCTTAGCTAGCATAGGACCACTCGAATGAGATCCACATATACCATCGTGTACTTCTTGTAAGGTCGTACATGCTTCGTCGGTGTCAAGACATCTAAGGAGGGTATCGTTGAAACTACGGCAGTAGAGAGTGTTACTGACAATGGCATATCTTGCTGATTTCTGAATGAAGGACTTCCTTTGGTTATTGGATAGGTTCGATGGAAGGGTTTGAGTCTTGAGATATTCATAAATGTCCTGATACCAAGGAGAGTTGGGACCAACAAGTTTGCAAACCATTTCTGACTCTGGGATATCATATGCCGGTATCAACAGTTGTTCTACAAGGAACTCAAATTGTGACACATTTTTAGGGATGTCCAAGAGAGAACTAATAGTGGCCATTGCGTCAGCTGCCTTATTCTATGCCCTGGGGATTTGTTTGAAAGAAATCGATTGGAAGTTTGTCAGGAAACTATCCACCATCCTCTTGTAGGGAAGCAACTTCTCATCCTTTGTTTCATAGTCATCATTCACTTGGTTGATTACTAGCTGGGAATCCCCAAATACAAGCAATGTCTGAATTTTCCATTTGATTGCCAACTTGAGACCTGTAACTAGTGCTTCGTATTCAGCAATGTTATTTGTACAAGGGAAAGCGATTCGAAATGACTTAGGAATTGAATCCCCTTGTGGTGTGATGAACAAGATTCCAGCGCCTGAGCCATGACCAGTATGAGACCCATCAAAATACAGCTTCCATGGTGTTGCTCGTTCTACATGAAAAATGGACTCATCGGGAAAATCAGTTACTAATGGATGAGTGGCTTGAATCGGTGCATCTGCTAGTTGATCTGCTATTACTTGCCCTTTTATTGCCTTGCGCTCAACATACTGTATGTCATATAGCTTAAGATCATGACCCATTTTGCCAAGCCAAGCTGTGCTTATTTGCTTTCGACTTAAGAGGGTATTTCAATGGGTCAATCTTGGCCTGATTGTGTCGATTGAGCATATAATGCTAGTTTTGGGCTGCAAGACAGCCAGCGAGGTATACTGCGTTCAATGTGTGTAGTTCAACTCATAACCTATGATTATGCGGTACGATGTAATGGGTGCTCTTTCTTTCCCTTCGCAGTCATTTTGGGCAGTGTGCTGATTGCTGGGTGGTGGGTAGGATGTGTAAATTAATAACTTTCCATGGATAGGCGCGGGGACTGGTGTTGATGTGAGTAATCTTTCATTTTACGGAGGCCTCTGACATTTATGCATCCATACAAAGGGGTTGCCTTTGCGCCAACAAGTCTTTGGAATGGGTGGCACTGTCGCCAATTGGGCTATGAAACGGCGAATAGATTGTACTCTACCTTGCAGAGTTCTGAGTTAACTGATCCCTCTGGGTGGAGGCATGTCTATGATTGCTTTGACCTTTTCCGGATCGACCTCCATGCCTCTTCAGGAAACTATGTATCCCAATAATTTACCTAAGGTGACTCAAAAACACACTTCTTAGGGTTTAGCAGGCTTTGTACTCTTACAGTCTCTTGGGGAATTTTGTGAGTACCTTTCAAATGATCTTGTTGCTGATTTTAATAGGTCATCTACATAATCCTCCGACCTGTTGTACATCATGTCATGGAATATATTGGTCACATAGCCCTTTGATAAATGGCACTGCGTTTTTTACTAGACCCGAAGGCATAGCGTTTCCAACAGTATGTACCCCATGGGCACGTGAATGCTGTTTTATGCTGATCCTCAGGAGCGATGCGGATTTGATTATAGCCAGAGAAACCATCCATGAGGGATAGCATCTCATGTCCTACAATTAGGTCAACTATGATGTCAATGTTGGGTAAAGGAAAGTCGTCCTTTGGGCATGCTTTATTTAGGTCTTTGAAATTTGTACATACACGGATCAACCCATTTGGCTTTGTGAATGGGACCAAATTGGAAATCCATTCAGCGTAGTCAATAGACCTTATGAATTCGACATCTAATAGTTTCTTTAACTCCACCTTGACCAATAGGGAAACTTGGGGATGCATTTTGTGCAACTTCTGCTTGATTGGTTTAGTGTTAGGTAGTAGTGGCAAATGATGCAGAACCAGTTCTGGGTCTAATCCTGGCATATCAGTATAAGACCATGCGAAGTTGATTTTCCGGTCAGCAAAGAATTTATGAAATTCTGGTTTCTCTTCCTCAGTCAATGATGCGGCAAATAGGACCATCTTAGGGTCTTCTGCAGTTGAAATGTTATCCTCTATTGTGTCCTCAATAAGCATAGCCGATTTTTCTTGTTGTACAGGGAGAAAGTCCAATCCTCCATCTTTGGGCGCCTCAGAGAGGTTTTCACCCACAGATTCGTCCTTTATTTTTGCTATTTTATCGTCAAGAGGTGCCTTTCGGTTTTCACCTAGAGACGTTTCATTTTTTGCTTTATTTTTATTTTTGCGACTAGAGGACTGAACAGTCTCGCAGTATGTCAAATTAGTCTAAATCAATGGCAAATCGATTTGGTCTATGGGTATGCCTTCGTAATCATAGATTCGTAATGGCTTCATCATTTGAATGTGTCCAGGCGGCGGTCTTGTTGAATTCTGTCGGCTAATTAGAAATTAAACTAAAGATATACCATCATCAAGGCTGGTGGGTGGGGTGAGGATACGAGGCGACATGCGGATGGACTCATTGATGTTGTAGATGAGGTTATCATCATCCAACTCTATATCGGACTCTAGCCAGTATTTGCCTTCACTAGTGTCATATTTGTTGTCATAATAAGGAGTGAAGGTTTGACAGCCCTGGCTATCAATATTATTTGACACTTCGGATAGATTAGACTGAGGGGGTTCAGATGATGGTTGTTGTGTGTCATGGGAAGTGGTAGTAGGATTTTGACTGTGTGGTGCTTGCTCAATTTTGAATGTTTGCCAAAATTGTTGTTCAGAGGTTAGTTCCCCTGGTTCGACAAACAAATCATCAAGACAACAGTCACTTAGGGATCGTTCTGAGCCAAATTCCCACTCATGGGAGTCTATTTCGGTTAGGGTTTCCCTAGTAGTCTAGACATTGTCAGAAGCATGTACGCGCTCATTGGAAAGTCCAGAGGTACGTCGATCGTCCTTGTCGTGTGATCCAAACCCTAATCCAAGATACTTCGGAGTTTGAAAAGTTTCCATGGGTTCCCTTCGACCAGTTTTATTCTTTCCAAGGCCACTTGTACCATCGTAGCCCTTAGCCTTCATGATGTTGTAACCCTTGCCATATTTTTGAACTAGTAATGGAGGTAATGCAACTGTATCCTTATAGATCCATCTTGTGATGTCAGCAAGGTCTTCATCACTCATGTCTCCCCACTTGATAAAAACTGTATTCGGTGGAACTTTGAAAGTTTCTTGAGGTTCCATTCTAAAACATGGCCGACCATATATCTTTGGAGGAGTGGGTATTGTAGTTATGCTGTATGTTGTATTGAGTTTAAATTCTCCGCAGCCGAGGTCTTGGATTTTGACAGTTGATTCAGTCTTAGGGTTGGTGGAAGGTAGTGGTACGGCGGAAGACATGGATGGAGTGGACGTGGCAGATGACATGAACGTGGAAGGGTTGATGTATTTGGACGACGAGGAGCTAGGTGCTTCTCGGTTAATAGGTCCTCGGTTTTCAGAGATACCCCTTAAGTTGGTACAATATTGGAAAGGGTCGGGGTCTCCGTATATGGTTACCTCTGTGCCGTCAAAAGGAAACTTGAGGCATTGATGGTATGTCGATGGAACAACTTTTAATGCGTGGATCCACGGACGGCCAAGTAAGATGTTATATGGTAGTTCCAAATCTAGGACCTGGCAGGTTGTGTCTACAATGACCGGTCCCACTCTGATAGGGAGAGAGATAACACCTTGTGAAGAGCGTTCCTCATCATCATATGCTTTGATCACTATACTTTTCGTTGGGTCTACGCATGCATCAGAGAATCCAAGAGCCTTAACCAATTTAAGAGAGCATATATTCAACCCTGCTCCGCCATCTATTAAAACCCGTCTAACTTTGTGCTTGTGGACGAACACTTCTATGTGTAATGCGTCATTGTGGTTGGTTTTAGATGATGAGTAATCCTGATCCGAGAAGGTGACATGGTGTGGCGTGGTGAGATATCCCACCATAGTTTCAAACTAATTGACATCAATGTCCTTCGGGACCGACGACTCTAGGAGAGTTTTATCTAGGATTTCTTTGTGCGCAGGAGAGATATGAAGCAACTCAAGGATAGATATTTGTGCGGGAGTCCTTCCTAGTTGGTCAATGAGGTTGAACTGACTCTTGGGTTTCCACTGTTGTGGGGTTGAAACAAGTTTTGGCTGTTTAACAGGTTGTGGTTGTTTGGCCGCCGGGCCCAGTATAGTGATCTTGGTTTGTCCAGGGGAAGGTGGACCAGCTATAGTGGCCTTGCCACTTCGCGTAGTAGCATTGCATTGTGGTGCTCTCTTGACCGTAATGGTATTGATGTAGTCATCGTCAGTTCTGACATTATTTATTATTGGTCCACCAGAGTAATCGTACTTGACTCGGGTGAAGTTAGCTTGGTTCTGCGAGCCTGAAGTGGAAGCATTATGGGAACCATGATCCTGCAGTGGATTCTTGTGGATAGTATGGTCTGAGTTGGAGTTAAAGTGCGATCCACCCACTTCGATGGTGCGATTTTCGATGAGGTCTTGTATGATGTTTTTCAGTTGTCGACAGTTGGAAGTTGTATGCCCTTTGACTTGATGGTATTCGCAAAGTGCATTATCATTCCACCATGCTGGTTTGAATTGTCCGGGGTCATAAGGTTTGATTTCCGGAAGTTTGATGACCCCATGCTGGATGCATTTCTTAAGGACTTCTTCAATGGGTTCACCTAAATTGGTGTATGTGCGACCCTTAGGAAATTGTCTCATTTGACGATGTTGTCCTTGACTGTTTTGACCACTTTGATTGTTTGAAGCAGTATTGGGAGGAGGTGTCAATGCCGTTGTTGGTCTGTTTTGTTGTTGGACCCCTTGCAGGGCCAATACAGGACTTGCAGTCTTGGCGTCCACAACACCGTCATTTGTAACATGCTTATTCTTGACCCAATATTTGTTTTTGTCAGGGGGTGGGTTGGTGTTCGTGTTTTTGGAACCATATCTCAGTTCTCCCTTTGCGATAAGGGCTTTCTCAATTTGGACTCCCTTTTCCACTAATTCTGTGAAATTTGTGTAACAATGTATTTGTAATGCGAATTTTAGGGGTCCTAGGAGTGTTTGGACGAACATGTCAACTTTTTCTCTTTCAGGAATGTCAATGTGACATCGACTAGCGAGGCTTCTCCATTTTTGAAAGAATGGAATAAATGTCTCACCCGAGTCTTCTTGCGTGAGATTACACAAGCTAGTAATAGAGGTATCCATGTCAATGTTGTAGGCGTAATTGTGTATGAATTTTCGTTTGAGCTCATCCCATGTCTGGATATCTTTTTGAGTTGAGAACCATTCAAGGGCTTGACCCGCCAAACTTTTGGAAAAAAGTCTCATCAAGTATGTTGGTTCGTAGGCGATATCCATACAGTTGGTTGCGAATTCGCAAACATGTTCGATGGGATTTGTCTTGCCTCTATATTTTGTGAAGTTGGGTGACACGTATCCTGGTGGAAATGCAGGCATGTATAAGTTCGTGTCAAATGGGTATACATCCAGGTCATATGATATTTCTGGTTTCCTGCCTGAGATGTACATGTTTTGCATAGTTTTCTCCATATCCCTCATTCTTGCTTTGAGTTCATCTATGGTAGGGTCGTTTACATTTCCGTGTGTTGGGTTGCCTGGTACACCATGTGTTCCCGTCTGGTGTGTGTGGATGTTGGTATATTGTGGTGGTATGGATTGTTGTGGTACATATGACGTGTGTTGTTGGTATTGGAAGTTATGATTTGGCGCCTGTTGATGAGTATGAATGTTGGATGAGTATGTTGGGATATGTCACCCAGCCATGTGTGTCGTTATTTGGGGGATGTTGTGACCATGAATGTTATGGTGTGTCAATGATGTCATTGGTTGTGTTATTTGGCCACCTTGTGTAAATTGTTGGTTTTGCACAAGGGGGATGTTTGTATTTGTGCCTTGGGAGGAAATGACATTTGGTTGTGTTGTCGTGTTAACATTTTTTTGTTGTCCTTTAATAAAGATACGTCCTGTGGCTCCTCCCAAAGGATTTTGTGAATTACTACCGAACGGATTTGTCGAAGTTGTGTTCATGGTGGTAGATGTAGTTGTCAAAGGGGGATTGTGGTGACTTGATGATGCCCCCATGGTATTTACTGTCGCGGTAAAAAGAGGATTGGAATAATTTTCCCACGTTGTTGAGGAGCCAATAGTGGTTCCATATGATTGGGGTAGTGTTGTGGATGTTGTGGATGATTGTGATCCCCCAATGGATGTAGCATTTATTGAGTTGGAGATGTTTGGGACATTGGGCGTGGTATGTACTGTCGTTGTCATCCCAAAGGAAGTATTGTTCATTGTATTTAGAAGTTGACCACTATGTGACATGTTATGTGTGTTATTGGCATTAGGGTCATGAAGTGTCAAGTTTAGCGTGTTGGCATCAAATCCTGGTGGTAACTTAGCTCCTTCACTCAAGAGCATGGCTACGAATCTGTCTCTATCCTGACGAGCTATTGTTTCAACAAGCTGATAGACCTCTGGGTCTTGTGTCAATGCCTCTATGTTTTCCTGAAGTAGTTGACCATTTTCATCTCTTTGCAAGTAGAGGTCGAATGTACTGTTTGACGAAGGTTGCGTTGTTGTTGGAGGTTGATTGTCTAGATTGGTAAATGGATCGTACAAGGTCCAGTTTGAGTCATATGGAGGGTTGTTGGGGTCTTGCCTAAAGTTTTCCATTTGTCTCTTTTGTTTTTGAAGTCTGGTTTCGACCATAAATGAGATTGCTCAAAAAAGGGAATGACAACTAAATGCAAGTATGAGACTATGTGAAGTCTAAGTTCAAAATGACGCCTAGAATGACTAATATTTTTGTATTTTTGTGAATAAGGTATGCAGTGTGGATGCAATGTAAGATAAGGTTATCTAAGCATTTCTAAGCTTGAACTTTGTTTTCGATTTGGACTGCTAAAGGACTTTGTTGTAAATGACAAGTTGACAAGATCTAAGTGACTAGTGAGTCTTCCCAACTAGACTTTTGAGTTGGAGGAAATCTCACAAAAGAGGACAATGACTAAAGGGAGGTTTGATAACTTGGTCCACAAGGGTCTAATTTCGAAAATAATGCCTTTGCCAAGGGGTGCTTAAGATTTTCCTAATCCTAACTATGCAAAATGTGAACCTAGGGATAGTCTAATGTCGAATGTATGCAACGAAAAAGGAATGAGGTATGAAACCTATGGTGACTAATGCAAACTAATGGTCAAGACTTTGAGAAATTTCAAGTTAGGTTTCTGATAGAATCTTCGTGATGACAGAGTTTGAAAAATGGTTGACAGTTTAAAGACCTCTGGTTTCGACTGTGAACTTTTAAAATCTTGACAGGAAAATGCGTCTCAATTTAGCAATTGCATCACAGTTTAGCATATGCAGTTCAATTTTTCACTTGCGGCTTTCTGACTGTCAAATGCGGTACTGTTAATCAAATGCGGCGTTTATGTTATCAGATGCGTCGCAACTCCTATAGATGCATCGCGACGCCTACAGATGCATTGTTCCAAGTCTTAGATGTGGTTTATCAAAGCAGTTGCGTTGCAGGATGTCAATTGCGGTTCGACAGATATGACAGTTTTGTTTCAATGTGATTTTCGTGTTGTTTTGACAGAAGTTTTGATCTGTTTGGTGAATGTTTTGTTTTGAACTGTGGTAAAACCAGAAAACACTTAACAAACATAGCGTTTTATAAAGTAACCAAACACACATTAGATAAGCACGATCCTAGGTTAGGCCATGACAGTATTCGCTAGATTCCACGCGGGTTTCCCCAACCGCATATTTGTAGACTCGGGGAAGCTTGGTCGCGACGCAAGCCCCCTCATAAGCAGAATTTTCTTCCTCGTGCCAACTAAGCTTCCAACCCCCATGAAACTCCCATGGTGAGCTAATCACCTCTACCAAATCATGAAGTGTGGATGCTCTCACACCCGGCCTCAGTCATGGCTTAGCAAATAGAAGGATTTTGGTTTACTACACAAGAGTTTTTAGTTCTGGACTCCTGCTCGAATATACATGGGGCAAGAGATTAATCACAATTAAGGTGGCACTCCAACCTGAAGAGGTTAAGCTCAACAGGGTTTTAGGGAGTACAACTCCGTCCGTATGACACATCCGCACTCGCAACCTTAGGTTTTCCCTTAAGGTTTACATTTATATACCGGTCGGGGGTAGCTTGGCTTTAGCTCCGTTGCCAGTTTGAGTCACGTTGGGGTGATGAAATCCCAAAGCAGGCCCAATTTCTAGAGTTGGTAACCGTTTCTCTTACACCCAAGATCGCCCGAAAGCGCGAGGGGAGAGGATACTCCGATGTACCAAGTCAAGGTAAATAACAAATAAGAATGGGTCTGGTTTTCTGATCACAAGGTTTTCACCAAGTGAGAGCATACTCACCTACCACTCCACAAGCACAATCAATCAAAGAAGACATGGTTCTTTTTATAAGCACCAAAAATAAATGTTTGCTACTCTAGAAATAAACAAGCACAATGTTTGTTTCTTCCTTCTTTGACATGCGAATCTGCAAACAATGAATATTAGTAGTCTTGTATGTAATGGTCTTGGACACACGAAAAATGATCGCCACACGCTACAAGAAAATATTAGTAACACAAAAGATCTAATCTAATTAACATGCAGGAATAAAAACACAGAAAAAATAGAAAACCAGAAAACCAGTAAACAGAAAAACCCGAAAATTTGAAAATCAAAATGACAAAAACCGAAAGAAAAATTTACCAGACAGATGCGGCGCGACATGCAGATGCGTCGCTAGGGTCATCAAATGCGGCTCTGTAAATCAAATGCGGCGTTCTGTCTGTCAGTTGCGGCTTGTCAGGGTGTATGCGTCGCTAGGGTTCTCGTATGCGTCGCGATGCATCGAATGCGTCACAATGTTTTAAAAAAAAACTTCCGTCGATCCGTACCTGTCCCTGCAAGACAACAAAAAACAAAAAACCCGACGAAAACAGAAAGCATACAACAAACACAGCTACAAGAGATGATTAGTGACACAAAATCTAATGTTAGCCAACATGCAGGAATAAAATAGAATATAGAAGATCAGAAAAACCCGAAACCAGAAAAACCCAAAATCTGAAAAATAAAAACCCCAAAAACTGAAAGAAGGATTATACCAGACAGATGCAGCTCGTTATGGCAAATGCATCGTTCGGGTCGTCAGATGCGGCTCTGTAAATCAAATGCGGCGTTCTGTCTATCAGTTGCGGCTTGTCAGGGCGTATGTGTCGCTTACGTGAGCGGATGCATCGCGACGCATCAAGTGCGTCACAATGTTTAAAAAAAAACACTTGCGGCGATCCGTACCTGTACCTGCAAAACAACAGAAAACAACAAAAATCGCATCTAACAAAAAAAACGGCGTCGGGTTCACCAATGTAATCAAGGAAAAATCAGATTATTGTTAGAGGGGTTAGCACAATAACATTAAGATTCCAATGAAATAACAAAGCACAAAGGAAATAAAATGAAAACAAAAGGAACAATGTTACCCTAAGTCCTCATCTTCCATGGTTGACCTTTGTTACACCTCCTAGCTTGCAGTAAATAAAGATGCCCTCAGATTTCAAATGAGCAACTATGACAAATGACAAGGCACTATGCAAGTGTTGAAGGATTTGTATAAAAGAAATGACTTCACACTAAAATGACAATGACTGTAAATGACAATGACCATAACCTAAAATGGACAGAAATGAGCATGAGAGAGAGAGAGAGAGAGCGAGATAGAGAGATCCTGGAATAAGAACAAAATTGCCATTTTATAAAAACTGCAATTTTGAACGTGTGGCCAAGATGAGAAGATGACAAATACCCTAGAATCAATGGTCAAGATTGAATGTTGTAGTATGGAATAGGGTTAGGTCCAAATTAGGGCAAATGATAAAGATGAAGGGTTGAGATTGAATTATGAGATAATTCAATCAAGGGCTGAAATTAAATGAGATGTCAAGAGATAAGATTTGATTTGAAAGATAAGATTGGCACAGATAAAGAGGTTGCTGGAGAAATTAAATAATGCACCATTTAATTTAGGTATTCAATGAATAATTAAACAATGTTATTGGTTATTTTAATTATATAGTGACAAAGAATCATTTTGAATTAAATAATGATTTAATTCAAAATTCAAGAGAGGGGACCAAATTAAATAAATAAAATTTATTTAATTTATGAGAGAAGTGGCCAATGAATAATTAAATAATTAAAATAATTATTTAATTATAGTGGATAGTGGACAAAAATTAAATAAATAAGAATTTATTTAATTTTAGAAAGAAGAGGACTTAATTAGTGACGCAATTAAATAAAAAATTCTATTTATTTAATAATCAAGAAGAAATAAATGACAAAGGTGAATTAAATAAATTAAGAAATTTATTTAATTAAAGGAAGATTTAGATAATTAGTGACGTGTTAGATAAATAAATAATATTTATTTATTTAATAATCAAGGAGAAACAAATGACATGAATTAATTAAATAATTATGAATTATTTAATCAATAGTCGAATGTGGACCAATGACATAATTAAATGACTTAATTATACTAGGACGAAAGTGGTAAAATGAAGCTTGCAGGCCTAGGTCATTTTTAGGTGTCTACACTATGATTAGCCAATTGAATCCCATGATAGGCCACTATCACCAAGTAGAAAAAATGGAATTTTGGGTACCAACATTAACCACATAAGAAAAAATCACCCACCCCTGTGATCTTGAAGGATGCCACCCCCTATCACCCAACCTAAGTTCCCTTTAGTATAGCCATCCAAGTTAAGTTTGAACCATCTTGGGTTGTGGGGGTTCAAGAAATATTATTGTGGGAAATTAGAATTTTAGAACTCATTATCTAGAACATCAGTAATTCCCCAAGAATTCACAACACTAACTTCCAAATTGGATGGGTCTCTTTTAGGAGTAATGATCACAATCTTGAGATTTTACTTGGTATTTCAAATAGTTTGGTTTGTGACAATATTCCAAGTGAATTTTTTTATCTTTGAAGAATTGATTATTGTGTTAAATATCTTGAGAGAACAAATAGTAAGAAGGATGACCTACTAGAATAACTCAGACAATAGGGGATGATTAAACGGGGCGTTCCAATAACCCACTATACTCATAGTGCTCTTATGCCAAACCCAACTGAGAAGGAACTGAGATTGAATTTTTTTACGAACACCCCAAGAGTAAACATAATGAAAAAGGAGATGGAAAATGTTTCTTCCTCCTCTTCATAAGGTAAATATTTGTTAACAAGTTGAATGCCTCTCTTTTAGAGATTATCAAGAGTGAGAATTTTCTCATGACAAACTATCCACTAGAAGAATCAAGCATTGGGAATAGTACTATTTTTCCATATCTTCATCTAATTGAACTAAGAATCCCAACTCTAAACCAAAATATTATATCCAAACTTGATTGTATACTTCCCATCTTTAGAATTTTCCCAAATTACAGAGTCAAGAGAACTAACTCTATAGAACATCTGGTTAGCAAATATTTGAAGAAGCTCAATAGCAGCCAAACATATTGGAGGATCATACAAACTATGATCAATTCTCCAAGTGGGGGGTCAAATGAATTGTCCCAATAATCTTTTACTTTGGAGTCGAATATTCTACAAAGATCAATTTGGATGGTTGAGTAGACTGGATTAAATTCTAGAGTAGAAAGCTAGATCCACGAATCTTCCTAGAACCTCACTGATTTCCCATTACTTATCTACCAGAAGGCTCCTTGTCTTATGATGTTCTTATTTTTATGGAGGTGATCCTAGATAGTAGAACCTTTACAAATATGATTGTTGTGCAGGAGAGAGATACCCTCATCACCATTTAAATACTTAGATCTTAGAATATTGATCCATTTCAAATTTTGTTTAATCAAATGTCAGCTAGCTTTAGCAAGAAGGGCCATATTAATTTGTCTTGTCTTTTTCATATCTAGACCTCCATACTTTTTGTGCAAGAAAACCATGTCTGAATTCACCAACAATACATGATCCTTTTCTTCAGTTTCATACCAAAGAAATCTTCTTTGTATTTTCTCTAGTTTATCAATCCAAGCAATGAGCATTATGAAAAGGGAAAGGAGGTAGATAATAGTACTCTATAGAGCCACTTTTAGGATTTGGATTTTTATAACATTACTAAGAAGATAACCTTTCAATACTACCATATTCCTTTTCACCCTTCAAAAATATTAGAACAAACATAATTATCAACTTTAGCAATGGTTAAAGGAATTTTCAAATATGAGGATGGGAGGAGATGGATTTGACAGTTAAGAATCTTGGAAATTTTGAATTGTAGGGAGGGAGGAAAATTTAGAAAGTTTTTTTTATCAAGGCTAATATTTTGGCCAGAAGCTGGGGAAAAATTGGAGAGGATTTTAACCCATCCCTTCGCTTTAGCTATAGTGGCTTCCCCAAGGAGGATGGTGTTGTCAACGAACTATTACTAAGAGACTGATTGCAAGCAAGAAGAGGAAGGGAAGCCTTTAAGGCTTCCCCATGAGACCCACTTAGCAATTTTTCACCCCAAGACCTCTATTAGCATAATGAAAAAGTAAGGGGAAAGAGAATCCACTTTCTTAATACCCCCTGATGCAACAAAGTGACCATGGGGAGAACCGTTGATTATCCCTAAGAACATCAAGGAGAAAACACATATTTTGATTAATTTGAGGATTTTTCCTTTGAACCCAAATCTTTGAGTTGCAACATTCAACATAGGAGCATCCATAGTTCATTCAAAACTAAGAATCCCAATAAGATATTTTTCTCAATTAGAAGGAGCAAGACTAATAAGTTTTCAAAAATAAATCCCACACATCAAGTACATTTTTATCGATGAAATGAGCTTCATTGGTCAAAACTTGCTAGAGAACATAGATTCTCGACTCCGACAAGCATTCCCACAAAATGAAAACATTAACTTTGTAAGCATACACATGATTATGATTAACAAAAATAACTATTTTATATTCTAATACAAGTAATTCACATATATGAAATTTCTATAGATATAAAGGTATATAGTATTGATAATAATTTCCATCGATTGTATTTTAGGTATATCTATGATTTTGGTTGGAGATTTGGGTCAATTTCCTCTTGTTAATGATATACCATCATATGATAGCAACGACCGAGCTAAGTTACTATGGGAAGAATTCAAAATTGTGGTTACTTTAGATAAAATATTCATACAAGATGGACAAAACATCCACCAACAAAGGTTTCGTCAACTTTTGACACATTTGAGAGATGCAAACCCAACAATTGATGATTGGAAATTTCTTGTGACAAGAACCACTCTTACCATAGATGCATCAAGCAAAGATGAGTTCGACAATGGTGTTCATTTGTTCTCAACAAATGATAATGTCCATAACTATAACAAGAAAATGTTATACTCATTGAAGCATCTTGTTGCACATAGTGTTGCAACAAAATTAGGAAGTATTGATGCAACATAAGGATGCTCAAATGATGAGCTTGATCTGGAATGATTGATTAGTGAGGATGTCAAAGTCATATTAACTTCAAATATTTGGATACAAGCAGGTCTTGTAAATGGAGCTCTAGGATATATTTAAAAGAGTGTATACAAATCTAGAAGTGGTCCACCAAAACCACCAACATATGTAAAGGTTGAGTTTGACAACTATTTCAAGAATACCATTTGATGATTGTAATCCAAATACAATTTCAATTACAACAATACATAGGGGGGGACAATCCAAATACCATTAAGATTAGCTTGGGCATTGACAATTCACAAACCACAGGGTTTGACTCTTTCAAAAGCTACTGTTGATATAGGACCAAGAGAAATAACGTGATCGAAATTTGTCACCATATCTCATGTAAATTCTGTAGACAGCCTAAGAATTATGCCACCATTCACATATGACTGTTATGAGAAAATGAAAAAGGGTAGACAACTTGCCAAGAGAAAGGTTGAAGAAAATAGATTGAAAATTTTAAAAGATAATTGATGTAACATATTTTCTTCAATTTTGTTTCAATGACTATCAAATTTCTAAATATAATATATTTTTATGATTTTTAGTTTTATGCTACTTTCAATTCTTCTATGTCTAATGTATTTAAAATTTGACAAATAAATGTTTCTTATGTAACATAATTATGATACTTTTCAATTGTTTCTAATAAGCTGTAGTAAATTTAAAAATCATTTGGTACCCATGTGGATTCTGTTGGAATTGTGTGCCTCAATCTCACAGGCTGAAAACTCTGAAAGAGAAAAGTCGGTGTGACATACTTTCTGTCTGGCTGACTAGCAGTTGTGTAACCTTGTGAATGTTCAAGTCACTGAGACCTTGTTGTTGTCTTTCCAACTGGTGCTATCGTTGTGACTTGTTGTGTTCGCTATAACCCTCTGTCGAGTGGGTTGGTCTTACCGATGAGTTGGTTTCTAAAGGTTATCGTGGAGACTCATGGCGACTGATGTTATCAGGGAGAATCTTGGCTGAAAGCTTTACTTCGGTATGAAGTCTTAGCGATGTGAGATGTCTCACCGATAGTTATACACTTGGAGTCATCAAGGTAACATAAGGGTTCGGTAAGAACTCTTGGCTACAGATGTTTGTCTCGCTGATGCTTTGGCTGTTGTCGATATGACTCTTGGAGAAAGGTGGTCTCGAGGTAACATGGAGGCTTCGGTAAGAACTTTCAGCGATGGATGAAGTCTCGCCGACGGTAGGACATTTCAGAGTAACATGGATGATTCGGTATAATGTCTCAGCGACAGGGTTAGTCTCGCTGATGGATGAATATCGGTATGACCTTTGGCCAATAGCGATGGTCTTGCCGATAGCGCTACATGTGTTGGTTGTCGGTATGATGTCTTAGCGATATGGTTATGTTTTGTCGACAGCTTGTGAACTCAGTGTAACCTCTTTCCGAAGGTGATGACTCTTGTTGATATCAACGATTGGGCTTTGTGGCATCAGGGAGACACGGTTAGTGTCTCACCGACATGCGAATATTGTTTGAACATTTTTGATTGATTGGAAGATTGTCCTACGTGGTGTGTCTTCGACCAATCAGGGAGCAGAATGGGAACCGTTGGAAGTTAGACTGTTGCGGTCATTGTTGTGAGGAAGATCGACAAACAAGAGCGACATGGATATACTCTAAGCTTGATGATAATGTTCAGTTTGATGAATGGTTGGATGAACAATTTGATGAGTGATTAGTGTGAATTCAATTCTGAGAGCATTGTAACTTGAATGTTTTGTACAAGGTTGATCATTGAATCTGCTACTGTAAATTGACATCAGAAAGATAAGTCTGATCTTTGTATGTAATTTCCATTACTATAATACAAAGAGGCTTTTCTTGGTGTGGTGGGTTTTTCTCCCGTAAGGGTTTTCCCACGTAAATCTGGTGTTCATGTGTGTATGGTCATTTCTTTGTTTTTGTTATTTCTTTCAAGTGTATCTTAATTGGATTGTAATTGAAAATTTAAAAGCACCTCTGCATTCTTCCTTGAGGTTTTGATGTTAGGAGAGTTAGTTCTGCACCTTAGCTTTCCTTACAAGTGGTATCAGAGCCTGGCCAGTTGTGTTATCCTTGTGGGTACATTGGGTTTTTTGTGTCAATTCTGTTCAGTGGGAGTCTTGTAGAAGTTTGGTAATTCGAATTATAGGTTAAGATGGCAAGCATGTCAGGAAAGATTGAAATTGAGAAATTCAATGGCATCAATTTTGAGTTGTAGAAACTTAAAATGGAAGATATGTTGGTTGATCGTGATCTTTGGATTGTTGTGTCTAGAATGAAGCCTACAGGCATGAAGCAAGAGGATTGGGACCTTGTAGATAGAAAATCAAAGGGGCTGATAAGGCTCTATTTAGCAGACTCTATTCTTTTGAATGTTCATGAAGAAAAGACTGCATCTTCCTTGTGGAAAAGACTGGCAGCTATTTATCAGGGCAAGTCCTTGGTGAATAAATTATTCTTGAGGAAGAAGTTGTACTCTTTGAGAATATAGGAAGGAGGGTCCGTTGCTGATCATTTGAACACTTTCAACATGTTGATTGCATAGTTAACATCTGTGGGTGTGAAGATTGATGAAGAAGATCGTTGTATGATGTTATTATGTTCTTTGCTAGATTCTTGGGGTCACCTAGTGATGG
>VDFB02075321.1:174172154-174408990 GCA_007258455.2 Sequoia sempervirens | reverse complement strand
AAATGACTACTATCTTTTGCAACTTTGCATAATCTTTTTGAATTTTTTGATCTTTTGAAGCAATGATTTTTGATACCTCATGTATATATGTGATACACACACACAAACATATATAAATTTTGTGTCTCTTAAAGAATGTTTTTACTGTGTTTGGTTTAATCATTTTACATTTCACAATTCAATTTTACAAATGTTTGGATTAAATCTCATGTGTAAGATAAATTTAAGCAAAATTTTCTAATGTTGGGCTAGACAAAAGAAAAGAAAGGAAAAAACAAAGAAAAACAGAACAAAACCCTACAAAAAGAAAACTAAACCCTAACTACCCTAATTTTATTATAACAAAAGATTAACCTTAATAAAACAATCTATCTCAATTTCTAGGATTATTTCATTTACATCTTTGGTACAAATCACAGTAGGTTTATCTTTAAATTATTTTAACAAAATTTCTACTATCCTACTACAACAATGAATTATTTTAAATTTTCTATGTTTGATAATCGTAAATTCAAAAGCGTACTTACCAATAATTTGGCTCATATGTATGAAAATGATCTCATTAAAGATCAATTGCACACACTTCACCCAATGTAGAAGTACTCTACCTTCCTCCAGCCTTGGTCCATCTTCATGAACGACTATGTCCATTTCTCTATTTCCTCCTCTAAAAATTTTCATGTCTTTGGTCCTAACTTCACTTTGCATTTTGTTAGACCATAATATATCACAATTTATATTATTGTTAGAGAGAGAAAAAGTAAAAATTTGATAATCTGTATCTTTTATAAAATTAGGAAAATTTCCTTTTATAACTTGTGAATTTTCATTTTGGAGCATAATACATGTGTTTCCCGTAGGATTTTCCTGCTCCTCGTTATCTGCATTTTCCATGTATAGAGAGAATGATGAATCATCCATCCATTTCCTCTTTTTTGATGCAATATCTCTGAATCTTGGCATTCTCGCCTATTTTCCTACAAAACGTTAGGATTTTCTTTATAATAATCATAGTTTTCCAACTATTTTGGTGTGTCAGTTAATTTTTTAATATTTCCAATTCCACAAGGGTTACACATTTTTCTCATTAATTATCCCTTTCTTCTAGCAATTAAGATCTCTTCTGTTAATAGAATCACTTTACTTATGGCCAAACTTACCCTAGTTAAAAAAATTTCACACTCGAGTTCACCATGATCAGTTGTATCATGAATTCTACACTCGATGGCTCTACCAAAGGTGAATAAACTCAAAGCATATAATTTTTGGTTAAAATTTTTCCAAAGCTTTTCAACTTCCATATTGAAAAGTCAACTTTCACTCATTTTCACTTTGCAAACTTCTTGCTAAACTCAAAAATAATAATTCAACGTATGATGGCCCTCCTTCTAGTGTCGGCTCTTATTAACAATGATTTCACTCGTAGGAAAATAGGGTGAATAATACCTTCATATTCAGGTCTACGAAGAGGACTATTCTTCTTGAAAGATATGAAATGAGACAATATAAAAGATATTTTTCTTTAATAGAGAAATATTGGCTTCAGTTTAATCTCAAGTCTTCGATAACCAGGTCATGGTTGCACTAGGGTCGCTCTTAGGTTTGATGTGATGATGCTGCTAATCTCAAAGGGACTATGGTAATAGTGAATTATATTAGATAATGAGTTTTCAAAGTAGTTCATAAAGACAAATATCATGAAAATTGAATGATTTGAAATAAAATTTCATGACATTGATAAAATCCTTTGCTATCACTAAAGTAGATTTAGCATTAAGCATTCAACAATTTCATGGAAAACTTAAATATTTTTAGTAAAATTTCATTCATTCATCTATTTTTTGGAACATTTTCATAAATTTAAACATCTATTTTAAAATAAAACATAAAAAAATACTAAAAATTAAAAGGTTCTCTCATTTATTCTCCATGCATGCCCCAAAGAATCAATTAAAATAGAGAAAAAAACTTTATACTTCACCAAAATTATTTAGAGCTACATATAAAATGGTGTGAGCTTTTGAAGAGAGGGGAAATTGTTTGGACACCGAGTAGGTTCTGTATGCACCCTTAAACAGTGCAATATACAGTCTTGTTCGACTGAACTAACAAATCTAGCTACAAAAGATACCGAGATAGGTAGCTATCTATTAAGCTCTGATATTAATCAATGTCTACATGCATATAAAGTTTAATACTAGAATAATCCAAAAAATAGGAAAAAAGAAAAAAACTTAGAAAAGTTTTATGCTCTTCCAGAATCCATAAATTCTTAACTGAAAATGAAAAAAGGTATATTTTGACCTTTTATAGAACATGAGGCTCAGATAGGATAAAAAAATACATGAGAGGAAATCCAAGGGACCAATTACATCAAGGGATGTGGAATATTGTGACCAATAGGAGAATTGCAATCAAAGTCAATGAAGGTCAACTCCAATTGCACATTGAAGCTCTTTGGGTTCTACTTTTTCATCTTTGTCAGGATTCCTTTTGGAATCAAATAAATCTGTTAAAAAAAAATCTAGTTAGTTCCAGTAAAATCAGAGTGATCAGGTGGAGGTTTAACACCTACATTTCAGGTTCTTTCTCAATTTGAACAATCCAAGAATGGACCACCCTTGGATAAAGGATATGCATTAATCCCCCCCTAAACCATAGCTCTTGGCTTAGTTTCTAGAGGAAACATCTATACCGAAGGGTGGTATAGATTATCCCTTGTCATTTGTCTCTTCCTTCTTTGTCCAAATATTTTCCATTTCCTTCTTTACTATAGTTGGATCAATATTTTTGACTGGTTCATTCCTCTTTACTAGATTATCCTTCCTTGTGCTTCTTCTTCTGCAAAACTTAGCAACATGTCTAGGTCTATTGCAATTGTCACATACAACATTCTTTTGAACAAAATTCCTTCAATTCATTCTAGATATGCATTGATTATCTCTATATCCAAAACCATAGCGTGTATAATAGTAACTATTGAAATTTCAAATTATTCTACCATTGTTATGTGTATTCATCATTTGACTTTTGCACTCACTTGCTCTATGTCCAAATTTCTTGCATGTACAACATTAAAAAGTAAAGGATGAAACATTTTGATTTATTTTAATCCTACATTACATTGCTCTATGTCTATATTTATTGCAAGAATAACAAAATCCATTGAAAGATGAGTACCTTTGAGCATTTGGTTATCTGACCAAAGGTCTTCTAGCATTATTTCTTTGATTTCAAATCTTGCCATTATTCTTCTTTTCTTCAATATTCTCTAGTTCATTAATCTTCTTTTCTACATTAAGCATGACTGATATGCTTTTGAGCTTTCACCTTTTTCAAATCCTAAACCATCTTCTTTTTTTTATGCTTTATGACCCGTAATCAACTCATCAAACATTGTAAAACTTGTCTTGAATTTACCTTCATGACTTCTTTCTTTCTCAAGATTTGATCTCAAATTTACCACTTGTTCAAACCTATGCATTCATCAAATTTTCTTTTCAATATTGCATTCAAACATTCCTTGACTCTTCTCTTTCTTCAACTTATACTTTTAGTCCACTGATGTTTTCATTTGCTTGTTTCAATTGTTCACTTAATTCCTTATGCCTTTCTCTAAACTTCTTGATTTTCTCTCTCAATTTTTTGATGCATTCATTTGCTTTCTTAACATTTTCCTTTAGATCTTTGTATTCACCTTCAACTTTATCAAGATCTTCACGATCAACTTTTAGTTCTCCATCTTTTTCAAGCATTCAATCTTCTTCTATAAATACAATAGTAGGGATCTCTTCTATAGGGATAGGAAAATTTCTATTAGCCATGTGTTCAATCTCCAAGACCTTCCCAAAGTGGTTAATATCCTTCCAAGGAGCCAAGCTCTGAAACCAATTGTTGACCACTTAGAATATTGAGAGGGGGGGTGAATCGGTATTCTATGAAACCATTCAAGCATTAGCCATCTAATTAACAAAACATATTCAACTATTATAAGGAAATAATTCTTGAAAACATCCACAACATCACATAACACATGAACACTAGGATTTTTACATGGAAAACCCAAAATGGGGAAAACCATGGTGAGGGTTAGCTCACAATATATTATAACCGATTATAGTATATTACAAAAGTGCTCACTCTAGGTGGAACAAGTGGAAACTAATCTTGAAAAGTTGTGACAAACATGAAGTGACAATAGTTGATCCATGACTATCATCAAATAAGATAGATAAACCCTCAAATTGGTCCTCCAAATATGAAATGTGAGACTACACAAACAAAGAAGCAATGTCTATCAAATAGGAACCCCAATCAGGAAGACTCTCAGATACCTGTTGCAATGAATCACTGGTAGTACTCAATGAATCATCAACAGAAGATGAAGAATCAGGAACCTCTAAAGCATCTGCAATCTCCTCCAAAGGATCACAAGCATGGGTTATCAACTCTAAAGAATGAAGAAGCACATTAGAGTTGGAAAGAGGGTCTTCAATAGATGGAGAAGAATCATGGTCTCCATATACCTCTCTAATGTGATTCCAAAGAGCATAAGGACATTCAAAGTGAATAAGTGTCTCCAAAATTTCATCATTTACATTTTCAAAAATAACTCTAAAGACACTAGCCCTAAAGCCTTTCCAAATGCAATACTCATCAGCCGCACTAGGACAAGGAAATTTATTAAATAAATAGGACAATAGATTCCTCTCACCAAGATGAGTGAGAATTAAATTACTCCATTGCCTATAGTTCCCTTAATCCAAAGTGTTTAAGAAACCCATTTTGAACAAGATATGAGCTCAAAAGCCAAAAAAAGGAGATCTATCTTCAACCTATCAAAGAGGCACAAAACTACAAAATATCTACACCACTAAAATTTTGACACTTCTAGCTTTTTTACGATATCTTGTTTCTGAAAAATGGCCTTCATTTGCAAAATTTATGCAAAAATGAAAAAAAGGCCTATAAGAAGGCACTTGGGGGCAAGATCAAGATATCAAAAAGCTAATCAATTGCAATAACTTAGCTCCTTTCAGCAGGCTCCTGGTCATTGATATGACCACTCAAGCTGCAGTTGCAAAAAATAAAACCACCAGCCAAATACAATAGTCGTTGGCCTTTGCAAATATCAAAGTTTAATCAAACTTTTAAAACAAAACCCACTCAACACATATATGGTTAGCTTATGATAGTCGAACTACAATTAAAATATTTTTGAAAATAAAATTTTTAGAAATAAAATTCTACGATAAAGGAACCTTTGTACCCTTCGGGAATAAATATCACCGGCGAATGACAGTGTACTGCCAATTGAGAAGGATGTAGGGATAATGAAGGTCAATGTACCAACATACAATGATGGGTACCATCTCCTGTAGAGAATAGGACTGTTGATGATTGTCAATTCAAGATTGTGCAATGTGACCAGATGATATAACTGTGGGTAGCTCATACCTCATATATTGATGGGACTTAGACCGCTACAAGCATGGATCACCAATGCCGATGGAATTTGGCTGCAGAATATTCCACATAAAATGATGATGACAATGATTTTCACTTGTATGTTGAGGATAAATTCCTTTGTACTAGCTGATAGAAAGAGTGTCGACAATGAAGGAGATCACGAAGGACGTGGGCCTAGGATGGAGGACAGTCCACTGACGTTGTGATGTAACCAGTAGAACTGTCGATGAATGTTGAAAGGATTTTACAAGCCGCCGGATGAACAAGCCAATGACCAGATCGGTGATAAAATGAACTGTACCTATGGATCTTGACCGAGCACACATCACAGGTCATAAAGAATATGTCACTGGATACATAGCCAACACAATAAAATATATGCCCGAAATGATATAATCAAAAATTGTAGAGAATATTCTTGCCAAAATTTTGCCCCAAATTTACCTACAGAAAATATTTTGAAAAATATTTTTTTGCAAAAATATGAAAATCGTATCGCTCAAGTGTTGTTCCAACAAATTTTTTTTTTCCTCAGAAACAACTTTATCTAGAATAGACAAATTTACTATCAAAATTTGTCTACGTGGCAACCTAATCTCAACCGTGAGGTTATTGAAACCCCAATCTGCTCCCAACAAAAAAAATCAAGCCAAAATAAAACCCTCAGGTCTGGGAAGGAGTCTACAACCCTGGAGAGCTTTGATACCATGTAGGAGAAAATGGTGTCTCCTCAACACCCCCAGAATTAGCTGCTAGACCACAACCACTTCCACGAGAAAGAGAGAAGGCGAGAAGGCTTGCTTCATAATGCAAGATTGATTATTGTTGAATATCCGTTAATACAAAATGTACAAAGAAGCCTTGCTAATATAGGAAAGGTTGAAAAGTGGGACAACTAGTCCATAACTGTCACAATAAATGCATAAGAAAATGCCTAATTAAAGAGACATGACTCTAATATAACTAACTCCTAAAACTAGCAACTAGGAAACTAACTCCTAAGTAAGCTTATGCTAGTGTAATAATTAATTAATTACACTAACATATATGATCCCTACAATACAATGATAAGTCTATATATGTCTATTCATAAATATTTGTAAAGAATAAACTTTAAATTATATTTCCTGTTATAATTTAAATAAGGCTTTAGCTCACATCAAAGATTTACAATAGAAAGGGAAAATGAAAAATCCATTTCTACTATTTCTTTTTTCAAAATAATACAAATTGACAATAGACCCAAAGATACTTTTGTTACAAAACACATCCATATTACACCTCTATCTACTTTTGTTAACTAATTGCTTCAAAAAACCAAACACAAAACACAATCGACAAGAACCTGATACAAATGTGTCTCTTGTTCAAATCATTTCCATCAATGTTAAATTATTCTAGGGCTAAAATTTAGTATTAAGATGTCAAAATTTTATCAGTCAATTATTTAAATGGATTCATTTGAATAATTAAATGAATATAGATATAAATAATTCTTGGATGTGATGAATTTAAGTAATTAAACAATCACTATTCATTTTAAATATCTATTAATGAAATCATTAGGACAATAGATTAATGTGTCATCATGAAGATTTTACCTTGTTTCCCTCATATAGAGAACCCAAAGGGAAGTACAACCTTGATGGTGTTCCCCTTTTGGCATTTCTTACACAACACTGAACCTAATTAGGGAAGTTGTCATTTTAGAGTGGAGAAAATTGGACCCACCACACTCATCTTTGTTCTCCCCTTACCCCGCCTTCTAGGAAATGTGCTTGTTGCACATTGTGTGTGTGACATCCTAAATTGCACACAATAGACATCACATTATTTCATGTGTGTAGGTGTTAGGAAGTTTTATCATTGTTTTCAAAAAAATGGTTTATGTGTTGTGTTCACATTGTGGGTATGAAATGCGGTCAATGTTTTTCATTTTGAAGACCTTCCCCTTGAAGAGAGTGAAGATGGTGATCATGTGTATGTATATGAGAACCTATTTATTTGGAATAATTATTTTTTTCTTCTTCATATAGAGTGTGCTTCAATAAAGTAACCAAATATTATGGTTGATATGAATGTGGAACAAGAAGTGTGCCATAAGTCTAATTTTAGCAACACATATGACATAGTAGATTTCCCAAACTCAACATAACAGATTGTCCAAATGAGTTTGAAATAGAGAGACAATTTGAAAATGCAATTCTTCGCATTCAGTGTCTCATGATGATAATTTTTGTGCTAATAAATATTGCATTGGCATGCGTGATAGTGATATATATTGGCCACCTATTATCCAAGGGCTTGATGAAGATAATGTTAATTACGAGGATTTTATTTTTGAATTTCATGCTTCTACTACTATGGATGATGGTGTGCTAGAATTAGAATCCTTTCTATGGGTCCAAAATACATATGATAATAATTTTGAGCAATAACATATTTTCCAAAAGAAAGATCAATGTGTTGCTTAGCTTGATAGTGTGCCAAAGCTCCAAAATTTATAATTTGATTTAGAGGAGGGACATTCTCTTTACATAGGTCAACAATGTAATTAGGCTCATTTTTATTTTCCATTTGAATTGTAGGTATTTATTTTTCCTTAATTCAAAAAAGGAGGTTAGAAAGTATGGTAGCAATGCACTCACATGTGAAGGAAGTTTACTTTATTCCATGAATTCTAATTATTGTGATGCTAACTTGGTTTTTAAAAAAATTACCCCTGCTACTGTGTGCATGCATGATATATCAAAGAATAGGTCCATCACCTATTATTTGTGGTTTTCCTATAGTGGTGATGTTGAAAGTGGAATTATTCTTCACATTTTGGGAAATATTTTCAAGTTGGTTCATGCAAATAGGAAGTTGTATGACTTGTAAAATAAAGTGGTTTTTTTTTGAAACATAGAAAAATGGATCCTAGGTCCTAAATGCAAAGAACCTAGGATGTAAGGGGCATTTTTCCAAGTTACATTAAGATGTATATCAACAAGGTGATTAGATTGACTTACAACCATGAAGGTGAGCCAATCGGAACTAGATCTACATCTAATTGAGGATGAGAATGGATTGAAATTGATTTGGAATGATTAACCTGCAGACATGTAAAAATGGCTTAACACATACCACACATCCTAAAATGGAATTTTTCCATTATCGACATCACTTTCATTTATCATTATTGCATTTCACTTCATTAACATCATTAATCCCCTTTTTAACATCATTTACATCATTAACCTTATTTTCCTCTATTAATTAAATAATCTTGAATTGTTTAAATTAATTCACTATGTCATCACTTGATTGAACCTTATTCCTCTTGATTAACTAAATAAATATTATTTATTTAAGTTTCTAACATTACTTATTATTCTAATTTAATTAAATAGTTATCATTAATTATTTAATTACTCTACTTTCCCTCTTCCAAATTAAATAATTAAATTAATTATTTGATTTCCCAAAATTCACTCAACATGATCTATTAATAAATAAAATTTTATTTATTAAATCAAATACATCTTGCATGTTCCTCTCAACATTAATTAATTAATTAATTAATCATCCTCTTATATTTTGTTTGAACAAATCATGTCCACTGATCACTCAATCTAATTTTCTAATTCCACCGATTACTCCAATCCTACTAATCATTCAATCCAATCCCATTAATTATCTAATCAATTCCCTTAATTAGATTAATTAGGTTTGCTAATTGATCAATCTATTTCCTCTCAATGGGCTTTGACTGTTGATCCTGATCTTTCATCTTTGCATCTTGATCGTTCATCTAAAATCAAAAAATATATAAAATAACCCTCATCCCTCTCATAATTAATCTGAAGAATTTGTGGAAAGGTCATATTAGATTGATTCTTGAACAAATTGAGCAAACATTCTTGCATTCTAGGTCATCATCATCATCATTATCAAGCTTTTGCATAACCATGGAGGCTTTCTATTGATGAGCAATCCAACATATCAAGATCAAGACGGATACAATTTGACATGGGATGGTAATATTGTGTAGTTTTAATTCATTTGTGTTTTCATTCGATTGTGCTAACCTTATTTGTTGAATTCATAGCTATGACAATTGTATTTCATGAGTAGGTTGGGTTTTATCCTTTATTTTATTTTATTCATTTGATTCCATTGATGCTAATCCTAATCCATAATTCCCCCTTACAAATTTGGCATGCCCAGTGGGACCTAGGTCCTTAACTCTAACATTTTCATCAATTTTTGTGAACAATTATAGGTTTTGAGTCACTATCATCTTTTACAGGAATCACTTTTGTGAATTGGGTCGCTACAGTATCAAAATCGAAATGTTGTCATATTTTTTGGCTGCTATTGCATGAACAATGCTGCTTTCATGTTTTCTAATATTTTGTGTAGGAACATAGCTACTAGAATCTAAAATAAGGCTACTATCATACTATTTCTTTGTCATGGTCATACTAAAAAATGGCTGCTATTATCAAAACTAATCGCTTTTGTCAATTTTGTTCACATGTTTTTAACTAACTGTTGTTTCAACGCCACTTTTGTCTAGAACAAAGCTACTATCATACTATTTTTCTATTGCTATCATCTTACAAAACTGTTATCATACCAATTACAGTGTCGCTATCATAGGTAAGAAAGCCGCTATCATACTATTTCTTGTCTGTTTCAGTTTGTCAAAATTTCTTGGATTCTTAGTTTACCTAACCCTAACATAATTATTGTTTACTATGTTTTGAGATTATCTAACATTGTTGGTGTAGTTATTGTAAGGTGATGGCATGCATTTCATTGAACTACTAATCATTTGTTTGTAGGGTTGACAAATGGTCCAAGACTCTCAAAGACGTAAACTACTAACACATTTTATTACGAAATCTTCTTCAAGATCATTTTTATTTTCAAGCATTTGTATGGATGTTTTAAGTCTAACATTTGAATTTGGTACTTTTAAAACTTGAATTGCTATCTCTAACATTTCATTTTGGCTTAAAAATCTAATGCGATGGAAATAAATTAGCTTGCAACATTTGTATGAGTGTTTGAAGTCTCTAATATTTGAATTTGGTGCTTTTAAAACATGAGTTGCTATCTATAACACCTCATTTGGGATTAAAATATAATTGTGATAAATTTTCCACCGTGTCTTTAGTGATTGGAAATCCAATTGTGTATCCTCTCCCCTCGTATCTTTTTGATGATCCTGGGTGACAAGAAATAATTTGGGCTCTTTGCATTTATTGTTGATCACCCTTCATTTTTTAAGCTAAGGGCCTACTTATGAGACACATCCCATAATGGAGAAGTCATAGATGACCCTAAAAGAACATTTATCGGTGGGCTATATTAAAGAGTGTGAAATCAAAAGAAAATAACATGAATTTGAGTGGGAATGCCATAACGTGCCAATAGTCCTCGTACGAATATAATGAGTTGCACAGGCTAGGTTAGAGACTTAAGTGTCTCACATATTTGATGCATGCATCCATTTTTCATGGTTGTCATTACACACCTTATATCTAGAAACCAATCCAAGTCTTTTCAAAATGTTCTTCAAAGTAGTGCATGGGAATAACATTGTTCCTAGAAGTTACTTACCACATCTAGTTTATAGTTGAGGCATAAAGCTTAAGAGCTTATTCTCTTTGACAAAGCCAGGAGTATCAAGATGGTACATTTCCTTGATATGTCCTATTTGACCCCTCTATAGATTCAAATTCATCACTCTTTTAGGGGTGAGGTAAGCCTACAACAAAGAATGCACCTTTATTCCTTAGGGTGTAATTTGACTGATATTCTTTGAGCTATACCAAAGGATCTTAATGGAAGAAGGACCATGAAATATCCACCTTTACCATTGATTCAATTTTTACAATATTTTTGTATGTTGTATGCATCATTTTTTATCAAACACATCTCAAAAATATTAGACTTCAAACAACCAAATTGGCGAACTTATCTGAAATTGTCAAACAAATTGAACACCGTCAAAGCATAGCTGCTACTATCAATTTTATTGCTTTTGTTCCAAAATTTTGCTGCAGTTGTCCTAAATTTTGATCATTATCATTGAATTAGACTAATATTGTCATTTTTGCTTCACCAGTCACTGAATGACATATAGACCTCTATTACCTAGATTACCATGGCCATTCTTAAACAAAACCACTATTGTCATAATTTTTGATGCTATCGTCTTAGACATAAGTTGTTATTGTCCTAATTTCTGGTACATCTCAAAAAATTTCAACAACTGGTTTCAAAATATTAGCCTAATACCTTACACAGTTGTCAGAAAACATTGTCATCATTCAACCAGTATGTTCACAATCCAATATCACCATCCTACACTTCAAACTTGGTTTACCTAGGGTTCGCAACTATCACCTTTTGGACATAAAATCAAAATCAAACTTGCACCATATCCTATCAACATCACCATTGATGAGTCTAGTTTATGGTCTAATTTTGGGTAGAACTTATGATTTATTTGTTGAAGTTGTCATGGACCTTGATGTTAAATGTTGATATTTTCATAATGTTTCCTCAAAACCTTAGACATTGGGCTTTATCCTATTTCTGCAAATCTTTATTGATATTGGCATGTTATATAGACTATCTATATTAATTTTGCATGTGGTTAATGAATGTTCTTTAAGGTAGTTACAGATATGCAATTATTATGCCTACTAACATTGCCATGTAGATATAATTTGAGGATACTAAATTGAGAAAGACAACCACCAGCTGGTCATGCATCATAATGTTCAATAGGGGAATTGTTCAAAGGTAAAATGGAGGTCGACGATAGGAGATTCCCCATGTAAATTGAATGTAACCACCTTGTATTGGTCTTTAATGATGTTGAGCAAATGTGGGCATTACTGCAGTGCTAAATCTATGTTTAGACATGTATGTCTGACCAGATTCCATGCAGGCGTAACCGCCCTTCCACCTTTCTATGTTTTATGTAAATGGTGTCCTCTCAGTTAGTGGGAGTTGATATCCTTGATTAGTTGGTAGTATAAATAAGATTCATATGCCCCTTCTCATAAGGTTGTGTGATCTGATGATGTACTAGCACTCTTAGTTTTCAATATAGTTATGCTACTCTTTTGTACTCACTCTTTCCAATGAATAAGATGAAGTTTTAAGTTTGAGCATCTGCGTTTACATTATTTTTAGAGGAAACTCATCCAAGGGGGCCCACTTGGTGAGAAATCCATCCTTTAGTGTAGTTTAGTTTATTTATTATTTTCTATTTAGTAACTAGTTAAGAATCTGACAATGATTGTTCCTGCAACCACTAGAATTATATTTTGTGACTATTCTTGCAGCCAAAGCAGACATAGTAGTTTCTTGTTTGTTTGCTCATATTTTCATTCTTGTCATGCATTTCAGCTTAGTATAGTAGTTGGTTGATGATTCAACATTTATTTTATTCTTTTCCAAGCAATTTACTTTCAGTATTGTGTCTTTCTTAGCTGTAGAATGAAAATGGCTACTTTGAGTTCCTAGTGCACATATTGTGCTGACCCATTTCAATTTCACGTCCCTAGGTTGACAAGTTAAATGCACCTTCATGATGATTAAAATAACTATTTAGATTAGATGTACAATCTCTGAGTCATGACTGTAAAGGCTTAGTTATTAAATCATTGTAGGAGGCCAACATTTTTGGCGTCGTTGTCAAGGATGGTGTGAAACTAGGAAGTTCTTGGGAGTCATTGATAGTTTTTCCTACTATAGTATTTTTGGAAGTTTGTTCTTAGAATACACCTCATCTAGGAAAGTAATTATTTTCTATTCTTTTGCTAATTCTTTGTGTGAGGTGGTTGATGTTGAGTTGATACCGCATGCATAGAGGGAGGAGAAGAGATGCTTATGGGAGATTTATTCCTAATAATCCGATCCATTCCAGTTAGTAGAGCTTCCAATTCTGCTAAGAAATGAAGAAGAAGAAGAACCATTTCCCTTTGTAGATGCATTTCCTAATCTAACTAGTTTTGAAGCTTCCATTGAAGACCAAAATCTGATTAACAACCCCTTTGCTTTAGAAATCCATCAAGCAGACATGGGTGATACAAATAGAAACAAACCTAACCAACCAACTTTTCTTTTCCCTGTTGCTCATCAGAATGAAGTTGAAAACATAAAAAATATCCCTACTTCAACATTTCCTAAGTTCTATGGACTTGTTATAGAATACCTTGATACCTTCTTGTTTGAGTTTGATATACTTTGTCAAATTTATGATTATACCACTAATGCTCATAGGATTAAGCTATTTCCTACCACTCTAAAAGAGGCTGCACTAAGATGGTTTATGAGCCTAGGCAGAAATACTATGGAGACTTGGGAGGGAATGAAGAAAAAGTTCCTTGAGAAGTACAAGGAATATTGCAAGGGCAGTGATATGAGAGGAGATGACATCTTTAGGATGCAACAAAAGGAAGATGAGAGCTTGGAGGATTACATTTCAAGGTTTTTGTTCTACCTATAGAAATCTCCACATCATACCCTTAATGAAGAATCACAAAAGCTGATTTTCCTAAGAGGAATCAATGAGAGTTGCACTCATGCCTTGGACCTAATGGAAGGAGGAGATATCACCCAAGTTCCTTGGGAAGATAATAAGAAAATATGTTAGAACTATTCTAGGGTAGCTTCAAAGAAAGGGAGAGCTTACCAATCCTCTATGGGTAAGTCACCCACTAGTGGAGTTTCGAGGATGGAGATTACTCATTTGCTGGCATATTTCAAGCAATACATTATAAACAATCTAGCTACTAAGCTAGATACACTTTAGGCCAAGAATAAACAAGAAGCAAAGGCAATGCTGACAGAATATTATCCTTATTGCAGACAAAAGAAGAAGGATTGTAGATGCAAAATGGTAGCTAATATTGATAGCAAGTAGATTACACCTGAGTTCAAACCAATTCAAGTTGAAGAAGATTAAGTCTACTATGTTGCACAAAGAAGGCCATGGGTTCCAAGACAAGGTATGCCACCAAATCCACTATCTTCTGCTAGGCCATATTTCAATTATTGTTCATCTGGTAACCAATGGTAGCCCCCATATCCATCCAACTATGGAGGATATCCACCACAGCCTTGGGGTAACCCTCCAAATGTTTGGTCCAATCATCAAAACTCTCCACCCCAGTGGCAGCAACCTCAGGGAAATTGACAGCAGTTTCAAGGACCTTGGGAGCCACCTCTAGGAAACTAGCAACAAACATCTCAATGGAGAGGAGGACAACAATGGCCAAACTAGACAACCGGTCACATGCATCCACCTTCTCAACCCCAACAACCTACTATATTTCCTCCTCCTACTAATTCAAGCTCAAATGCACCTAAACCTACTCAGTTACTAGCTCATCCCACACCTAACCCAAATAACAAACCACAACAATAGCCTATATACTTTGTTGATTCAAATCAATTTCCTGCATGTGTTGTGAATGTGAGTGATATCCATTTGCATTCAGGAACTACCTTACCAACTCCTCCCACACCTATTATTACTGAGCTTCCTATGGAAGAGGAAGAGGAACCTCTGAATGATCCCATTCAGCCAAGTGCACCTAAAAATCCTGAACCAGTCCCAGTCAAGTAGACTACACAAGAACCACCATTCCCTTAGAGATTGGAAGTTGCCAAGAAAAAGGAAGATAAAGAGGATACAACTTTTGAAATTCTAGATCAACTGAAGCATATATGTGTCTAGATACCCCTATTGCAGGCCATAAAATATGTTCCCATATATGGAAAAACAATCAAGGAAGCATGCCTCAAAAAGTCAGGTAGGAAAAAAAAAGACCCAACTGTAGTTCATGTGGTGGGATAGTTGGCTAACATCATGCTTGGGAAAGCAACTATCCCCAAGTACAATGATCCAGGTAGTCCTGTGGTAGCAGTTGTTATAAATGGGATTCAAATAAAGAATGATCTGATTGATTTGAGAGCAACAATAAATGTAATGACTAAGGAGATCCTGTAACAACTAAACATTGCAAGCATGAGATCTACTCCTACTGTCCTACAGCTTGTTGATAGTTCTATTGTTAAGCCTGATGGCATAGCGGAGGACCTTGTGGTAATTCTAGACTCTTGGGAGTACTCAACAAATTTCATGATTCTTTCTCCTAAAGCTACACTAGACGAGTATCCCATTATTCTTGGAAGGCCTTGGTTAGCAACAACCAATGTCTATATTGGATGTCAGTTAGGTGACATGACCATTTCTAATGGAAAGAACACCATCTTTATGGCCACATGTTGGTGAAGAGGCTGAGGAAGTTAACTCTATGGCACAACTTATGATGATAGGAATAAGTCCTCTCATGTAGCTTCAAGATGAAAATGAAGTGTTAGCTAACATAATTTAGAACCATTGTGAAGTAGAGGAAGCATCATCCTCTCTTGCGTCTAGTTCTGCTGATCCAGTGAAGACACTTATGCATGTTCTTCCTGCAACCACTCTTCCTACAGCCAGAATTCCTACAGCAATAGGTATATTCCATACAATGTTTCCATATGAAATCAAGGTACCATGCATTAATGAAGCAGCTATGATAGATTTAACTACACAAGTACAAGTGTCAAAAGGAAAATATTTAAATATTAACAACAAATTGAGTGAAGAACAACAGTTGTCATTGGAAAACTTACTGAAGAATCACTTGCATGCATTTGCATGGGACTATTATGATATAAAAGGATTGGACCCTAAGTTTTTCACTCATAGGATATAAATTAGAGATGACTATCAACCAATAAGGTAGCCACAAAGAAGAATCAACCCTGCATTGAGAGAGATTGTCAAAGCAAAACTGCATAAATTGTTAGATGCAAGATTTATCTAACCCATTTCAAACAGCCAATGGGTGTCTCCATTGGTGATTGTGCCTAATAAGGGAGGAAAATGGTGAGTTTTTGTTGATTACAGAGAACTCAATGCTTCCACAAAAAAATATCATTTTCCCTTGTCTTTTGTAGATCAAGTCTTGGACTCACTTGCAAGAAAGCAATACTTTTCTTTTCTAGATGGATTGAGTGGCTATAACCAAATCCAAAATGCACCCGAGGACTAGAAGAAGAAAATTTTTACCTATCCATGGGGGACATATGCCTATTTAGTACTTCCCTTTGGCTTATGCAACACACCTGCAACTTTTCAGAGGGAAGTCATTAGCATATTTTTAGAGATCTCCCTTGACTGCATGAAAATCTATATGGATGAATTTACTACCTATGGTGCTGATTTACATGAAGCATTGGAAAATATTAGGAAGGTCCTACAAATATGTAAACACCATAATATATCTTTAAACAGTGAGAAGTGCTTCATGATGATGCAAGAAGGTGTAGTTCTTGGCCACTACATCTCTCACAAAGGAATTCAAGTAGACCCTACAAAAATTGAGGTAATCACTGATCTACCTATACTTGTAAAAAAAAAAGGATGTTAGGAGTTTCTTGGGACATGTAGGATATTATAGTCATTTTATCAAAGACTTCAGCAAAATGGCAGCACCATTGTACAATCTTCTAACCAAAGATGTTGAATTCCAATGGACAAAAGATTGTGACAAGGTATTTTCTAACTTGAAGGCATCCTTGACTCATGCTCCTGTACTTAAAGGACCTAATTGGGAGATCCCTTTTCACATTCATATAGATGCATCATAACATGCTATAGGAGCAATCTTAGGACAAAAATGAACCATTGAAAATGCTATTTATTTTGTCAGCAAAAATCTAGATGGAGCTGAATTCAACTATACAATGACAAAAAAAGAAATGTTGGTAGTGATCTATGCCCTAAAAAAATTCAGGCACTATATAATAGGCTATCATATCTTTGTGCACATTGATCATGCAGCCATTAGATATCTCATGAAAAAACCCTTGATATCAGGTAGATTAACAAGATAGTTGTTGTTGATGCAAGAGTTTGACATAACCATTGTGGATAAACTAGGGAAGGCCAATGTTGTTGTAGATTTTCTTTCAAGGTTGACTACATCAGAGGACAATCAAGCCATAAATGACTCTTTTCCTGATGAGCATCTATTTTCCAACAGTGTACAAACACCCTGGTATGCTAACATAGCTAATTATCTTTTGATAGGGAGAGTTCCTCCTCACTTCTCTCCAAAAGAGAGAAGAGTGCTCATTGAAAAATCGTTCCCTTTTTCATGGATTGTTGAATGCTTGTTATATACTGGACCATATCACGTTATAAAGAGATGTGTGAGAGAAGATGAGATATATGACATTTTACATGCATGTCACGATGAACCCTGTGGAGGGAATTTTGCAGTCAAGAGGACAACAATGAAGATTTTGAACACAACATACTATTGGCCCACACTCTACAAGGATGCAGGAAGATATACAAGAAAATGTTATAAATGCCAAAGGATGGGTTGGCCAACCAAATATGATGAGATGCCACTTTATCCTCAAGTATTAATCACTTCCTTTGACAAGTGGGGATTGAATTTTATGGGACCCATTGACCCTCCATCAAATGGTAAGTCTTATATCTTTGTATGCATTGATTATGTAACTAAGTGGGTAGAAGTTAAGGCCATGAAGCATGCAAGAGACAATAAGGTTGCATAATTTATTTATGAAGAAATTTTCACATGGTATGGAGTCCCAAGAGAGATAGTGATTGATCAAGGAGCTCAATTCACTTCAACCCTTATTACATTATTGGTTAATGAGTACAACATAAGGTATAGGAAGTCTACTCCTTCTCACCCTCAGGCCAATGGCCAAGTTGAGGTGACCAACAGAGAAATTGAAGCCATTATGACCAAAATAGTAGCTATCCATAGAAAGGATTGGGAAAATAGATTACTAGAAGTTGTTTGGGCCTATAGAACCACTTGGAAAACAACTACAAGCTTCACTCCATTTGAGCTACTATATGGGAAGACAACTTTTATGCCCATTGAATTTGAACACAAAACTCTTAGGATTGTAGTAGACCTAGGGATGGATATCTCTGAGAAACAAAAATAAAGAATCATGTAGTTGAATGCTTTGGATGAGATGAGGAAAGCATCCTTGCATCACATAGAGGTAGTGCAGATCAAAGAATAAAATGGCATGAAAAATTCATCAAGGACAAGAAATTTTAGCCAGGTGACTGGGCACTGCTCTATGACTCAAGGTATTAGGACAATGTAGGAAAATTGCAGACAAGGTGGCTAGGACCATATGAGGTTGCTGAGGTCTTTCTCAATGGAGTTGTTCAACTCACTACCATTGACCCTGTCATATTCAAGTTGCTTGTCAATGTTCATCGCCTTAGATTATATCATAAGCCAACCTCTAAAGAAGAGTTCCTACAACAATTCACCCAACATGCAACACCCGAGCTTCCTGTAGTTGAGGTGGACATTGTGTCCCTCCTTCTGGCTAATTAAGGTACGTACTTGTCATAATAAAGACTTTTACTTTTGTGGAAGTCCATTTCTTCACCCATCCACCCATTCACTCATCCATCACCACCTTTCTCTCTTTTCCATCACTTCACTTCATTCCACCTCACCTCATTCCACTCCATTTTCATTAATTACTCAACTTATTTCCTAAAAAGATGAATAGTACTTTCTCCATAATCTTTGCAATGAATCCTCCACACATTTAGGTATATGCACATCAATTGCTATATCTTAATTATCTTTTAAGTGCATTCATTTAATTTTTGTGTGTTACTATGGATGTTCACCATAGCATGTCATTATTCCCTACCCCTGTCAAATTATTATTGTCAGCTCACATGTGAGGACACATGCTCAAATTTAGGTTGGGGGGGAGGAAAAAGATGTGAACATCTTTCCCACGTGTCAGTCCATGCTAGTCTACGTTAGCCAATTTAAATTGAGCCGATTTGAAATATGAGTGAGAGGACGACTCGCATGTGTGAAGTGACACCAATTGTTGCCACCATTTCTGATGCAGGAGCATCCTTGGTTCTTAGCAATCTTGCATCAACCAAAAATATTTTCTTTCAGTTTTGTCCTTGTTTTTTTATTGCTCAATTCATGTTGGTGGATTTGTCATATTTGCTCACCAAACCTTGTGGATCTAAGTGTACATCGTGGACATGTTCATAATCCTTATTCCAATATTTGAGCATTGTTGGATCTTTTTTTGGAAAGTTATCACTACCAGAATAAGTAGCAGTTTCTTGAACCGACACCAGAATAATTTTCAAGTGTAACGACTAGTTGGATTGTTCATGGATCATCCCCATAGCTTGTGGATCTCAATGGTGTGATTTTAATTGTTCCATGGAGTGTCCCCAACATTCTTTATAGGTCCACACCTCATCCTATGCACCTGTTGATGGAATAATTCAAATTTTAGGCTAACCTATTCATGTGCATGTTACACTTTCCTTCATAGGAGATTGTGATAATCTTTGGCCAACGTAGATGTTTCTTGACCTACAGATGTGATATAAATAATTGTAATAGAGAATTAGGAAAGTAGTCATGTTAGAAGTGGATAGGGGATTCAAATTGTAATATTTTTCTTGAATTAAGGAGCATGTAAGAAGAATGTATTCATGAACATGTTGTAAGAGGCCTGTGAGTCTGAATTTGTAAAGCCTGGATGTTGCCAACCTATTGTAACTGAGATTTCTTTTAATGTGAATATTTTGTATCTACATTTGCCTCCATATTTTTTGTTGCTTTTTTCATGTTACTCTTGTTGTATAGTTCAGATTGTTCTCATTGAGGACCCTCCTTAGCATGGCTACACTAGATAGGTATTAGAGAGAGATTCGATCCATGTGAGGTCATCATAATTTTTGGAGTACATAATGATGGAGTTACCAGATGGACTGCCACCAGTGAGAGAAATCAATCACTGTATGGATTTGATCTTAGGTGCAAGTTTACCAAATAAGGCACCATATAGGATGACACCTCAAGAGAAAGGAAATAAATAGACAATTCTAGGAGTTGTTGGACAAGGTGTTGATTAGGGAAAGTCTTAGTCCATGCATTGTACCTGTAGTATTAGAGCTTAAGAAGGGAGGTGAATGGAGGATGTGTATAGACTACTATGCAATTAATAAGATTGCCACTAAATATAGATTCCCATTGCCCATAATGGATGATTTAATGGACTATTTGAGTGGAGCAAGGTACTTCACGAAGATTGATCTAAAGAGTGGTTACCATCAAATCAAAATCCATCAAGGGGATGAGTGGAAGACAATGTTCAAGATGAAGGATGGACTATATGAGTGGCCGGTCATGCCATTTGGGTTGACAAATGCAACCAGTACATTCATGAGATTGATGAATCAAGTGTTGAAGCACTATCTCGGTAAGTTTTTCATAGTTTTCTTTGATGATATTTTAATTTTTAGTAAAACAAAAGAAGAACATTTAGAACATATTAGGGTTGTCTTGTAAAGATTGAACGAAGAAAAAATAATGGTGAATTTGAAAAAGCGTACTTTCATGAAGGAGTTAGTGTACTTGGGATTTATAGTTTCAGAAGAAAGATTAAAAATGGATCCTGAAAAAGTAAAGGCTATTGTTGAATGGCCATCACCAAGGAGTATTTTTGAAGCTCGTAGTTTTCATGGGTCGGTGAGCTTCTATAGGAAGTTCATAAGAAATTTCAATGGAATTTGTTCTCCTATAACTGAAACAATGAAGGGAGTAAGGAAAGAATTTAAGTGGACAATTGTAGCTAGTATTGGTGCTGCCAGACTTTGGAAATTTTTTCCAGGTGTATTGTGATGCAAGTGGAACAACAATAGGAGTTCTCATTCAAGAGGGAAGACCAATAGCATACTTCAACAGGAATTTGAATGAAGCTAAGAGGAAATATTATGTGTATGACCAAGAGTTCCATGCGATTGTGCAAGCAATTAAAAAGTGGAGGCAATATTTCCTGCCAAAAGAATTTGTGTTGTATACAAACAATCATGCCCTACAATTCATAAATAGCCAAGGTAAGTTGAACCAGAGGCATATGAAAGGGATTGAGTTTTTACAAAGTTATTCTTTTGTGTTAAAACATAGGAATGGTAAATCCAACCGAGTTGTTGATGCATTTAGTAGGATAACTTTGTTATTGAAAGAGATGAAAGTGAATGTTGTTGGTTTTGATGCTTTGGGCGAGTTGTATGTGTAGACACCCAAATTTAATCACTTCCATATGATTAAATTTGTTGCATTCACATCTATCATATTAATATTAATTTATTAAATTAATATTACACCCTTTGTCCCATAAAGTATTTAATTTAATAATTAATACTTTGTCTTTTACTTTATTCCTCTCTAAATTAAATAAATACACTAATTTATTTAATTTAGTCACTTATCCTCCTTTTGATTTAAAAATCAATTTAAAATTCCTCACTTTCTCTCTCCTTGTCACATCCTCCAACATTTGCCACTTGCCTCTAACCTTCTGTTAATTAGCCTAATCCAATATTTGCACAACCTTAACCAAAATCATTAACTATATTTAGCACCTCTTTTTTGGTCAATTCTTCCATTTTTCCTTTTTAATGATAACCCTCTCTCCTATGTGAATTTTTAATTCACATTTATTTTCTCTAGACTCCCCTCCTTTAAATGTGAATTTTTAATTCACATTCCATTCTCCCAAGGCTTCTAGAACCTTGGACTTGTCACAATCTCCACATGTGACCAAGTCCCACCTTTTTGGAACCCACCTTTTATCCTCTAGATTATCCTATGAATGTGAATTTTTAATTCACATTTATCCTCCCAACCACCTTTCCTTTTCCCATGTAGATTTTTGAGGAATTCTAAAATTCCTCAAAAGTCCCTTTCACTCCCACTTGGGGACAAGAAATCCCTTTTTGTGGAAATCCTCTCATCCCCCAAGGTGCATGTCCTTTTCCACCTCATGTACCTTTTTGACAACTCATTTCCACCTCATATCCTCTTGTCCACTTCACCCTCCACATGTCAAGATGTGAGGGCTTGTGGGTTCTCAACCCACCATAGCCCTTCATCTTGGCCTTGTTGGATCAATCTTGACCCTTGAATTCTCTAGAGAATTCAAATTCTCCTATAAATACCCCCTCCTCAAGGGCATTTCCACAACACTTTAGATTTGAGCACCCTTATGCTGTTATTTTGCATTCTCAACACTTTTCACTTCCATACCTACATGCTGTCCATTTGAATCCTCAAGCATTTGCAATCAACTAATCATCTTTGCTAGTCATCTTGCCTATAGAATCTTGCATTTTAGTCATTCAATCTACCATCTAAGGAGCACACAAGCTATTCAAATCCAAGGCTAATCAAGGAGCAACCAACAACAAGGAAGGTGATATTGTCCTATTTTGTTTATCTATTTCCTTTCTTATTGTAACTCTCTTTTAGCTAATCTTGAGGTGTCCTTGGTGTTTTGTCTTTCATGTTTCTTAGTTAGATTCACACATTTAGAGTAGCATAAAATATCAAGGTATACAGTATGAACAAGATCCAGATTTCAAAGAAGCATGGAAGGCATGTCAGAATCCAGTGGAATTGGATCAAACACCATGGTTGGAGTATTTCATTCAAGAGAACTTGTTGTTCAAGGGAAAGAAGTTATGTATTCCCAAAGGCTCCATGAGGGAGAATTTAATTAGAGAAAATCATAGTGGTGGATCGGGTGGACATTTTGGAGTAGATAAAACAAAAAATCTATTGAATGAGAGTTATTATTGGCTAGGAATGAGTGTTGATGTCAATAAGATGCTACAAGGATGCATAATTTATCAACATGCGAAGGGTATGAAACAAAATACCAGACTGTATCAGCCAATACTGATTCCAGAGAGACCATGGGAACACATTAGCATGGATTTTGTTCTGGGACTACCTTGAACTCATTGAGGTAATGATTTAGTTTTTGTGGTTGTTGATAGATTTTAAAAAATGGCTCATTTTATTCCATGTTAGAAAACTAGTGATGCTTCCCATATAGCAATTTTTTTTTCAAAGAAATAGTTCGGTTGCATGGTTTGCCTAAGAGTATCATATTTGATCGGGATACAAATTTTGTTGGCCATTTCTAGTGCACATTGTGGAAGAAATTAGGCACACATTTGGGTTTCAGTTTAGCCTACCATCCACATAGATGGTCAGGCTGAAGTTGTGAACAGGATTTTGGGTAATCTCCTTCGATGTTTGATTAGAGACAAACCAAAATAGTGGGATTTGTTGTTACCACAGGAAAAGTTTTCCTACAACAATTTGGTTAACAGGAGTATTGGAAAAATTCCATTCAATGTGGCGTATGGTTTCAGACCTAGGAGTGTAGATGAAATCAGAGATAATGAAAAATTAGTGAGAACAAGTGTCATGGTGGAGGATTTTGTAGAATATATCAGAGATTTGCATAAAGAGGTGAAAGAAAAATTGGATAAGAGTACAACCAAGTAGAAAGAATATGTTGATCGTCATAGAAGAGCTCAAGAATTTTAGATTGGGGAACTGGTATGGGTTCATTTGAGAAAGGAAAGGTTTCCACAGGGAACCTATAATAAGTTAAAATGGAATAAAATAGGTCCTTTCTGGATCCTACGTAAGTTTTCAACCAATGCTTACGAGGTTGAACTTCTAGAGCATGTAGATATATCTCCTATCTTCAATGTCAGTGATCTATACAAATATTTTGAAGGAGAGACAAGTACTCAACCACATTTTCCTATAAATATCATGGATAATATAGAGTGGGTGAATCAGCTACTTGAGAAGCAAACTAAAGAAGTAGATGAGATCATTGATTCCAGGGTTGCAATGAAAAACACATGGTAAAGAGTACATGGAATACCTGGTTCACTGGAAGGGAAAATCAGTGGATGAAGCATCTTGGTTGAAAGCACATGAGTTGGCTCAGTTTGGAATTTCAATTCCAGATTGGCCTAAATGTTCTTGAGTCTCCACTCATGGAACATTTCTCCTTCTTGGGGTGTTTGATGCAGGAGCATCTCGGGCTCTCAAGCTATCTGCATCAATATGTACATAAGAAAAAATTTGTTCTCAATTTTGTTGTGTTTTACAGATGCATTGAGGTCTTTTTGTAAACCCTAGCCCATTGGTTGGCATCACTTTGACATGTTCGATGAGACTTTAGTTGGAGTACCCTCAATAGCCTGATGTGAGGCTGTGTATCACTGATGGGACCATATGATTTCAGAGGGACTTTGAATATAGTCTCCTTGATACTCAATGGAAGGTATGTCCATAGTCCATAGGCAAGAAGTCTTTATCGACGAAATTTGGCCACTTCAATGGGAGTCTCTAAGCTATCCCTTTGACGGCCCAATACAAAGCCTTGAATCTCATCGATGGGAAAATGGAAGTCAACAAGACTTTGAGCTTGGTCTCTTCAACGAGCCGATATGGCAGTTCTGAATGTCGATATGGATGCCTTAGTGCCACATACTTTAATGATGAGACTTTCTATATCGAAGGGAGTTCCTAGGCTGTCTCCTCGATAGCTCGACAAAATGGAGTTGAAGACTATGTGGTTCATCAGTTCATTTTGGTCTTCGATAGTTAATCATGTAGAGACCACTTCGTCGATGGAAGTTGAAATGAATTGTTTCCTAGGATAACATGGATGATCAATCAAGTTGGATTGTATGAAGAATGGGGAAAATTGTTTGATAAAAAAATTTCAATTTGGCCTCTGTGAAAATTGCTCTATAATTGAGCTTTTGAATGTACTCTACAATCCATTAAAATGGAAATAAAAGGAGGGCTTTTTTTCTATTGAAAATTGTTGCATTATAGTGTGGTTTTTCTACTTGATTGATTGCCAGATAAGGCTCTCCAATCTCAATTGCGTTAGTCATACTTAGTTAGATATATCTAAAGTTGCATGGTTGATTGGTTATGTAGGACACAACACTAGAAACTTAGATGACATACTGGTGGGTTCCTTAGTCTATACTCTTTGTGAAGGGTAGGGCCACTTCCAATTGGAAGGTATGTGGGGTTCGTCAGTCTATGGTTGGAGGTAAAGCGCTCAGGTGATGCTCTCTCTCTTGTAGACAACAACATTGAGGCTTGTGAAACAAAATATTTTTTCAAATATGGAAGAATTGACCTTGAATCATTATTGTATTATGTAAACTAGTATACTTGTAAGTATATCATGTATGAATTATAAACATAAATTTATATCTTATTTCTCAAGTTGGAAATTTATATATCTCAATTTCAAAAGTTGTATTATGCATTTATATTTGATCATGTGCAATAAATGATGTATGAAATTGAAAAAAATACATTCCTAATTTTAATCATATGCTTGTATTTACTTTTATGCTAAAAACCTAATTATTTACTTTGTAGTATGAGTGATTGTGTTACACATTAAGGGAAATATGATTTGAATGTTATGTTAAAAGGAGAAAAGACATTGGATGGTAGAGCAAGCAATAGGCCTTGATTTCCACTTTTTTTTTCTGAAAGTAATGTTAGAAGTATGTTAAAGCCTAAAATTTTAGGAGTAGCGTGTGTTATTTTTTATATTTAATAATATTTATAAGTATTAGATTATAAAAAATTGGGAGCAATGTGTATTGTTGATTTATTCATTAATCATAAGGGTTTGTTTCCACTTTTCAATTCACATATCATCAACATAGTTATAGAGCCTTCCCACTTAGTGTAATATCTTCTGGATGAGATAGCACACAAAATGGCATAGATCTAACTAATGAGGATTGTTTGAAAGTAGTAACAGAATTAGTGATAATAGTGCATTGTATATTCTCAACAAGGTAAAAATGACGAGGACAAAAATAATTTGTTTAATAGGAATGATATTTTATATGGTTGCACACAATCTCCTTCACTAAAGTAGTAATAAATCCCTAACTTCCCTTAACCCTAGTAGGGTATATTCTTCATTATTTTCTTCTTACACACCCTAAAATTTATTTTATTTGCTTAAATAATGAATATAGAGTTCAATGTCTATGGTTTTCTTTATTTATAGTTTGAAGAACACAAGAGAAAATAGTGCATGTGGATCAGGATTTGTGATGGGTTTAGAGATTAACTAGGTTTTGGATATAGGATTTATGGTTTAGGATTTCTATGGTTTGCACTTGGTTTATATTTTATAGTTTAGGATTGGGGTTTAAGAGGATTTTAAGGCTTACATTGTGATTTATTTAAGAGGATTTGGGTTTACCTAGAAGTCAGGGTTTAAGAATCAACTAAAACTACATAGTTTCGGGTTTCGATTTTGGTGTTACCTATGATTTTAATAGTGTTTGACATTTAGGCTTTAGAATGTGTGGTTTGGTATATAAGATATAATTTGGGTTTACCAATTTTACTTTGGATGCATGTTTTAAAATGTTAATTGCAAATGTCAGTGAGGCTTTGTGATTTAGGGTTTGGTATTAGGGATTTATAATTTAAGAGGATTTTAGGGGTTTAAGATATATGGTTTAGGATTTAGGGCTGAGGGTATAAAATTCAATCATTTAGGTTTTTATGATGTAGGTTTTGGAATTTAGGGTTTAAGGTAAATACCTAGGTTTAAATTTAGGGGCTTAATAATTTAAAATTTTATGATGTAGGGTTTAGAGTTTACATCACTATGGATATATACCTAATTTATTTTTTCTTATTGTTGTAAATTTAGTTTATGCTTTGGGTTTTAGGGTTTATGAGTAAAAAGGATTAGGGATTTGGATTTCAATTTTGGTATTATCTAGGGATTTAATAATGTCTAGAGTTTTGCGTATAAAATATAGGATTTGAGGTTTAAGTATCTAATTTAGGTTTAAGATTTAAATTTTATAGGTTTTAGATTGTATAGGATATAATGTTGATGGAATAGGGTTTAGTATTTATAATTTTTTATTTTTTTTGTAAAAGCCTACAAAAAATCCTAAAAATTGGAAAAATACATTAAAAAGGACAAAAACCTACTTGCACCTGAAGAAAATGCAACTCTGGAGGAAGGAGGTGAAAAGTGTTGGCGGGTGGGGTAATTAGGGTAGGTACCCATTGTGAGGTGTTGTCCCTTAGCTTATTGTTGCCATGACTATAGCTCAAAAATAAGCTCACAATTTTTTTTCTTCATAAATACCTTTGTGGAACATGCATCTATTTAGAAATGGGTACACATTCACAACGGGTACCCAAAAACCTAGAATCCTAAAATTACCTAAGACAAGGCCTTATCACTAAGCATTAACCACAAAGTACCCCATTGCTGCATTTCACTAAGGGGTTTTTTAAATAATACTATATTGAATGAACACCCTTAAACAACATTTCAACAAAGGGGAGCCAACTAGAGATTTATCATATTGGTTATCAATGGTGTGCAAGATAAGGTCAAATGTATAAAGTAGGAAAGAAGATAAATAATAGAAAATGTTGAGGCACACAAATTTGTGAACAAATAGTGTATTGATCACACCTATTCAAAACTACCATTTATAAATAATCAATAATCAATAATCTAATAATTATTAGACTATAATTATTTTAATGGGATAATCTTAACAAATCATTTAATATATAAGATTTTATAAACTTATATTAGAACAATATATATGTTATAAGGGTATGAACCTTAATAAAATTATGTTATAAACTCCCCTTTAATGTTAATAAGGGGCATCATCTATCAATTTCTACAAAATAAAACATGAAGTACCCCAATAATAATTGAATTATTTGTCAAAATATTTATTTTATCTATATGAGATTAATCAAGGTTGAATATGCTTCCAAGGTAACCATGCCTCTAGGCATGTATTTTCTCCTCAATTGGATGATATGATTTCTATAGACCCCTATCTTGGGGGTAATTTCTATAAAATCATTAGAATTTTGGATGAAGTTTATAACTTTTTAGTCATTATAGAAGACCATCCACTAATTATCAAGCATAATAAGCTTAACAACCATATTTATTCTGTATTTTTTCTTGAATAGGTCCTTATAAGGTTCAAATTATGATCCAACAAGATCCATTTTATTTGATTGTACATTCTTTTTCTTGGGAAATGCTTGTATATTGACTATATCAAATAGCACTAAGAGATCTCATATATGGTGTTTATAGTTCTTCACGATTGAATTATTGTCCATGAACAAGGTCCTCACTTGATTAACAATTCTAAATCACCATATATGTGTAGCACTTTGATGCCCCTCTTTCAATAAGCAACAATCCTTGCACCAAGGTCTCATATTCTACAATATTATAGGTACAATTGAATTAGACCCTAAATAAATGTTTATATTCTTCTCCTTGGGGGAGATAGTTGGAAAATGGCACCAATTCACCTATTTTATAGCTAGTGCCATCAAAACATAACTTGCACATTCTAACTGTGTCTTCCTTTTTCTTGATAAATTCCAAGTTTGGTAATTTTTCCTCATGAATGAGGTATGCACATTTAGATTGGTGTCTTTAAATAGCTAATGGTTCACATAATTAATGGTTTATATGGATGACCACCATGTGTCAACTTCTTCATTTGATATGTCATTGGTTGTATGTAGTTTATCATGGTGCTCAGGGGAAGGTGATTCATCCTCAATCATAAATGACTAGGTAGGGTCACTATGAATGGTTGGTTTGCTTTTAATATGAATCATGGAGAGTGTATTGAAGGTGATTTTCATCCTAGTTCCATATCTAGTGGTTAGAAACATATGGTTGTATTCTAGAGAGAGGTAGCCTCTAAATTTTGTAGTAGGACCTCTAGATAGATAAATGCCAAATGCATGATGAACCTCTATAATGTACATCTTGAAGGACTTTACATTGGTATAGAATACAAAGAAAAAGATAGATTCTTAACCATACCTATGGAATTTACTAGGGTTCCATCTAACTAGACTACTTCCATATTTGTAGGCTCATAGGTCACATTGAGAGTCTTTATAACCTTCCTAGGTATGACTAAATTTCTTGAACTGGAGACTATCATGCAACTATTTATTAACGTATCCTCATGGACAAGTATTAAATAGAAAGTATTTAGATCAATTTTAATTACCTCAAGTATCAAAATTTGAAAGAAAACAGGTGTTGGTAGGATTTAATTTGTTGTGTTCATAAGTGACGTATTCTATCTACTTGATGATTTTTTCTTTTTGAGTGCTTCTTCCAAAATCTTCATATGTTCAAGAATAGAAAGGACCTCTCAAAGTGGACTCTTGAGTATGGATTTCTTAATTTTCACAATGATGTTGAAGCAACCACTAAATTGAGGTACCTTGCTTGTAGTGGGTGCCTGATGCATATGTGGTCTTTACATAATAGGGTAGTTGGTCCTTGATTCAAGTCTTCGCTAGGTGCTAGAATTCATTGATTCGGTAACTCTAAAGGTATTATATTCATTCATTTTGGTTCTAGTGATCACCATGGGTCCTACAATGGTTACAATGGGTATAACAAGCACTATTGCCTCCTTTTTTCTTTTTTGGGGGAATGGATTTATCTTGAACTTGGTCTTCTACCACCTTTTTTGTGCCTTTGGTGGGTTAGAAGATGTTAGCTTTAATGTTTTTGGGATGTAGCGAGCTTGGGTTAGGCATAAAATTATAAATCCCCTTGAGTCACTGGTCCTTTCTCCAAAGTGATCACCTAATTTATAGAGGTTTTAGGAGTGATTTTTGAATCATTATGGTCAGTATTTAGAAAAACTCATTATGAAATTAGATATGTATTTTCTATTCTACATTTCATTGCATCTGGTTATTTATGAAATGTAACATAGAAAATTGTCACCCATAACAATTTTACACTATGTTTCGGCCCCCCTAAATTATTGGACCTAATTAAGTCCCTAATTTCCTAAATTATGTATTCCAAATCCTATTTTTATCATTTTTCGAAGGATTGGAAGCATTGAATAAATGCAAATAATTAATGTTATGATCTTGAAACTTAATGTCTTAGAAAATAGGGCTAGGACCCATATGCCCATGGGCATATGGGTCCCCCTATCTTGCTAAGGATCATTTTTTAATTGTTGGTGGCATTTTAACATTTAGAATTCAAATTTCAATTTTTCGTCTTTTGGAATTTGATTTTCAGGAAATTAGAACAATTGCATATAAATACCTAGTTATTTTACCACTTGAAATCTAAGACACGAAATTGAGAAAATAATATATTCAAGAGCATTCAAAATCAATTCAAGAGCAACATTATCATAGTTTATTGAAACAATTCAAGATCCAACATCATCATGTCAAATTCTATGTGTGTTCGTGTTATTGTTTATGAAGGCTAACATTGTTGTAGGTCTCCAAGCATTCAAGCATTCAAGAAAATATATCAAGCAAGATCCAAGATTCTTGAGGTGATGTGCATGACTTCAGTCCTTCAAGGAATCCATTGAAGGGTGGTGAGTTTTAGTATTTATTCATTCATCGTTCCTTCCTTTCAATTACCATTTCTATCATTGACATTGCCATTGTGGAAGTGGAAAAACTTACATAGGGCTTGACTGAGATAATCCCCTAAAATGGCCCAAAATTTCTCCTCTTTGTGAATGTGTAGGTTGTAGGTTTGAAGAGGATTGAAGGAATCTTGAAGGAAAATTCTCCATTGTTGCATTTGTTGTCACCAACCTTGTCAAGCCACGAAAACTCAATTACAAAATTTACTGACGATATTCTAACTACTCTACAACCAAGAAACAAAAGGTTAGATACAACATTAGAGGATTAAGAAATTAGTTTTAGAACCCCCTATCAAGGACCCATACACCCCTAGGTGATTGAGTCCCTCTTCACATGCTAGATTCAACTTTTGGTGACAGGCACACATCAGTTTGCACTTTCCAAATCCACTTGCAATTTACATTTTCAGTTTATGTATTTTCAAAATATTGCATTTTCCCTACTAGGTTATATAGATTAATTGGTCCAATCATTCTAAATCATTCCCAATTCATCTTCAAGGCCCTAAGAAAGTGGATCTAGGTTTGATTGGCTCACCTTTTTGGTTGATAGTCAATATACTCACCTTCTTGATCCACCTTCTAATGTAATGTTAAAAAAACGTCCATAAAGCAACCTTATGTTTACACCCCTAAAAATTTGGGTTCACCCTTTTCTACATTACATTTTGGTGAACTCGACATTTGACATATTAGCTTTTTGATTTGGCAATTTTTCAAACCCTGGATCTAGGTTTTGCATCACTTTGTCTTGCATTTCTCATTTAGGGTTGCATATTTGCATCATAAAAACTCATAAATTCCAAAAATATTGCATCAATATTGCATCATAGCTTGTATTAGGGTGTGTTTTAGTCATTTAGATCATATTTTCATTTCAAAATTGCATTCAAAAAGTGCCATTTTGTCATAAATTTGTAATTTCTTTACATTGGAAAATTCTGAAAAAGAGGTCACTATCAAACCTATTTGCAGACAGGAACAACAATCTTAAACAACAACTTAGTCATTCAATTTTTTGGTTTTCAAAACCTTGAACAAGGAATCTGATGCCTTTGGGAGACCCTATCCTTGTATAGGTGCATTAACAATCTTTTTCACACTTGTATGTCTCTATTTGCTCAGTTTACCTATACTTGCAGATCTTTGTTTGAAATTCATAACTACATACTCTAAAGCATTTTGCATTTAGTCCATTGTTGAAAGAATGAAGAAGTTATGTGTTGTCATTGATGTCAACACTATATGGTGGATATTAGAATGGTATGAAGAATATTCTACACAAATAATTTGATTCACTATTAAGCACTTCTATTATGTATCTGCACTAACAATTTTTGCAGTCTTTTCTCTTTGCGCCCTCTGTAGATTGGTTTGCATTCCATCGCACCTACATATCTACCTCTGTGATTCCAATATATTGTTTGTGGATGTCTGTAGCATTAGAATTCAAAATTTCAGTTGGTCTGGTCAAATTGTTCAAAAGTTTCTATCATTTTTTTTGTTTAATAGGTATGACATATTCTATTCGTGCTCCTCTGTAAATTTGAGTTAGGACTTGTGGTTTTGGGAGAATGTTTACAGGTGTTTGTAAATTGAGATTTCCAGTTGGCATGATATTTTGAGATCCACATGTTTTGTGATCGACAATCAGTTGAAGTATTTTTTTCTTAGGTCTTATACCTAGTCGACCTAAAATATGCAAAGGGCTATAGAGTTTAATTTTGTGATGTGAATGTAAGAAGAAGCCATTATAGGTCCATGCTGACCTATATTACATGTGTTATGGCATGAAGGTAATTTAATTTGAATTGGGTGCCGACAAGGCACATTTTGCATTACCTTAGGTGACATCTAATGAGGTCAACCTAATTAATGTTTGCAATGATACTAATATATATAGATCATTTTGAGTTTGTTATGATGAGGAAGATGATAGAGATGTGATCCATATATAAGCAAAAAAGAAAATTTTTGTAGAAGATTGAGAAAAGGTTGTGTGAAATTAATACTAAGTAGAGATTTGTATTTTGTTTCAGGCGAAGTGTTTTGGGTTAGGATCTTGAGCTTTAAAGGAATTGAATTCAACATATGATAGATGCATTTTGTATCAGTTCAAATCTTGGCTATGTAGCCACTTTCTCTATTTTTCTTTTCTTTGTGAATAGTGAGTTCACTTGGACAGTGAGTCCACCTAGTAGTGAGCCTTTTTGTAATATCTTATAATCGACCATAATATATTATGAGCTAATCTTCACCGTGGTTTTCCCACTTTCAGTTTTCCATGCAAAAATCCTAGTGTTCATGTGTTGCATGTGATATGGGTTGTTTATGTTTTCATTTTGATTAATTGCTAAGTATGTTGTGTTAATTGGATGGTTAGTAATTAAATAGTTTTTAAGAATACTGATTCACCCCCCTCTTAGTATTTTGGGTGTTCAACAATTGGTACCAGAGATTGGTTCCCTTGAAGGAGCTTAACCACTTTGGGGAGATCTTGGAAATTGAACACATGGCTAATGATGGATACTTGGATGGAGAAATCAAAGTTGCTCTTGAAGAACTTGACAAAATTGAAGGTGAAAATAAAGATTTGAAGGAAAATATCAATGAAGCTAATGAATGCATCAAGAAACTAAGAGAGCAGATTAATAAATTTAGAGAAAGACATAAGGAATTCATTGAACAATTAAGGCAAGCAAATGAAGATATCATCAAATTAAGAGTACAAGTGGAAGAAAAGAAAATAATTAAGGAATGCCTGAATACTATGGTAAAAATAAAAACTAATGAGTGCATTAGACTTGAACAAGAAGTGGTAAATCTAAGAGAAGATTTGGAAAAAGCAAGAATTCATGAAGATAAGTTCAAGATAAGTTCTACAATGCTTAATGAGTTAATTTTAGGTCAGAAAATATCTAAAGACAAAAGTGGATTGGGACTTGAGAGAGGTGAAAATTCAAAATCATATGCAAAGAAGACCAGTGAACCTGAAATGACTGGAGATAAGAAGAATAATGACAAGTATCAAAGAAACAATGCAAGAAGAACTCCTATCAGACAACCAAATGCTCAAAGGTATTCATCCTTCAATGGTATCTATTATTTCTGCAATAAGTTTGGACATAAAGCAATATAATGTAGAATCAAAATAGATTAGAATGTTTCATCCTTTACTGGTCAATGCTTTACATGCAAGAAGGTTGGAGATAGAGCAAGTGAATGTAGAAATCAAATTAGGAATACATATAACTAAGGTAGAATGTTTCAATCTTTCAATGGCTACTGTTATACATGCTATGGATTTGGACATAAGGCTAATCAATGTAGATCCAGAATGAATGAAAATAATAACTCTCAGAGGATTAATGTTGTATACCACAATTGTAATAAACATGGATATACTACTAGATTTTGCAAAAACATAAGAAAAAAAAGTCCTGAAAAGAGAAATGCTCCAATCACAAAGATTGATAAGAAGTAAAGAAGGAAATGGAGAAGATCTGGAGGAAGAAAGAAGATCCTGAGGACAAGAAAGAATCTAAAACTACAAACAAATTTTTACCACCTTTTGGTGCATATAATTCTCTTGAAAATTGAACCTAGGCATTGGCTTAGGGGGAGCAATAATAGAAAACCAAGAATCCCCTTGTCAATATAAGGTTCCATGGATTGGCACAAAGATATATGTTGGATATTGATAGCTTAGACCTTGTGGAGGAAATTTCAAAAGAAAATATGCTTTTGTGGAGCTTTGCTGAGTAATTAAGGGTTTGTTGTTACACAGTTGAATTATCATAATTTTTATTGATTGGTGCATTTAATGTGAGTTAGGGTGAATCAAATGACGATAAGTTTCTAAAATTGGTCCAATTTACTCACTTTGATGCATTTGGGAGTGATTCGAAGAAAATTCAAGAGTTTTAGAAGCAGAGCATTCAAACCCTAGATTCATTCAAGCAAAGAAGAGGTATTTACCATTGTCTCAGAATTTATTTTTCAAAGCATTTGAATTTTGTAAGAGATGGCTACACCTATATTATTGAATGTAAGCGAGAAGCCTTAGCCAAAATTCAAGAAGTACCCTATGAAGGTATTTGAGGATGACCCACTTGGAGCTTTTTTGAGCATTCCACATAGGGTTTTTCCTAAAGAAGACACTAGGGCTTATATCCATAGAAAAATGGAAGAATTTAACCATGTGAAATTCATCAACCCATGGATAAATGAATTAATTGGAGATGATCATCAAATTAAGCCTGAATATAAAAATCTAGTGGCAAAGAATTTAGATGTTTGGCGGCTATTTCTAAATTTCACCTATGATGATGTAGCTAAGTTTGTGAGAATGTCATTGAGCAGAGTACATGACTACTACTTATGTATATACAATCCCAACATGATATCAAAGGAAGTGACAGGACTTTGTACTACTAGACTTGTGCTAGTATTGAAATCTGTAAAGAATGAATATGTGATGGAGCTGACTAGAGCCATATTTGATCATAGGGATATCATGGTGGATACTATTCAGAACCCAGTAGTAAGGTATGTGGCAATGGTCATAGGATACAAAATTTACTACACCAATAGGGAGAATTTTTTTTTCAACTACATCAATCCATGTTGCCTATGAAATGGTAGAAAAAGGTAAGGACTATGATCTATGCGAGTTTCTTTAGAAACAATTGTTTTATAACTTGAAGCAAACCAAAGATAAGAAATATCCATTCAAATTTGGTTCCTTGGTAGTTTTTTTGGTATTTTATTTTCTAAGGGGAGCTTCTAGGAAGAAGTAATGTCATATGGGATTGAAGGATGCAAGTATCACATTAGATTTTGGAACATCTACACAAACTTGGTGACATGAAAGTCCAAGAAGAAGCGCTTATTGCATTCTTTGCAGTATTCCATAAAATAATGCATGAAAGGGAAAGAATCCATAGGTCCTTAGTGGAAAAATATTGAAATGATATCACATTTTTAGTTTCCACTAACTTTTGTATCACAAAAGTTGTGGAGCTCAAGATAGTCTGGATCCCTCCAATCGGTTATGAGATGAATGAAGTTGAGGTTGATGGTCTTATTAAAATATTGCTAAATAGTCCTAAGGATCCTACATGCAAAAGACATGGAACCTATGAAGAAAAATCCATGGAAGTGCACATGGAACTGTCATAACCTACGAGTAAGAGACTGACAAAAGTTGTGAATGAATATTTCAAATGACATGGACTTACAAAAGATGATGTGAAAATATTAAAAAAAAGAGCCGCTAAAATAGTAGGAACAACTGGTGAGTCCTCTAGACCCAGAAGATTTGGTAGAACTATTTCTACTACTTCCCGTGGTACTCAACAACCTTTAAGATCAGTTCCTACCTCACATAGAACTAAGAAGATGGAGATCAGTGTTTCGGTGGTAGAAGAATCTCAATCAAAGAAAATAAAAGCTACTTTGGTAGCCCCACATCTGCCACTCAACAAAAAAGAGGAAAGAAACAAAAAGATTTCAAAGAAAAGAACCTAAGCACAGTCATTGAGGAAGAAATTGAGCTAGGATTAGAGCATGATGAACAACTAACAAGAAGAAAAATAAACGGTGTTATTGAGAGGAATGAAGGTGCTTTACAAGAGGCAAGCACCAGAACTAAGAAACAAAAAGTGGATATTGTGGATACATCTAAAGAAGAAGAAACTAAAAGAGAAAATGAATCCTTTACTGTACATGTTCATAAAAATACTAAGAAGAAGATAGAGGAAGGCCCTTAGACCAGAAGAAACAAAAAAAGTCTCCTCTGGTAAGAGCACACACTCCCATGAAAGTGGATGTTTTAGTTAACATGTTGCATTATGATAATATGCTAGAAGTTGTAGCAAAACTATATGAAGAAGTTGATGAAACTAAAAAGGATACAATTATTGAAGCTATTATCAAGTATATCATTGTTTTAGAAGATAACATGAACAATATTAAGAAAAAGGTTCCTAGAGTTGTTTGGGATGCTTTAATAGAAGAAGAAGTGAGTCTATTGAAGCAGAAAACAATATGAAAACTAAAGCCTTGGAGGAAATTATGTCCTCCTTATTTGAAGGTGATAAAGCTACCTTGATAGAGGTATACACCAAGGAGTTTAGAGTTAAGCAATGAGTTATAATTCTCATGGGTAAAGAAAAGGATCAAGTTGAAAAGATGAAGCAGGAAACTATTTACAAGGTCAAAGATATTGCTGAAAATTTTGGTATGTTGACTGCTCCCACATCCAGAGCAGCCCAAGGAAAAGAACAAACTATGGAAAAGGTTACTGATGTAGAGGAAAATCCTCCTTTTAATTCAAATATGGAAATGTTTAAAGAGGTCAAGGAAGAGATAGGTGAAGATGACCTATTGGAGAATAAACCCCGATGGTTGATGATATGGAGAATGTTGTGTCCTCCCCTCCACCAGATGATGAAACACAAGCTTCCCCTAAGACTTATGTCCCTATGGAAGACACTAATAAGCTCACCAATGATGATGGAAAATAAGGTGTAGAGTAAGAAAAAGAAAATAATGATACAATTGGCACTAAGGACAACACTGATAGATAGGAAGAGGATGTAGGAAAAGAAAATGAAGAAAATAAAAATGAGAAAGGTAAAGAAGAGCAAGGAGAGAAAGATAAGGATAATAAGAAAGATGATTACAAAATGGAGGATGAAAATAAACAAAAGGACAAGACCTCTGGTGAAGAAGAGAAAAAGGAAGAGGAAGAAGAAGATTCCAACACCGGAAAGAATGAAGATTCTAAAAAAATTGAGGGGTTACCCAAGATCTCTAGTGAATCCTTCGGTAATCTTGTAAAGAGTCTACTACCTAAACAGACATGGTACCAACTGGTTGTTTCTTCGCTATTGTTGCAATTGCCCTTTGTTGATCTAAGTAAGATGCCTCCTAAGCATAAGATGCAACTAAGTGATGTATTGAATGTATCAACAAGAAAAGAGAATCTTGAAACATGTCAAAAGAGTAATGAGTTGATGGAAGAAGCTGTGAAGACATTACTTGAGATCACCCTAGGTACTAATATTGATACATCACTGTCTTCGATAAAGAACTTCAAATTGCTAGTTGATTCTTTTAAGGAGTATGCCTCCAGTTTGAAAGGAAAAATGGAAATAGAGGATATAACAAGGCTTACAGGAAAATGTACATCAACCCATGCCAAGGTTGAAGAATTCTTGAAAGAGGTACAAGACTATGAGAATGAGGCAAAGACATTGATTTTATACTATATAGTGTGGCTAGAATCCACACAAAATATAAAAGATAAAATGGACTTGATTGAGTCTCAAATTACCAAAGCACCAAGTGCCTATGATCTGGCACTAGACAAAATGTATCACACCTGGATTGCTATAATAAATTTACATGACAGATTCCTCACATTGCAGAACTAGAAGGAACAGATTATTAGGAAGCTTGGAAAGCTAAGGAATTTGGTACAATCACAACACATACCTATTTCAAATTCCCTAGCTAGTCCTGACAAAATTTCATAGTTAAATCTCGAAACTGGTACTGTAGAAGGAGAATATGCTTTGATGGGGCTTGAGTCTCTACACAGGTTGCTTGCAACAACTAAAAGAAGTTGGGAAGAAGGAAGCCATGCTACAGAAGCTTGAGTCAACATCTTCAGGTTGATTATTTCCATTTTCATTGCATTTTTTAGTCCTTTTATGCTTTTAGATTCCTATGTACATATGCAGATGTATTAGGAGTTTTTGGTTAATTTCCTAAGGGGGAGTCAGTTACTTTGGTTTGTATATTGGTTGAGAGGGAGTATACAAGTTCTATTTGTGAACCCTTTTCCCTTGATGTCAAAGGGTGAGAGATGTGTGGAGAAGTATTCTTTGGGCACATGTTGCCATCAATAACAAAGGGGGAGATTGTTGAAAAAATGAAGTTATGTGTTTTCACTTATGTCAACACTATATGGTGGATATTAGAATGGTATGAAGAATATTCTACACAGACAAATTGGTTCACTATTAAGCACTTCTACTATGTATCTACACTGATAGTTTTTGTAGTATTTTCTCTCTATGCCATCCATAGATTGGTTCACAATCCATCACACGTAAAAATCTACCTCCACAATTCCAATATGTTGTTTGTGGATGTCAGTAGCATTAGAATTTAGAATTTGAGATCCATGTGTTTTGTGATCGACAATCAGTTGAAGTAATTTTTTTTAGGTCTTCTACCTAGCCGACCTAAAATATGCAAAGGGTTATGGAGTTTAATATTGTGATGTGAATGTAAGAAGAAGCCATTATAGGTCCATGTTGACCTATATCACATGTGTTATGCTGAAAAGGTAATTTAATTTGAATTGGGCGCTGACAAGGCACGTTTTGCATTACCTTAGGTGACATCTAATTAGGGTGAACTAATTAATGTTTGCAATGATGCTGATATATATAGAAGATAATTTTGAGTTTGTTATGACGAGGAAGATGGCAGAGATGCGATCCATATATAAACAGAAAAGTGAAATTTTGTAGAAGATTGAGAAAAGGTTGTGTGAAAGTAATACTAAGCAGAGATTTGTATTCTATTTCAGGTGAAGTGTTTTGGGTCAGGATCTTGAGCTTCAAAGGAACTGAATTCAACATATGACAGATGCATTTTGTATCAGTTCAAATCTTGGCTATGTAGCCACTTTCTCTATCTTTCTTTCTTTGTGAATAGTGAGTTCACTTGAACAGTGAGTCCACCTAGCAGTGAGCCTTTTTGTAATATCTTATGACCGGTCATAATATATCATGAGCTAATCATCACTATGGTTTTTCCCATTTTGGGTTTTCCACATATAAATCCTAGTGTTCATGTGTTGTATGTGCTATGGATTTTTTATGCTTTCATTTATGTTAATTGCTAAGTATGTTATTTTAATTGGATGGTTAGTAATTAAATGGTTTTTAGGAATATTGATTCACCCCCCCTCTCAATATTTTGGGTGTTCAACAGTCCAATTGGTGAAAGAAAGTGCATTGTTTAGGATCAAAATTTGCATTGAAAAAATCATCATTTCTTTACATCTTGCAATTAGTCATTTTTTTAGACCTAAAATTTCCATTCAATTTTTTTCAAAAATCTTCAACATTCTTGCATACTTGCATTTTGCATCAAATTGGGAGACATTAAGAAAATTTTGAAAAAATTGTTTACTGTTTCAACTATTTGCAAGTAGAATCAACATTCTTAAAAAGTGTAATATAAAATCAAAATATAATTTCCAAAACCCCTGACTAGGACCCAAACACCCTTGGGCAACTCTGTCCTACTGTGCATTGTCAAGAAACTTTTTCACAGATCTTTGTTACTGTGTGTCATGTTTGCTCCTATTTTCTGATTCCTGTTTTTGGACATTTTGTTGTGTCTATTTGTCAGTTTAGTGTTCATAGTAGGTACATTTAGTGTTTTAAAACTTGTATGAGTTTCAAAACCTAGTTTCCTATTGCTAATACTTTAGTGAGAAGTAGTTTTAGACTTATGGCATCTCGCGCCATTGGTTTTACATCCGTTGTGGATCATGAGTCTTGTAACTCTTTCATGACTAGTTTCATTAATACTCAACCCATTTTGGAATCTATTCTTGATTTTATCATGCCAATGACAACCTCACAAATATCCATCTTTATAGATGTTGATACTAAGGTTTCCCATGTTCCTAAAGATAAACTAAGAAAATTGGACAAGGACTTAGAAAAAATTCAAGAATATGTGAGTACTGAATACTTTGTTGGTACAAAAATCCCTATAATTGACAACATGAGGAAGTTTATTATGATGATCATGGATTAGAGGTTATGCGTAGTCTAGCCCATATAGTTGATGATAATATACCTACAATGGATAGTTACGCTCAAGATTTGGCATACACTCAAAATCAAGGAGGAAATCAAGTCTCCCTCCCTACCACCATAGCCTCTATTCCTACATACACAAATCCAACTATTGCTTCCACAATACAACCAAGTATTGGCATAAACTCAACAATAGTTCTTTCCACTAGAAATCCTTATGGTTTTTGATCCTTACATGTCACACCTCAAGTTCCATCCCCACTCATAACTTCACAACTTCATATCCCACCACATACACCATTCCACCATATTCACCTCATTCCCAAAACATGTCAAACAATGATTCTATCATAAACCAACTTTTGCAAAATGTGAAATCAATTCAACAACAAATCCCAACAATGAACCAAAACCAAAGCGGACAACCATCACAATATATTAAAAGGATCCCATTGTCACTTGAGATATTGAAAGCAAAAATGCCACAAAACATAGAGATCCCTCGATTTGACAAGCACAATGGTAAAGGGGACCCTAGCAACCACATATTAGCATATTTCACCATGTGTAGTGAATTTGTTTTTTAGGATAAGCTCCTAGCTAAAATTTTCCCTAGGTAATTGAAAAACATGGCCTTGGAATGGTTTTTTTCATTGCCCAATAACTCAATTCACTCATTTAATGAGCTTGTTGATGCTTTCCTCAACCATTTTCAAGTCAACATTGGTCCTAACATCAACACAACTGATTTAATGAGATGTAAACAAAAACAAGGTGAAAAGGTTATAGATTTCACAAGTTTCTATTAGTTAATATTATCACAAATTAACGTAACTCATCTTGATGTGGGTATCAAAATAATGTTCATTGATAACTTGCAAAAGGACATAAGAGAAAGAGTCTTATTGATGAAATTTCCATCCTTCATACATTTATGTATAGATCTTCATGACTATTAAAATTTGATTAGCAAGTATGAAGAATCATCTTCATCAACTCATACAGAGAAATCTGAGCCCATAAATCAAAGCAACTACCAAGCATTCAAGAAGCCAAACAAGAACTTTCTAAAGATAAATCCATCTCAAAAAAATCATGTTGAGCCTCAAGTTGCTTCCATAATTTCAACCTCGTACCAATTTAGAGTAAAAGATAGACAATTTACCCTACTACCTAATTCCCTCCATTCAATTATGTTGCAAATTTTGAGTAAGAACCTAATCCGCTTGCCTTTGGTTAGACCTATGAACACAACCAAGTTTGTACCTCGAAGATTTAATCAAAGTTCCTTTTGTCAATATCACCGCATAAATGGACATGATACAAAACGATGCATGCATCTTAAATATCAAGTTCAAGACCTCATTGATTGTAATCACACTCAATTGGGTGGTGTTAATGATAAAGGGAATAAGTCAGTCACCCCGCCTAACCAAAATTTGAAAATTTTTACCAATCCCATGCCTAATCATTCAACCTACTTTGTGCAATATTTTGATGTTAAGAATGATGAGATGACTATTGATACACCTAATGAAATGAGTAATGCTTGGTTTTGTGGATGTGCAACCTCATGAGGGAAAAACCATTGTGTTACTTGATATTGCTTTCACTAATGATGATGCACTTAAACATGTGCTTGATGGTCCTCTCTACATTGATAGCCATATCAATAAGATCCCACATGTGCAAAGAATGTGATCACTAAGGAATTATTGTTTGTGCAAAAGCTTTATCAAGATACTTATGAACAATCGAAACATGGATAATATCTCATGATGGTTTTACTCATGCTAGGATAGGTTCCATCTCTCTTCCTCTCAAAGTTGGACCTAAACAATTATATGTCTCATTCTCCATCATCCTGATGTTGGATCAATTTTGTGCGAAGCTAGGTTATTCATGGCTATGCTCCATGAATTCCATCGCATCGTTTATTCACAAGTGAATATAGTTTCCCTTTGGAAATGAGATATTTATAGTGCACCATAGTGGATTCAATCTTTTGTCTTCTTGTGGAAAATTTTCATTGGATTTATTTTGGCCTCAATCTATAGAACCTATAAAGCCTCGTGAAGATTTTATTTTCAATTCATATCAAAATTTCAAGGTAAAACACATAGCAGAGTTGTCTCTTAGCAATATTCCTGAGTGTGATAGGTCCATGGTTGTTACTTCTCCCCAACCCATCATGGATGAACCTATGATTGAACCAAAAACCCTCCCAACTAACCAAGGTAACTATGTTTTTGTTCCTCCACCCATATCCTATAAAAGACCAAGAGACAATAAGGTGATTAATTTTGTGCCTCAGAAGATAAAACAATTGTATAGACCTAAAGAGAGTGGTTTCCCAACCCCCAATGTTTCCTTCAATTCCTCCCTTAAGGGAAGAAAATCAACCGATGGTTGATAAACCTACTCCTACCCCATCACAACTTGAAAATCGTGCAAGAAGAAACATAAATGCTAAAGAGTGTAGGCATAGATGTTGTGTTATTGCTTGCCAATTGGAAGAAAAGAACAAAACAATGCATGAAAATCCAACACCCATAGAAACAACTCAAGAAGAAATCTAGCTTTCATCAAAACAAGGCATAGAACCAAAACAAGAAATCAAATAAGAGAGTTCAAATGCAATTTTCGTAAAACCTCCCATTGTGATCAACTTGGATGATGACGATGAAATTGCTAAAATTGATGAAGAGGTACATAATGAGCTTAATGATTTATTTTCAAAGCAAATGAATTTAGATGAGGGAAATCATGATGATCCTCCTAACAAGAGTGACCCACCACGTGTTGCACCTAGATATTCTCCTTGTATGACACTTGTTGTAGTCCCTTTCGCTAGTTGTCTTCCTTGTATTTATGATGAGCAAGATTGGGATGTAGACAATCTGCTTATGTCGGCTCGCATGTGTAGTACTCCTTTATGTTTTTTTAATGTGATCTTTGTGTTTGCTTGCACGTGATGTGATCTCTCATGTTGTGTTTCTTGACATGTCTTTGTGTTTGTAATTTTTCTTTGGATGACCCTTGTTGCTTTGTTGGTGCAAGGATACAAAGGAAACAAATGTGTCATGATATTCTTCTATTTGTATCTCCATTCTTCTATATGTTGTCAACTTTATTTTTTCTTTTGTCTTATGTTTTCCTTTCGAGGACAATGTAAGGTGAGACATTTAGGTCTCTTCCATGTTAACCCAAAATTTTCATTCTCTCCTCTCTCTATGTGTCATTCCTCCATTGTGTTAGTTGTTCCATGAGTATTTAGGGGATAATGTCAGTTTCGAGCTCTATCATATCATTGTAGAAAAGATGTATATTGAACCCAAATCCGTGGATCCCTTAGTGTAACTTTCCATGTTGTTTATCACATTGTATTTGGGGGAAACCCCTTATCATTATGTAGCTTTATTTGGAAACATATCTTTGGCACAGGGTTTTCCAAATAAGCTCTTGTGATCCTTTTTTCACATGACATTTATCATTTTTCTACTTTAAAGTAATTGCTCACAGCATGGTGTTTTGAAATTTCTTCAAAGTGGGGGCATACATTGGTATTATTTTTCTTCACTTTTTCCATAGGGACTGGAATTAGAGATGCATTGATATTTGGCATTGACATTGAAATTTACTCTACTTCACTTTGATCATGAGAGTTGAATTTAGTGTAGCATTAACATTGTATCTTGTGGCACCTTATCAAGATTACCATGGAGTATAACTCATGGTATGGTTGTTATGGGCACACCTTGTAGACCTAGTGTGTGTTTCTCATTTTTTGCCACCTTGTTATGGGTACACCTAGTAGACCTAGTGTGTTTCTCATCCTACATTAGGGGCTCACCTAGTGAAAAGCGGTCCTCACTAGCCCATGTGCCTTTTGATTTATGATTCACCTAGAAAATATCAAACTTTGCTATTGTGTGAGTCATGAAAACCTTTTGTATGGGTCCTAACATAATACAACTTGTTAGTCCATACCCTCCTATTTGCATTTCATAACTGACATGTATGTTTGTGTATGTTGTTTTGTTGTATTTCATACATGTGTGTTCCTTTGTGCTTATGTTGGTTTTCCATGGGATCTTAGATCCCGAGGGCGTGATCACCCTCCTTGATCCTTAGTCATTGGGAATTCCTTCAACATTTGTACATTTTAACCCCTCTTGATACATATTTCTCTACTTTAGTTGGAGTTTGAGCATAAGTTCATACTCCCAATAAAGTGGGGCCTAAATGTAGCGTAGAAAATTGTCAACAATTTCACACTATGTTTTGGCCCCCCTAATTTATTGGACCTAAGTAAGTCCCTAATTTCCTAAATTATGCATTCCAAAGCCTATTTTTACCATTTTCCAATGGATTGCAAGCATTGAATAAATGCAAATAATTAATTTTATGATCCTGACAGTTAATGTCCTAGAAAATAGGGCTAGGGCCCATATGCCCATGGGAATATGGTTCCCCCTATCTTGTCGGGGACCAATTTTTAATATGTTGTTGGTGGCATTTAACATTTAGAATTCAAATTTTAATTTTCAGCTTTTGGAATTTGATTTTCGAGAAATTAGAACAATTATATATAAATACTTCGTTATTTTACCATTTGAAATCTAAGACACACAATTGAGCAAAGACTATTTTCAAGAGCATTCAAAAGCAAGTCAAGAGAAACATTATTAGAGTTTATTACAAAAATTCAAGATCAAACATCATCATGTTAAATTCTATGTGTGTTCATGTTATTGTTTTGTCAAGCCTAACATTGTTGTAGGTCTCCAAGCATTCAAGCATTCAAGCATTCAATAAAATCTATCAAGAAAGATCCAAGATACTTGAGGTGATGTGTATGACTTCAGTCCTTCAAGGAAGCCATTGAAGGGTGGTGAGTTGCAGCATTTGTTCATTCATCATTCCTTCCTTTCAATTATCATTTCTAGCATTGAAATTTCCATTGTCAAAGTGGAAATACTTATACGGGGTTTGATTGTGGCAAGCCCCTAAAATGGCCCAACATTTCTCCTCTTTGTGAATGTTCATGTTGCAAGTTTGAAGAGGATTGAAGGAATCTTGAAGGCAAATTCTCCATTTTTGCATTTGTTGTCACCAACCTTATCAAGCCATGAAAACTCAATTACAAAATTTACTGATGACATTTCAACAACTTTGCAACCAGGAAACAAAAGGTTAGATCTAGCATCAGAGGATTGTAGAATAAATTTCATGACCCTCGATCAGAGACCCATATGTCCCTAGTGACTGAATCCCTCTACACATGACAGATTCAACTTTTTGTGACAAGTACACATCAGCTTGCACTTTCCAGATCCACTTGCAATTTATAGTTTCAGTTTGTGTATTTTTAGAATATTGCATTTATCACATCAAGTCATATAACTTAATTAGATCAATCATTCTAAATCATTCCAAATTCATCTTCAATGCCCTAAGAAAGTGGATCTAGGTCTGATTGGCTCACCTTTTTGGTTGATAGTCAATCTTCTCACCTTGTTATTCCACATTTTAATGAAATATTAGAAAAAGGTCCATAAAGCAACCATGTGTTTACACCACTAAACATTTGGGTTCAACCTTTTTCTACATTACAATCTTCTACCACCCTTTTTGTGTGCTTGATGGGTTAGAAGATGTTGGATTTGATGTTTTTGGGGATGTAGCGAGCTTGAGTTAGGCATAAAATTATAAATCCTCTTGAGTTGCTACTCCTTTCTCCAAAGTGTTCACCTAATTTGTAGAGGTTTTAGGAGTGATTTGTGAATCATTATGGTCAACATTTAGACAAACTCATTATGGAATATGGCTTGGGAATGGAGGTTTTCTAGACATATTACAAGTGTATGATATGCCAAGCAATAATAGAAACATTCATTGTTCTCCTAAATGTAATTATTTTATGTTATGGTTGATTCTCTATGGGATTATGATGGATTATTTATAATGGTTCCTCTATTGAAACTAATTCATTCTATTACAAATGGGCTCATATTAATTTTCTATGGGATTGTGGAGGATTATCCCATTTTTATCTTCACATGGGCTCATACCAATTACAAATGACAAATAGGGGTCCACTATACTCCTAACTCTTGATCACATACTAACACAAAAAGGTCCAAAATGATAAAAATATCATGACACAAAAAAATAAGGTAAAAAACCATGACACTTGGATCCAAAATATAGGAAATAATAATTCCATAAGGATGCATTTTATCCCATAAAATCAAAATTATTTACATGATCTAGAAATTAATTTTCAAAATTTCAAGGATTGTGCAAAAATCTCAATTACCATTGACAAATGCTTTAGTTTTTAAAATATAGAATTGATAAAAAAAAACAAGAATACCATTTTGAGTGTATCAAGGAGGTTATTGCACTTTTCATATCACATGCAATTTTGAGGATTCTTTTCTAGTTTTTTGGTACTATTTGATAAAAATGAAAATATACAAAATAAAATCACCCAACAAACTATTCTATAAACTTTTGTTCAAATAAAAACCAAAGCCATATATAACCACCTATTGTAAGTATGACCAAAATAATAATCTAAATACATAAAATTTAAAGAGGAGAATACCTTTACCAAGAAATTCTCAATACAAAGAAAATATTTTCTTGAACACCTCTTAACAATATTTGCCAACTCCTTCAAGATTCAATCCAAGAATTTCTAATCCATAATAATCCTCAAGAAATAATTTTGGAAACAAATAACTCACACAATTTATGAGGAGATAAGAGAGAACAAAATTCTTAAGTGTTTAAAACCATCTTACTTTTCCTTTTTTGAATTATAAAATTTGTAAACCCCCAAGGTTTTTATCTCATTTTTCATTTCAAACAAGTTATTTTTAATAGATATTTCACTTAAAAATTTAATTCAAATGCCTAAAGAGATTATATTTTCATATATATCTTATAAAATAATTTTATTTCAATTAATTATAGCTTTTTTATTTCAAATTTTTTTTTTGAACCTTATCAATTTTTTGTAACCTTTAATATTAAAAAATTAGAAAACCTTTCACTAATGCAAACAATAAATTCAAGTTTGAATTTTAAGCAAAATAGATGTTATGTAAACACTCAAATAAAAAATCTTCAAAATTAATTAAATGAAAGTGTAACTTAAGAGTTAAATAATTGCACATAAAGCAACAACACACTTCATGTTTATTTATGACATATAGATCCAAAATTGACATCAATTCAAATAATGGTTTCACATGCTTCCAAAAGGACTTATCTCATAACTCAAATCAAGTGATATGAGGAGTTCATTTACATGAAATATTTATCAAATCCATTCATCTTTGACTAACCATAATTTGAAATGTGTGCATGCACACTCACGTAAATATCAGACTTGTCTTCACAACCCAAAGATAGTTAAAGTAGACTATTAAACATATCAATGTGAACTTGTATTCAAACAATGAATTGCTTTGGATCCTACAAATTAAATCATAGTATCAAAATGTGATACCAATTCAAATCACATTAAATCATATGCCCACATCTTTCTAAAGACAACTTATAATAAATATGATCCATATATAAAAGACGTGTATTTAATCAACTCATATAATTATTAAATTCACTTCTAAAGTTTGACCAAACAATAACTTAATTCAAAGTCAACTTACAAAAACAATGAAGTTGAATAATTTGCATAGTTTCCATACTTAAATGATAATATAAGTTATCAATAAGTATACAAACATCTTAATTCAAAGTCAACTTACAAAATAATGAAGTTGAATAATTTGCATAGTTTCCATACTAAAATGATAATATAAGTTATCAATAAGTATACAAACATGAGTATGAAAATTATCAAACATCATATGAAAATAATTCATCAAATAGTTGTCAATTGGTTCTAAAACATTCCCTAATCCAAGCAATACTATAGGACTAGGGAAATTCAATAGTTAACACAAATAAGGCATTATAGTGTAACAATAGCTTATTCTTTATAGTGATTATTTATGTGGAGATATCATATTTGGTGGTATGTGTGGTATTTTTAACATCATTACATGTTCATGCTCTAGTTGTGTGATGGTTGGTGTTCCATGAGGTGGTTAGACAACTAAGATAGTTGGTGTTCAATGAAGTAGTCTGATCGGTTATATTATTTGGTTGTATGGATGGACTAAGTTTGGTTAACATGTGTATTATTTTAAAAGAAGGGTGTTTTGTAAGCCTACAGATTGATACTTTGAAAAGAGACCTATTATATTTAATCTTTGTATTCTAAATAATATAATTGTGATGGTCCTTTCATGGTGAATTTCATTCCTATAAGGGCTTCCCATGTAAATTTGGTATCTAATATATTTCTTATGGTTCCATACTATTTTATATCATACTTTCAATAGTGCTAAATATAATATTTAAATACAATTAGTTATTTTTATTCCATGACCTTAAGCCATTCCTCTATCCCAATATATTAGTTAACTATAATAGGTATCTTATTATGAACATTTAGAATCAAGTCATAAGTGATTATCCTTCAAGCATGTGCATCTAGTTGGTGATGTTGAAACCTTAGGAATAAGGTTTTTTACAATACATGTATAATCGGCTACAAAGGAGACTTTGAAAGATTTTTCGAAAAGGTATTGTGGTGTTGAATCCATGACTAAAAATTCAAGGTTTGAGATTAAGCATTTTAATTGGAAAAACTTTGAGTTGAGGAAGTTGAAAATGGAAGATCTTTTAGTAGAAAGAGATCAGTGGAATGTGGTATCTTCTTCAACTGAACCCTCAAGTAGGTTTTCAACAAGGATTAGGTTAATTGGTTGAGTATTATCCATTAATGAACTTCACATTCTATGTTGATGAATGTGTTTGAAGAATAAACAACTCATTCATTGTGATAGAAGATAGGAGTGTTATATTACTCCAAAAGTCTTGTAAATAATATTGTCTTGAAAAATAAGTAGTATATGTAGACTCAGTAATACTTTGGACCTCATTCTAAGTCAACCTATGTCAATAGAAGCCAAATTGGATGAACATGATACACACATTTTATTACTTTGTTCTTTTCTTGATTCATGGGAAAATTTAATAATGACAACTAGTAGTAATATTGATTCACCTAAACTAGATAGTTTCATAGGCATTTTGTTAAGTGAAGATATTAAGAAAAAATCTCTAGTTCAAACTATTGGGAATTGATGTACCTCAATCTTTACAAGCACCCATTTTAATTATTTAATTATTTCACATTTTCTTATAATTATATGGCATATATTAGTTATATTTTATTTACTATTTGTGCTCCGCCTTAAATGAGGCATTGGGTTTTGTGTAAGGCATTTAATGCCATGTGGAAATACTTTGTTGATGACTTCTAAGTCATGATAATATTGATAAATATAGTAGATTGGAGTGCCCCTCTTTAATGGAATTCTGTGACAAGCTATTATGGTACCTTGTGATGCATAATAGCTAAGAATAGAGGCAATTACTTTAGAATCATGACTAGTTGTGATAGGATTTATTATTTATCTTTTGGTGCCAATTTTGAGATGGTATGATAGGACGAGTTGGGCATTCATCTTGAAGTGGGTCAAACTAGGATTTAAAAATGAATTATTGATAATTTTTAGAAAGTGACATGGAATCTTCATAAAATTGTGCCCAAGTTGGGTGCCATATTTCAAGGGTTTTATAACATGGTTTTGAAAACCATTTATGGTTTCTACCTTGGTGGTTTGCCTATAAATTAATACTTGAGCAAGTGGTTTCATATGAGAATTTGTAGGTACATAAATTTTTCAGAAGATTGTTGAAACTCTTCCATGTTTATTATTGGCGAAATACTCTTGTAAAGACTTGCATTGTAAGCATATTATAATAGATTATGTAGGTTTGGAGTATGCAAATTTTTTCTTGAAAGAATTTTACCCACATAAATCATTGTTTTATGGTATAAATTTTTATCTATTTAAGATTACATTTCTCTACTTTTTGTAACAAGTTTGGATTAGATTTTATTTTTTTTAGACAACACTCCCTTCAAGATTAGTGCAGGAAGTTGTTTCTACATACCTATCTTCCTTATAGAAACCTCTCTTGATGCTCTAGTTCTAAGGATCAGTCTAATAATAGAGGAGGTAGTAAGAAGAAGAGTGGAGACAAAAAATTTAAGGGAAAAGGTAGATCTAACATTCCTAGGAAATCAAAAGTGAAGTGTTGAAATTGTGGCAAGAGAGGTCACATGGAGTGTAAATCCAATAATAATAATTTTTTCTAATAAATTATTAGATAATGATGAATATATTAGTGATTATTTTGTTTCTAATAATGTCATTGGTGATGACTCTTCATTAATTGAGTTAGCTACACCTCATCACATGACTCCTAATACATAATGATAGTCTATCTACAAGGAGTGTTAAAAAAGGATGAAATTTGGCTAGAGGAAAATTTGTGCTTGATAAGGGAGTGTGACATCGCACTCTATTTAGGTTGTATTCATCAAGATTATCTAGATTTACTAGTACATCAAACTTGAATCTAGGTTGTTGTGGCATCAAAGCTAGTGGATATAGGGGGAAAATGTTTGAAAAACTTGAAAAAAATGTATGGTGAAAGGAATTTCATATTATTTTGTTAGATTTGAATTTTGTGAACATTGTGTTTAGAAAGCAAAGCACGGTGCAATTTTCATTAGGGGGTACAAGGGAAAAAATATATTTTGGAGGTGATACACATTGACATATTTGAATTTGTGGATGTCAACTCCATTGGTAAGTCTCAATATTTTGTAAATTTTATTTATGATTCTTATAGGTACTCTTGGATTTATTTTCAAAAATAAAAGTCCAAGGTATATCTCAAGTTCAAGGAGTTTGAGACTTTAGTTGAGAATTAGACCATTAAGAAAATTGAAGTACTTGGAATTGATAATGGTGGATAATTTTTCTCTAAGGAATTTGAGACATAATGTAAACACACTATAATTATGAAGCAAAGAACAACCCTTATACAACAATATAATGGAGTACTTAAGAGGTTAAATAGAGCTTTTCATATCAAGCTAGGAGCATGTTAAGTAGTGCTAGTCTAGGTTCATATTTCTAGGATAAAGCAATAAGTATTATATGTTACTTTAAAAATAGGCCTCCTACTTCTACACTCGAGGACAAAACACCATATAAAATGTAAACAAGTAAAAAATACAATGTAACACATTTGAGGGTATTTGGATATGAGGAATTAGTTCATGTGCCAAAGGGAAATGGTCTAATTTTTTCAAAGAAAATAAGTGTATTTTCATTGGGTATGGTGATAATATAAAAGGCTATAAGCTTTGAAATATTGAGACACTAAAAGTTCTCTAATCTATGGATGTATTTTTAAATAGTTTGGAGTTATTTAGGGAGTAACAATCAAAGGAAAAAGAGAGCTATAAGGTGGATTTTGAACATAAATCAAAGCAAAAAAATCTATCTAAAGATGAACAATCAAGTATGCAAGATAGTGGATGAAGATGATACAAGCACATTTGATGCAAAATTCAATAAGAAGAACAAGGTGCACATGCAAAAAGAAATACATTATTAAATATTGTGAGAAAGTTTAAAGGTAGTGAAGATCACTTGATACCTGTATATTCCACTTGATTTTTTGTTTGTTTCATCTCTAACATGTATTGATAGTGAGGCAAGTTCTTTAGAAGAGGATCTCGCTCTTAAAGAGAAGAATTCTTGGGGAAATTTTATGGATTTAAGGAGATGTTATTGTTAGATCATTGCAAAACTTGGGAATTAGTAGATCTACTTAGAGGAGGGAAACCCATAGCTACAAATGGGTGCTTAAGATTTTTTTTAGGCAAGATGGAACAATTAAGTGATATGAGATAAGTTTAGTGGCAAAAGGTTATTCTAGAATTGAGAAAATAGAATTTTGTAGAGTATATTCTTCTACAGCTAAGTTTTGTTTCATTAGAATGTTGTTATCCAATGTTGTGGCATATGATTTAAAGACAAAGCATGTGGATGTTACAATTGTATTCTTGCATGGTGATTTGAGATAACTTGAAGAATTTAAAGTAATTGTAATTTTTTTTTACTCATATGCATTAGAATTACACTTTTCTAGGAGTAATTGTTAGTGTAGTATTAAGTTTATCTTAGGGTAAATTACTCGGGTGGTTTTTTACCTTATCGGGTAGTTGTTCACTCTTCACATTTTTCATGCCTTTAAAATACTTGTACATTATGTATATTGCATCTCATCTAAATATATTTTCATCTATGGTGAAATAACATAGTGCTTCTCTTGTCTATGAAGATTTATTTATAGGTTGTGCTCCTAGGAGGTGGTTGACACCAATATGGTATCAAAGATTTCAACCTGCACCTTCTTCTGCCATTGAGAGTTTTCATCTGAGTTGTTTTGAGATCATTTATTTGCTGAAGCTTTTTTTAGCATTTGAAATTTTTTAAATTTCAAAGTTTCCATAACAATTTATTTCCTTCTGTTGAAGGCATGATTTTCCTTTTTGTGGATGCGATTTTTTTTTTTGAAGAGGCCACAATTTTCTCTATTTGAGATGTGATTTTATGTTGAAGACTGGTGACCAAATATTTTTAATAACCTATTCCTAATTATTACTTATTTAATATTATTGTAATTGACACATGAATATACTCCAAATTAAAGAGACATAACTAGTGGCTAAAGTAAATTATAGCTACACATGTCCATTTAAAAAGAGTCAAAGATTCTTATATTCTCTTCAAAAGTCAAATTACAATATCATGTTCACTTGGCACCAAAGGCCATAATATCCTTTAAAGGTACATTTATCATCAAGTACTTAAATGATAGTTTCATCAAGTTACAACATAGACTATATTAGTCTAGTGAACATTAAGGTTCTTCTTCAATGCTCGCCTCCACTGGTGGATGAGAACATGGTTGAAGCGCTTTACCGCCCAACCATGAAGCTTACGCTTCCCTAGTATTCTTTCGACTTGAAGAATGCTCGACCTTGCATAGAGAGTTTAGCAAGAGAACAACTTGCAGGGTGGAATCTGGTGTGTGCCCAACATCAACATGCAAATTCTATCTTGTATGCTAGAAAAAGAAAGTGCAAGATCAATGCTAGGAATGACAAAGAGAGTGAAATCACAAGGTTCATTCATGCATACATAATGAACAATATTTCTTGGCCAAGCATAAAAGTGTGTTGCAAAAACAACAAATTATAGGTTTTGGTAAAGCAAACCCATACTCTCTGACCCATTTCAGCACCCATCCCAGAAGGCGACTTTCTACTAAACAATTCTATCTACCCTCTAGCAGCAACTACCCATAGATGCTCTAGTCAACTAAGGTATCACTGTTATGTTTCAATATTCAAATTACTTCTTCATAAATGTCTATGAAGATGTAAAGTAAGCTTAATTTGAAAAACAAATTTATGACTTGCAGAATAATTCATCATTCAGTCACTTCATTCTTATGACTAATTTCTACTTATCATCTCAAGCATTTTTCCATTAAAATGAAAGTACTAAAAGAAAAACAAAAGAAGGTATGTCACAAGTATGTGTATGTACATAGATGAAGTCTATGTGCATACACATATATGTGCCTACTTATGTTTGAGTTTGTGCATACCTTCTAAAAAAAAAACATTAATTCAGATTGTGAACTTAGATAGTATTCTATTTGACCTTTCATTGTCAAGTGAATAGTGTCGGCCTTACAATTTCATACATATTGTTTGAGCATACATTTACTGTTTCCTTCTAAACAGTTGCAAAGCTAGCTATTTGCTTAAGTAAATTCTTGGCTTAAACAAAAAAATTACTATTCCTACTATATAGTTATAAGCAAGCTACTCACATGTGCACATTTATCATATAAAAACTTATAAATCGAACAGAGTTATAATACAATAAAACATTCATATTCTCTTTTCCATAATTCAGTTTTAAGAAAAATCAATAATATCACTACTCTGTTATAGATCTATAGTTTTTATAAGAAATGATTACTTTTACAAGGATATGATTCGCTATCAATTAGAAGAAATAGTACAATTCTTCCACATTGTACAGAAAATATTGAAGTAAAAATCTGCCCTATATCAAGCATAAGGATAGTATGACAATATTAAGAAGAAAATATTGTTTCCTAATAGACTATAACATCAAGCTATTAACCATCTCCTAATGGTCAAGATCATCATAATTATATTCAAAAAAATTTCCTATGTACTTTACTGCCTATTACCATGCATGTAAGGATATTCTACATGTTGACCTTGATTTCATTTCAACATGGTTTTTCTATCCACCGCCCTCATCAAACGGGGTCGGCTTCATAGTCAAACAACATACATTCATTCAAGGCTTAAAAACAATAAGCACAATCCTTCCCATTTTATGTTAAAGTCCCATTTTAATATTAGGGTTCGATATGAAATACAAGAAAATACAACATTCAGAGGGGTATTTTATTTCCCCTAGATCATAATCAATCCCAAATATGTATAGGAGGAATCGCTTATATTGTCATCAGATTAATTTTGATAGCCCTATGGGCTTAACATTTAAAATAACATGAGTTTATGACCGGATTTTGAAGCATTATGAGCCTCGGCAACCACTAGCGTGGTGAACAATCATACGAAAGAAATTGATAGGGTTACAAACCCTCTTCTAAGAGAATCCTTAATCGATCTCCATCATTGTTTATTCATAGTGAGTTATAATAAAATGGTGCAAAGTATACAAATTCCATCATATGGCATGCTCATGTGAGCGACCTCAAGGAAGAACTATCTGTGCTTAACACTCAAAGGCTCGGCTAAGCTCATAGAGCTAGCCGCATGGCTTCCTAAAAGAAAGATCTGATACACATAATGCAAACAAGTGACCCAAAGAGGTCACGATGCAAAGTAGGGGTAAACAATCTCAAAACACACACAAACAATCACTTATCCAAACCCTCTAACATCAATTGATGGGTTTTGCTTCACAAGCCCTCATCCCTCCTAGTAGTCTTTCAAACATGGATTTTTGGACATAACTTGCAGATAAACCATGGAATTCAAAATGTAAGCACATTTCTAGATACCCCTTTGGTCATTTACAAACATATCTCAAGATCAAGTGGGGTCACTTTGTACAGAAGGCTCCAAATTTTGAGTGTCCTCGCTCAAATTAGGCCTAATGGCACAATTAGGCTTGGTAGCAATAGGGTTTTTGGATTGTATGGTCTATCCTTCCATTCAAATTCTCCCAACACATCACATAGGGTCATAAATAAATGATCCAATAATCTAGGACATTCTCCAATTGCATACAACATATTTCACCAATCTATTAGGGTTACTCGATTTGATACATGAAGATATCATACCCTCATGCTTCTTCCACGTGTGCACACCAACTCTCTTGTTATTGCAACTTTGGGAAATCAAATTTCATCTTTCCACAAACCATTCCACTGATTTTGAAGACTTTTCACCTGTGGAATGGGATTCTATGCTTTTTATACACCCACTAGTTACTCTACTTAGGGTTTAGACCAGTTTGAAGCAAAATCAAAACAACTTGCTCAAATCAAAATGAATTTACATGCAAATGGTACCAAATGAAATTAGATTCAATAATTAATCATCCACAATTTATTTTGAGTTAGTATGGGATTGTACAGATCCTTACTACATCAAAGAACATCAAGGAAACATTCAGATTTACAAAAAATCTGAGTTATTTTATTGCTCCAACTTCAAGATTTCATCAACCCCAAACTTTCCTTCAACCACACAAGGTATTTTAAACATCTACCAACCATATTCCAATAGTTACTAACCATCTTTCAAATTAGAAATCAACTAAACATCATTATGCCTACCTTTGACAACAAAATGCAAAAGTTGCTCTTACAACATTGTGCAACTTTGACAATTTTTGCATTTGCACACTAACTCACCCCTAAGAACTCAAACTAGACCCAAGAAAACATGAAATGGTCTTTGAAGACCTTATTACATGCAAACAACTCAAACAAAACAAAATATCAACTTTTGACCCCCCTTGGGGCATGAAGACCTGTCGGTGCCCCTGCACCAAGTTGACACTATGCCATTTGGCCTAAGGCCATGGCTTCTATCAAATGTACTCACAAAATAATAAAAAATCGATATATAAAATGAAATTTTCTATCGTTTGATAAAAAGAAGGAAAGAATGGAAATAAAATTGATTTTATATTTCTTGCAATGTTCGGATTACCTCAATATTGAATTGATTAAGCTATCCTTGGCTTTTTCCTTTGAACTCCTCTGCTTTTTCCTTCCTACGACCCACCTTTCATATGATTTTCTTCACCACACTACCTATGTGTTATTCAAAAAAGGAAACAACAGTCTATATTTTGCATGCCCAAGGTGGAGGCATTATGGCCTTGTCGTCGGCCACTACACAATTTAAATATATCTGTTATCATTTGAATTCAACACATATACATTTGAATAAGCATTTGAATATACATATATTTATATATATGTCTATATATATATATATTTGTATTTTTTTGTTTATTTAAATGATTCCCATTCTCATTTACCATACTTTCTACATTTGCACACACACACACACACATATATGTATATATGTATACATGTATATTTATATATACATATTTACTCCCATGTGTAATTGTTTTTTATGGCTTACGAGTTCCATACAAGATTAATTTCAATGGATAACTTAAATTTGAATTCGAGCATCCCTATATATATATATATAGAAATTTTATTTTTGTTTCATCAAACATAGAGTTTTAAATGGACAATTTTCATATCTACAAGCCGTATATTTTCAAACATGGAATTAGTTCAAGTCAAGAAATTCTTATTCTCAGACAAATGCAATTTGATTTAAATGCAAGTCATCATGCCCTTCTGTGGTGTGTGCACCCAAATTCCAACTAGCTTACTGTTCGATCCGGCTAAACAATCCTACTTCAACCATGTTCTCGTCCTTCATCTTGTCACCCTACTACTGCACATGCAAATTGATCAGTAACGTTCAATCCTTGATGACATATATATAAAAAATAGTTTTTTCAGAATTTCATAAAGTCAACATTAGTCAACTCCTCATATTCAACATGTGAATATTTTAGAATCTCCATTTAACATTTAATTGAATTTCATCAACAATTCAATTTTTTCGTTTTTAAATAAATATGTAATAAAATTGGGTTATGAAAATATTTGTTGCACACTGCATTGGAGGGTGTGATTTTTTGGTGCAAGTTTGCGTTTTATTTTTCTGCAACCTTTTAATCCTTTTATTGGTGCAATTCTATCTGGAGGTTGCATTTTGTGCAAGCCTAAAATCTTCAATTGAAGGTTGCGATTATTAACTGCCATAGAGGCTTGATTTTCTATTGGGAGGCATTTGCAAAGGGCACAATTCCCTTTTTGAAAGATTGCGAATTTGATCATTGGAGGAGCATTTTTTTCCTGTGTTGTGCATGTATTTCATCTATTGTAGGAGGTGTGGTTTGAGGCGCAAATTCTTGTGAAGAGATCACAAATCACAATGAAGAGGCACTATGCTCAAGAGGCGATTTGAAGATAGATAGGTGGCACATTTCATGCATGAAAGGGGAGATTTTTTGTGTGGAGAAGGCTTGTTTTCTTCACTAGAGGCCATACATTTTTTCAAACTTTATATTTTATAAATTTTTCCCCTAAATATTTAGGGTTTCAATACTGCACAATTGAAGAGGAAGTGGGCCCAAGGTTCTTGAAGTTGTTTTGAATGTGAACAATTATCCCACATTGGTGAGATATTGGTCATAAAAAAACCCTTTTATTTCCTAATGCTCTCATTGTTGCATGAGCTAAGGCTTGCAGTGGTGTGCTTTGTGCAGTGGTGAGTTGATTTGGTGGTGGAATATGCTACAAACGCATAGTAAGGTTTACAATTCTTTTGCTCAAATTTTTCAAATTCAGTCCTTTTTAATTCCTGAGTGATATTTGTTGGATGTTGGAAAAATAGATCTCGAGAGGCTACATTGGTTGATTTTTTTTGGAGGTTTTAGTTGTATTTTTCTTTTTGTACAAATTGTTGTCATGGCTACTCCTGATTCAATTGAATTGTTAACCCCCCATAACTACCATACATAGAGTTATGGCTATTTGAACTGTTTGTTATGGCTTATGAGTTCCATACAATATTAATTTCAATGCATAACTTAAATTCAAATTTGAGCATCTCTATATATATATAGAAATTTTATTTTTATTTCATCAAACACAGGGTTTTAAATGGACAATTTTCATATCTACAAGCCATACATTTTCAAACATGGAATTAGTTCAAGTTAGGAAATTCTCATTCTTAGAAATATGCAATTTGATTTAAATGCAAGTCATCATGCCCTTTTGTGGTGTGTGCGCCCAGATTCCAACTGGCTTATCATTTGATCCGGCTAAACAATCATACTTCAAACGTGTTCTCATCCTTCATCCTGTCACCCTGCTATTGCACATACTTGCAAATTGATTAGTAACATTCAATCCTTGATGACATATATATATATATATATAATAGTTTTTCATAATTTCATAAAGTCAACATTAGTCAACTCTTCATAGTCAACATGCGAAGATTCCATAATCTCCATTTAATATTTAATTGAATTTCATGGACAATTCAATTTTTTGTATTTAAATAAATATGTAATAAAATTGGGTTATGACAATATTTGTTGCACACTGCATTGGAGGGTGTGATTTTCTGGTGCAAGTTTGTGTTTTATTTTTCTGCAACCTTTTAATCCTTTTACTGGTGTGATTCTATCTGGTGGTTGCATTTTATGTAGGCCTAAAATCTTCAATTGAAGGCTGTGATTATTGATTGCCATAAAGGCTTGATTTTCTATTGGGAGGTGTTTGCAAAGGGCACGATTCTCTTTCTGAAAGACTAAATATTTGATCATTGGAGGCACATTTTTCTTGTGATGTGTGTGTATTTCATCTATTGTAGGAGGTGTGGTTTGAGGCACAATTTCTTGTGAAGAGGTTGCAAATCACAATAGAGAGGCACCATGCTCAAGAGGCAATTTGAAGATAGGTAGGTAGCAAATTTCATGCATGAGAAGGGTGATTTTCTATGTGGAGAAGGCTTGTTTTCTTCACTAGAGACCATACATTTTTTCAAACTTTATATTTTATAAAGTTTTCCCCTAAATATTTAGGGTTTCAATACTGCACAACTAAAGAGGAAGTGGGCCCAAGGTTCTTGAAATTGTTTTGAATGTGAACAATTATGCCACATTAGTGAGATATTGGTCATAAACAACCATTTTATTGCCCAACGCTCTCATTGTTGCATGAGATAAGGCTCACGGTGGTGTGCTTCATACGATGGTGAGTTGATTTGGTGGTGGAATCTGCTACAAATGCACAATAAGGTGTACAATTCTTTTGCTCAATTTTTTCAAATTCAATCCTTTTTAATTCCTGAGTGATATTTGTTGGATGTTGGAAAAATAAATCTCGGGAGGCTACATTGGTTGATTTTTTTTGGAGGTTTTAGTTGTATTTTTCTTTTTGTGCAAATTGTTGTCATGGCTACTCCTGATTCAGTTGAACTGTTAACCCCCCATAACTACCATACCTGGAAGATTAAAATGTGTAGGTTGCTCCAATCTAAGGGTTTGTGGTCCACACTGAGTGATAACCAACCCACTTTTACCAGGGAGTATGAAACATTTGCTTACAAAAACAAGTGTGATGAAGTTATGGATCTGATATCTTTGCATGTTTAATACACCCAAGGAGGTATGGGATGAGTTACAAAACCTGTTTGGTTAGGTTAGTGAGTTCCATGCTTTGCAACTAGAGGCAGAATTAACTTCTAATTCCCCTGATGCATTTCCTTCCATTGATGATTTCCTAGTCAAGTTCAAATTTGTGATATTTCAATTGGCGAGATGTGGGAAGAGTAAAACTGACAAGGAGTCCATTTTTTTTATTTTGTCTAAGCTGAGAGGTCCATTTACACTTTTTTCTTCTACCTTCTAGTCCACCATGGATGCTTTGGGAAATGCATTTCAGATGCCTTCTTTTGAGACATTTTGTGACCATTTGACGAGGGAGCAAGCCAAACTTTCCTAGTTAGAGGGGGTCTCTATGAATCATGCATTAGTTGCACAAGGATCTTAGAGCAAAGGGAAGAAGAAACCTAAGGATAAGACAGGTTCTAATGAGTCATCCACCTCTTCAAAAGAGGATAAGCCTAAGAAGGAGAAGTTTAGTTGTGTGTATTGCAAGAAGAAAGAGCATGATGAACACCATTGTTATACGAAGAAGATTGATGATCTTTCACAACTTCTTCAGAAGAACAATATTACAATGGCCTCATCTATGACTCCTTCTATAGCCTCTCCATTTGCATCATCATCCAAACCTACACAGTCCGGGAATGCAGGATTTGCAAGTGGCAAAGAAGATCAACTTTACATGGGTAAAAGACATGCATTGGTAACTTCTACAGTTCATTCTGGTTGTGATAGATGGTTTTTGGATTCAGGAGCATCTCACCACATGGGTTTTACTCCCTATCCTTTTTTGGGTCTTCATCCTACTAATACTTCTAATATTTTGTTGGGAGATAGTAAGATTTTGGATGTTGTGAGGGTAGGCAATGTTGAGATTGGTGATAGTTGTTTTAGAGATGTACTATGTATTCCTCATTTGCACATAAATATACTTTCCATCTATCAGATTACTCATGGTGAGGTACCTAAGACTATAGAGTTCACTGCAGATTCTATTTTCATTAGAGAGGTTGATATTGTCAAAGTCATTGTTATCAATGAAGATAATAATGAGTCTCATCTCTATGCATTTTCTCATTTTGTTGATGATGATGATTATGAGTCTCGCACCCCTCTTGCTAGTGTTGATAGAAATTCCTCAGGAGAGATTGGTCATTTGAACTTTGGAGTTCTTTAGACCTATGTTGATTCATCTCCTGTTGCTTCAAAGGTTGGTTCTTCAACACAATAGGATGTTTTTGATCCTTCATATCATTCTTTGTGGGATAGTTACTTGACAGGTCTTGCAGAGTTGTTTTGTGAACCTTGCATATCTAATTTGGATGATGCATTTGAGGGTATATCCCTTTCCTTTTGATGAAAATACTTGCACTGTTCTCACACCATTCATGTCTTTGGAAATTGTTGCTTTAGAGTTTCCACATGGTCTTGTTGATCCACCTTCTTCAGTTGAGGTTGCACCTGATCATGATGTGGCATTTGGTTATGTGGAGGCACCTAGATAGTTTTTAGAGGCATCTTTCATGTTGATTCTTCCTCCCCCTTCTCTTGTTTTAGAGTTGGAGTTTCTCTTGAATCAATGGTTGTTTCTCCCTAAAGGGAGGCATGTTGTTTGCAGAAATGGGATATTCTTTAGACTTCTAGGATTAGCACAGGAGTTTCTTCATCATGGGGGGGGTCTTCAACATTTTCTATGGGGGCTACATAGTCTCTCTCCTTTTGTATTTTTTTGAGATCAATGACAAGAGTTGTCCTTGGGGGGTCTTGTGAAGTCCTCCTCCTATCACTTTTCTAGATTTCACCTTTTCAGCTTTTTTTCTCTCTTTTGGAGAGGAGTTTTCTCCCATAGGGTTTTTCTCCTTTTCTCCAGTTGTGAGAGATTGCATTGCATTTTTCATTTTACATGGGTACGTAACATGGCCTTGTATCCAGGACCCATCTTGCATTTTCATTTTGCATAGTAATCTCCCTAAGTTTGCACTTAAGGGGGGGTGTTAGTGTAGCATTAAGTATATCTTAGGGTAAATTACTCTAGTGGTTTTTTCATGTATAGGGTAGTTGTTCACCCATCACATTTTTCATGCCTTTAAAAGGCTTGGACATTGTGTATATTGCATCTCATCTGAATATATTTTCATCTCTGGTGAAATGGCAAAGTACTTGTCTCATCTGTGAAGATTTATTTGCAAGTTGTGCTCCTGGGAGGTGGTTGACACCAACAGTAATAATAATTATTGTGTGTATTATAAATAAGTCAATAATCAAATTTTAGTTATTGTTTTATATGTTACAAACATTTTTATCATTGGAAATAGTAAGGCACTAAAAAACAAACTCAAAGCTCAATTATCTAGTAAGTTTGAGATAAAAAAATGTAGGTGCATGTAGATACATACTTGGTATGGAAATTCATAGGGATGGTGATAAAATGAAATATGGATAAACTAAAGGAAATATCTTGAGACTATTCTACAGAAGTTTGGAATTAATGATAGTAAACTAGTAAGTACCCCTACTAGTTGGTATAAATTTAAGTTTGGAGAAATGTCCTAAGTTTGTAGAGGTTTTGGAGGACATGATTAATGTTCTATGTGTCAATGCAAGAGGAAGTTTTTTCCCAACTTAAATTACTTAAGTTTATACCAACTTAGGGTAAATTACTCTAGTGATTTTTTCTCGTATTGGGTAGTTGTTCACCTGCCACATTTTTCATGCCTTTAAAAGGCATGATTAATGATTAAGTTTATCTTGGGTAAATTACTCTAGTGGTTTTTTCCCACATCAGGTGGTTGTTCACCCACCACATTTTTCATGTCTTTAAAAGGCTTGGACATTATGTATATTGCATCTCATTTGAATATATTTTTGTCTTTGGTGAAATAGCATAGTGCTTCTCTCATCTGTGAAGATTTATTTGTAGGTTGTCCTCCTGGAAGGTGGTTGACACCAACAATAATAATGATTATTGTGTGTATTATAAATAAGTCAATAATCAAATTTTAGTTATTGTTTTATATGTTACAAACATGTTTATCATTGGAAATAGTAAGACACTAAAAACCAAACTCAAAGCTCAATTATCTAGTAAGTTTGAGATAAAAAAAAATGTAGGTGCATGTAGATACATACTTGGTATGGAAATTCATATGGATGGCAATAAAATGAAATATGGATAAACCGGAGGAAATATCTTGAGACTATTCTACAAAAGTTTGGAATTAATGATAGTAAACTAGTAAGTACCCCTACTAGTTGGTATAAATTTTATTTTGGAGAAATGTCCTAAGTTTGTAGAGGTTTTAGAGGACATGATTAATGTTCTATATGTCAATACAAGAGGAAGTTATGTATGTGATAGTCTATATAAGATAAAAAAAACTACCCTAGTAGTAGGCATTCTAGGTAGGTTCATGCCCAAGCTAAATTAAGAACATTGAACACCAATGTAGAGAGTATTCAAGTAACTGAGAGGAAATTTGAGTCATTGTTTCACTTATCATGGTACTAATGTTGTTAGCAAGATGTTGAGAATATAGGTATTTATAAATTATGAGTGGGTTGGAGATCTAGATAGATGGAGTCCAATAAGTGGTAATGTGTTTACTTTGTTTGGAGAAGCAATTAGTTGGATGAGTAAGCAACATTAGACAATTTTGATATCCACAACTAAAGCAAAGTATATGGCCACAACCCATGCTTGTGAGGAAGTTGTGTGGTTAAAAATATTAAGTAGTAGTATTTTCTTTAAGATCCATATAGTGTTGAATTATGATAGCAAGAGTAAAACTTATTTGGAAATACATCTTATTTATCATGCTAGAACCAAACAAATATCTATGTGTAATATCATTTTTTGAGAGAGTTAGTTGAAACCAAGAAAGATTAAATGGATAAAACTGACACTTAGTTAAACAAAGTTGATTCTTTAACAAAATCTATAAGTATTGTGAAGTTTATGTAGTGTAGGGATGAAATGGGTTTATCCCATTCTCATGCATGAGGTTAACTTCTTGGGTCAAGTATCACACTCTCTCCTATGGTAAATATCAAGTGGTCTAATGCTAGAACTAAGGTGTGTTACTCACATGCAAAAAGTTGTCGAAGACAACCTACTTATAGATTAGTATAACAAATTTGATTATTTATATGGAAAGATATGACGAGTTTTTGGTGTTGTAGTTTAGTATGGAGGCTTTTTTACATGTGGTGATGTTTTGGTAACAACCATAAGCCATTTAGAGGATAAATAAACCCACATATATTTGTTATACCGCATCTTATAGTTACTAAGATACTTTTACCTGCATGAGTGAAAATGTTGATAAATGTAAATCATGGTATTAGTAGGTTCAACAGATGAATGAAATATGTAAATATGCATTAAGATGTTATTGCTTTTAAAGAAATGATTATACTTTATATTGATGAAATGCAATGAAAGAATATGTATTGCAATATGCATATTTTAATGTTTTGTCGATGCAAATGTTTTATGATGCAAATGGATTTAATGTGAATGGCTAACTACCTATGCAATGTATTAAGATGGATGCAGGAACATATTCAAGCCTCTGGAAGAGAAGGGAAGTATCACTCAGGAGAAGAACTTGGTCTGATAATCTTTAATAAGACCTAATTGAGCTTTCACACATTCACTTCTAGTTTGGTCAAGTTGAGTCAATAGTCTGAGAAATGGTAAGTTACCTTTAGTCTTGTTTGTGTATGATTATAAGAGATTATGGTTTTATTTGTGAATGTTCTTGTTTTGGGTTAAGTGTTGAGCCTCTTTGTAATGTGTGAGTTCTTTATGTGTTTATATTTAATCGATGAGATATATACATAAAAAATAATATGTATGTGTCTACGATGAACTCATACACATGAGTAAATACATGTATGAGTATACGTAGATAGATGTATCTACGCATGCTCATGGATGGATATCCCATATGCATGGGAATATCAATTGGACGAAGGTGATATATATATATATATATATATATATATATATATATATATATATTCACATACCATATTGTTGTAATTATGGTATGGGTGTTGTAATTTAATATTATACATACCATATAGATATTGCTTTACTTGTGAAGTTGAGTTATGGGATTACTTTGAGTTACTTAAATAATAGTGTCTTAGTAAATCTAGAGGATAATAGGTTATTCATGGGGTTAGATTAATCCATGGAAAAAGGGGATAGTCTATGCATAGGATATGAATGATCAATACAAATCGAGCTAGGAAGTTGGGTGAGTATGTCACATCCACTCTAAATTTTGGTTGATGAATACTCTGGCCAAAGTAGTGTAAGTTGCCACTATTTGCACTGTTAGATCACTATGATCCGGGTTTACATACTAGACAGGGAATGTCATATGTGTAGGTTGTAGCCACTATATGATAGATCTAGATATGTACAACACAACACCAAGCTCAAGGAAGGTAATTATTATTATGGGTTACCAAACCAATCTCTTTGTTGAAGGGAGGGCCATCTTACCAGTTAGGTAGATAGGGGAGGGCCGCAATAAGTCCATGGTTGACAAAAAAACACTTGAGTGATGCTTCTCCTCATTAGTAGGCAACCAAGATTTGATGGACACTTAGAGCATTTGTATATCTATTTCTAGTAAGCTCAAAGGAGCCATGTATGTATTTTTGTATCGATTACTATGGAAAATTGTAAAAGAAAAATGTTATCATGAAATTATGTACTATGAAATCAATACATTGGAAAGTTGTAATACTTTGATATAATGCACTGGGAAAGTTTGGAATGATATTTATTTCAAATTTGCATTCTATCTTTATAATTGAAAAGAAAAATTTTATTGCTTAAGTGTTGGCATCATATTTTATTTACTTGAGGTTAAAACATAGTAAAACTTTTGAGTAGAACAATAGGCATGTTACAATATTGAACCATATTGCTAGAAGAACATATAGTTATGCAAGTGCACATGTGAGCTAGAGTACATGCAATAATAGCTAAGAGTATTGTTATGTTCAGGAGGATGTTTTAAGAAACGAAAAAATAGATAGGAGCTCGTTTGGAAATATGTCCTAGCTATTGCAAGATTAGTATTAATTGTAGTGGCTATACAAGAAGAAGTGCTCATACTGGGAGAGTTTGGCTAACAATTATATGATCCTTGGTGTGTAGTAGTAGTGTATCCCCTACAATGAGTATTCATGTGGAGACATCATGTTTGGTAGTATGTGCAGTATATTAACATCATTGTACGATCATATGGTATAGTTGTGTGATGGTTGGTATTCCATGGGGTGTTTAGACAATTAGGACAATTAGTGTTCCATGAGGTAGTCTTAGTAGCTATATCCAACTAATTGTATGGATGGCCCAAGGTTTGTTGGAGCATGTATGTGATGGTAGATGTTGAATACTCTAGTGAGGATGTGTTGTCCACATTTTTTACCTCAACCAATTTTAAACTTTCATTTTTCACCAAGTTAATTCCTTAAAAATCATCTTTGTCTTTCAAATCTCATGTGAAGTCTCTATGTTTCCTTTGCTTGACTATTTCATAATTGTGTGTGTTGAAATTTAAGTCATGGGTCTTGATGACTTAACTATCCATATAAACAATAAAAAACCCAATGACAAAAGAGCAAGTTTTCAAGTTAGTTTTATAGGTTTCATAGGAGGTTTGAAGTGTCGACCTTACAAGTTTCACAAATATAATTTTTTTACTATTTTAAATTCAACACATGATTACAATTTGATTTTAAAATGTAATTTTATTAATTTTACCGAAAATTCACTCACATGATGAATTTGGAGTTAGAATATTTGGTTCATGCCTGATTGAAGAAGTACATACTTAGAAAGTATGAGGTGAGGCCCAAGATCAATGTACAAGGCATGCAAGCTTGGAAGTTGTGCTCTTGTGACTATTGTAGGAAAATGCACATCAATTTTGACAAATAAATTGTAACTGCTTCTAGTTGGGGACTAAGTGTTTATATTTGAGTTAGTACTGAGATCTCTGGATTATAACTGTGTAATCTTTTTTACATAATATTTCGGATCATACTCCATTATCCATCACCAGAATGCTGAACATAGAGATGTTGAGCATAGAAAATAAGAGAATGACAAAATGAACTTGAATTGTTCAATATTTTTGAAAAAATACAAAATCAATTTGTTGAAAAGGCTTTAGAAACTTTTTTTTAAATGCATTTCAACGTTTTGTTGGTTCTGTGGAAGCTCATCAGCTCCAGGAAGGTTAACACTCCTACAGTACCCCAACCGGTACCCAACGTCAAAATTGCCGAACATTTCCAAAGGATGTCATCTCACTGAATACGGTAATTACAGTTTATGCACGAATTTAATTCGTTAAAAAGGCTTTAGAAACTTTCAGACGCAATGGCCAAGGCACGCTAACTGTTTGACAGATTGCCTCGAATGCAAAATTTGTACCCAACTGAAATTCATTGAAAATGCTTTATAATCTTTCAAGCAGGTGCTATTGGCAGGCGTAGGCAAAATATGGAAGCATACACCAGGTGCTTCGATGATCTGGTTGGTTTCTGGCACCTGCTCATCGGCTGAGAATGGTGTTATAAATTATGATTCAATATCTGTAAAATTTCAAAAGCATGGACGAAGCACACGAACTGTTTGACAGAATGCTTCAATAAAACTCAACAATATAAAGTTAGCAACATTGCATATTTACACAGGTCAACCACAAAGGCATTTGCTTACAACTGGACGAACTGTTTTTGTGAGACATAAAAGACTTGTATCTGGAGATGATGTGCTCTTCTTAAGAGATGAAAATGAACCGACAGAGGTTTCTGTAGAAGACAGAAGACGTGGAAAGTGGACAATTCAGGGAATAATTGTTCCTAAGACAAGATCATCTTGGGCTGAAGGTACATATCTTATGACTCTTATCTAAAATGTTTCATATGATACTAACACATACACAATGTCTTTATATGATACTAAAAGATATAGCTTATTATAGAGTCCATTAAATGAAGGTCAACTATTAAGTGGTTCAAGTAATAGACAAATATGCTTGTGAGATATTAGTACTTCTACTATTGATAAAATTCTTGAGGTGAATCATCTTTCAAAGGTTTGTGAAGTGAGCATTGGCTTCTAGTTTGAGACTTGAGTAGGGTTGGATGGATAGTTATGACCAAGATGTTCAATGATAGAGTAATTGAATGTAAAGTTGGAATGCTTACAATAGGACTTTAAATGGCTAAAAATATAGTCATATTTAAATCTAAGACGGAGGAGACAATTTACTTCTACAATCAACATTTACAACTAATATGTGTGAATTGTTTGACAAAATGTTGCAACAATCATTAATCATCAAATGTATGCTCCATTTTCAAAGAAATTTGAAGAATTCTTTGAACTTTGTGTCAATTGTTCTCCATCAATTCTATGTTTTTTCGCATGTTAACTTGTGATCATTTCTTTGAAATTTTCTTATATGCTTGGCTACATAGAAAATGGAATAGAGACTTTGTGTTTTGATTTGAAGGAAAAAGAAAATCATTTCAAGAATTTTGTGTCTTTGTGTTTTTAATTTTTTTTAGATTATTCAAATGTCTAATGTGTGATTGATTCCTCATATTGTCTTGGTATGTTGAAGGAGAAAATCATCACGCATTCTCTTTCTCACAAACATTACATGCATAAACTAGAGGACTTTGCATCTCAAATAGTTGTAATGCATTATTTCTTCTTTTCTCTTTATTCCTCTCAACTTCTATCTAAAAACTCATGTGTATTGTCTTGTATGAGATTGTATAGGGTTTCCTCATTTTCATTTTCTTTTTATTTTTCATTTTCATGTTCCTTTTATACTTTCTAGTTAAAAATATGTAAAAAACCCCTAAAAACATATCATCCAAGGGAGTTGCCCCTCTCAAACATAGCTAAAAATGGTGACTTCTCCAACTTTTGTGAATGTTTGTCACTATCCAATAGGCAAGCCAATCTAATTTTAGAAAAGTAATGCAGTGAGAAATTTTTTTACCAATAGGACGCGAGGTTGACATAATTTGGTTATTATTGTAGATGGAGGGTATGTTGTAATCCTATAGATTGAGACTCTGAAAAGGGACATATTGTATTGAATCTTTGTATTCCAAGTAATATAACTATAAAATTCCTTTGATAGAGGGTTTTATCTATAAGGATTTCCCACAAATCTAATATCTCATTTTTTATTGTGGTTACATATTATTCCATATGCTACTTTGAGTATTGCTAAATATATTATTTAAATACTACTAACTATTTTTTATCTCATAATCATAAGTTATTCCTTTATCTAGTTTATTAGTCGCCTATAATACTGATCGTATTCCCAACAACTAGAAGTGTGCACTATTTTAATTAATCTCCTATTGTTTGTTGTTGTCAGTCTTCTCAAAGATTTTATGGCTACCTCATTATGTCCTTTCTTACATTTTCAGTGGTCTAATTGGAAAATTTTGGTGTTATTCACTATATATATAATAACATCACCCTTTTTTCTTGATCTTTATTGTCTAATATATATGTATTATAACTTTATGTATAAAGACAAATTATTCCTTTATAAAAACATTAAAATACTAAACAAATATCCATCTCCATAATATCAATATTATAATTATAAATGTTATGATTCTAATGCCATATTAGTATTATATTGTAATTATCTAAATATAGATATATTTGTGGCTACAAAGACTAGACAAATCTACATTTTTTATTTATAATACCCATGTTATTAATAGTATCACAATATTAGATGATGTTCAATAATGGAGCTCAAATAGTGAATAGTGTAAAGTGTAGATTCATTTTGGAGGATTATGTAGAAGGTGCATATAAGGGATTAGAGTGCATGTACAAGTGTATGTACAAATATGGGGGACCAAAAATCACTTTTTGGTCCAAATAACATATAACAAAAGATTATAACACACTCACATCATAATGTGCTAGTGTTATGGCTCAATCACTACTGATCCATAACATGCTCACATTTTGTGAGCCATAAAAGGAAAAAATCCTCACAAAACACAAGCGTGTTATAATGTGCTTGTATTTTATGAGTCTTTTTCTCCTCTTTATGGCTCATGATTTAACTTGCTTTGGAAATTGCCAACCCTTAGGGTTGGATTTTCCTTAGGCATCCAACCCAAAGGGTTGGACTTACATGTCAATGCCCAAATATGTGTTTTCTATAAAATATAGAAAAATAACTAAATGTTGAGCATGCTCTGCATCAGGTTAGCACATTTTTCAATGTTGATTCAAAAAAATGTCACAATAACATCAAGTTCTCTCTTACATTTCTAGCCATGTAATTTTTTCTACATCTTAAATACATTAAGGTTTTGATCTTCAATTTCTTTTATAAGTGTTCTTTTTTGCCAAAACCTATGTATAGTATTTTTGGTGTCACTTTTTATCCATTCATCCAAATTTGAAACTGATTATATTTTTACATTTTAGGCTCTATTCTATACACATTAAAAAAATGATTCTCAATTAGTTTTCAATTTTTTGGGGGGAGCATTCTTAACTTCTCATTTTTCAAGATGTGCCCACTTTGAAAATTAGTAAAAAAATTATATATTTATTAAAATTAGCAAAAAAATTAGGCACAAACTATGTGATTTTAGCTAGTTTTTCACTAAAATAATTTATGAAATACTTAAAAATTAAATTTTTTAGAAGCATAGCATACACTATGTTATATTTTTCTTACAAAAATAGAGCACTTTGTGTGCTCCCCCTATTTGAACATCTTAATCTCTACCATTTTTAAAAATAGTAGTTTAGAAACTAGAATCTAAGTACTACAAATCTTGTTTTTGTCACATCTTCAAATTTTGAGGGTGGTTATCTATAATTTCTCATCAAGATCATTTTTTATTGATTTCAGAAGAAGAAGAAAATGGTCACTTTTGACTCCCTTTAGTCCCCTACTTCCATGCACATACCCATATATTATCCCATATAACATTTGTTGATCTTATTTAGAAAATTCTATAGTAACAACTTGTATTGGCATGAACTTGCACCCCTTAGAAACTCCCCATTTACACACCTCTTACCTTAGAAAACATGATCTCAATGATGTATTTTCCACATCCGCTTCCATTTCTCACCCACCTGGCGATTGTTTTGCATGTCGGTGGAAGAATTTTGTCAAGGACATGCGCACATCGTGTAGACGTCCATGCCCCACACTACCATCCTGATAGGATTCCCACCTCTGGAATTTGCAAAGGCGTTACACTCCTCCATTGGATGCGAAGTGTAATGCTTCCTACCCCTCTGACCAACGTCAAACGACCCTTTTGTCTCCATTCACTCTTCCTTCTTCAACTTCTTCATCAAAAATTTTCCCTACACACTTGCTCAACATTCACTTTCAGCTCCTCCACGTTTCACCAACTTCATTGTAGCTGCAAGTTGCTACTTTGTTGGCTCCTCCTCTTCATTGTTGTGGCAACGTTAGCTTTGGAGAGCTTGCAAGCTCACATCTTCCTCCATTTTCCTTGAGAGAATGTGGTTGAGAAGGTGATATCCATCCATTTCCATTTACTTTTACATCATCTACTTTCGTAGTAGCATATTGTTGTCTGAGTGTTGCTTGGTATTTCCACTTCTATACTTTCTTTATCATCTTTCCATACAATCATTGCTATTTGGCTGCTTGTGGAGGTGGAAACACCAAAGCAGGGGATTGATTGAGGTAGTCCTCTAAACATAGCCCCAACATTTTCTCATTCTTATGTGTGTAGGTACTTTTCAATTGGAGCTATTTGAAGAATCAGATTATACATGGCTCGGTATTACTTTCTCACCCCTTATTTGTTAATTCAAAGTAGACTAGTCAAAGTATTCTTCTCATTGCATTATGATTTTGTACTTTGTCACTACTATGTCACAGATTAAAAATTTGTTGGTCAATATATTAGCCTATTTCCTAGTGTTTTGGTCTATCTTTCACACTCTATATCCATACAAACTCCAGTGCCCCATTGAGATGCTAGTGTGTCGCACCGGAGTATGTGTCCTATGCTTCCATCCTCAGGAAGTGAGTTGCTTGAGTCATAGACCAAACTTTGGAAGTTGGCTCATTTGACCTCTTAAAACATCGAGGTTAGTAGAAGGAAAGTGACAGACCAGTTGTCCTTCCTTTTCAGCCCTTGAAATCTTAAACCTTTCCAACTCATTCATCTAGCTTGAGGTAGATCAAGGAAATTTGTTCTATAATCTCCCATGACCTGGAGTCCTTGAGTAGTCAATCCCCCTCTACATTTTGGTGAACCCGGCGTGAACTATTTTGGTTTCATTTCGTAGTGTTGAAGGAACCTTATCTCATATTCTAGGAATGTTGTAGGTTTCTGTGTTGCAAGGTGCATAGCCTTGCAACCCAACCTACGACCCCTAGCGATGTAGTTAGAAGGATCTCTAAGCATTGTGAGGCGAAATCTAGATAGGTCATTATTTGATTGTTGAACCTTTGGATATCTTGAGGAAGTCCTTTCGGAGTATGTAAACATGACCTCTTTTAAGCATCTCCCCATTCCTTTTGTGCAACCTACGAATGGATCATCTGCTATAACTTTTACATCGCAGGACCTACCTATGAACAAAAATAGAGATCCTTCTCCTCTGTACATTCTGGCTCGAATCAATGAGAACATCGTGACTAGTGTTCTAGTTGATCCCACATGTGGTGTGAATGTTATAACAAAGTAAATTTTGCTGATAAACTTCTTGTAACATAAGGATGGGTATGATCAATCAAAGAGCACAATACATATGCATGATGGACTCTCGATCCCTCCAATTGGTTCCATCACTCTCTCAGTCTTGGTAGGACCGAGGATCATAAATGCTCCTTTCGATATCATCCCAGATTCATACTTGTTTAGAGTGAAGCTAGGAATTCCATGGCTAATTTCCATGAACGTAGTCACTTCAATAGTTCATAAGTGTTTGAATTTTTCTCATGAGGGATTTGTGCATGTTGTGCATGACACCAGATATAAACCTTTGGTGTCGTGTGGGGGCTACTCTTTAGATTACTTCTGGCCTGCCCCTGTTGTTCAGTTTCCTCCAAGGACGGACCTGTTGTATCACACCCATGTTAAATACAAGAATGGGGGCATAGCGCCGAAGGTGACCTACCTTGTCTCCCCTTATGTCATTTCAATTAAAGGCTCTATGTTCACACAATAGCAAGCTGCATCTTCCTCCTCTCAAAAGGCGAAGGGGAAGCCTACTCGTGCCCAAGAGCCTTCCTCTTCTTTTGTTGTCTCATTCGCTTCTGCCTCTTGCCCTGATGTGGCACCTCTAGCCTTTGCTCCTATTCCTCGCATGGGGAGTCTAATGGTGCCTCTTGGTAGAAGGCCAAGCATCAAGTATTCAAACTTTTTGTCTTACCCACGGTGCCAAGGACTGTTGTCTATGGTAAGGGGAAGGGACCTTGTGGAGTTGCCTCTATGTCTCAGCCTCTGCGGCCTCCTATTGCTCCTGCCCCTAGGGAAATGAATGGGAAGAGGCCCACTGCCTAAGCACCTAAGTCTACTTCTCCACTTGTTTTAGTTTCTGCTCTTGTGCTTCCTACTCCTGCTCCCATTTAGGAGGTTTCCCTTCCACTGACAATGGTTGTGGAGGACACAACTATGGTGGAATAGAAGCCTCTTGTTCCTTCTGAAGCAATGAGTTCTAGTTCTTGGAGCTAAAGAAACCAACTTGCATGTGAGTGTAAGCATCAAAGGAAGGCTCTGGCTACTAAGAAATCTACCTCGCAGAAGGAAGGAGAGGAGCCAACATCTCCTATTGTTCCTCCCTCTTTTGCTCCTTCTGCTTTGGTTCCTGTTACCTCAATCTTGCTTCCAACTCCTCTCGTGAATGTTGATGACCCTCACCCCAAAAGGGTGCAGGTGTTCATCACTCCCTCAATGGAGCCTCCTCTTCTAATGTCCCTTCTGGACATCCCTCCATTTTCTCAGCCCGTGGACATGCCGAACACCATGGTGATGTTTGTTGCAACCTTGTCCTCTTCCTCCTTGCTTTCCACTTCCTTTGTCAAGATTCAACATCCTCCAATGAAGTGTGACTTAGAGGATGACCTTGCTTCCAATGGAGGTCGGAAGAAGGGATTGCCTTCTTCATGAGAGGGTTCTACTTTGGCTTGCATTGTCCTAGTGATGGAGGCAACCCCGACATCTCCCGAGTTTGTCATCGTCTCTTTTGATGAGATCGATGGTGGATCTTGGGTGCTTCCTTCATCTCTTGCTCAGTTAACACATGGCACTCTTATCAAGTGCATGTTTAACTTGGTAGATGTTGTCCCGGCTCTGTCGGTGATTTTTGCAAGATCGATGATGTTTACCTCACAAGAGTTGAGTGAAGAAGACCTTTTAGGGGCCTTCTTCCTTAGTTCTTGTCGTAGGAGAGTTGGAGGGTGCTCCCCTTGCTATCCTTCCCTTGCAGGCTCGTCCACCCTCCCCTTATAATGATCTAGATTAGGAGAACAACGACCTCCTGGTTGATGAGGACTAGGAGAGTACCTCTTCTTTATTTGTAGATTAGATTTGTGTGTGTGTTGTGTTTCCCCCATGCTTGTTTTTATGTGTTCCTGGAGGACCCTTGTCACCCTTGTAAGTGCTTGGATACAAGAGTGAAATTGTGTCGTAAACTTCCTCTATGTGTTGTATCATTCTTCTATATGTTGTATCTTGATTTTCAACAATTGGGGACAATGCAAAGCGTTGGGAGCATTTTTAAGCCTCTCTTCCATGTTGACCCAATTTTTTATTTCATTTTTTCTTCATGTGCTATTCTTCAGATCTTTGATTTCCTAGGATTGATGCTCTTTTGCTCGTATACTACATGTTACCTATTTTTATGAGTTGATCTGACCTTGACTTCCCAGATCCCCTTGTCTCTTGTTGTCTTTGTCTTTCTTTATTTATCTTTCTCTCTTCTTTGCTTACTTCATGATGTTGTGGTGCTTATGTGTTGTCCCTTGCATGTGTGACAATATTTCCATGCTTACATCTCATCGTGTATCATGGGCCACAACATCACTTTCTTTTCTCCTCTCTCTCCTTAAGATGCCATGTTCTCCTTCAATTCGCATGCACCATCCTAAGGGGGGGCTCCTACTTCTCTAATTTTCAATAAGGTGTATTTGGTGACCAATGAATCCCTTGTTGAAAATCTTTGCATTTTTCAAAAATTGGATCCTTCAATAAGGATCCCTTAGCAAGATTTTCTTTTGAAATCAAATTCATAGCAAAAAGAATTTAGAATTTTCCTTTGAGGAGGCCATTCTTATTTTCTCTGATTGCTTAACGAAAGAGAATCTTTCAAAAGGATTCCTTGATGAGAAGATCATTTGTGAAAATGTCATCACTTTTCAAACAAAGCGTCCCTTTGCGTGGGCCCCTTGCATTCTTGAAGGGTTCCAAGGGACCCCTTTTGAAAAATTCTTCAATTTCTTGTTTCGTGATATGACTGTCTATCTGTCTATCTATGTGACTTTTGCTTGTCTAACATTTTTTTTCTATAGATTAACATGTTCCTTTGCTGGACCAAGCACCTATGAAGTTGCTTTTTCAATCAAGCTTGGAGGGTTGAGCACCTTGTCGATCTTGCCTTGCAAGACTGAGCACTTGTAAAGGTCAATCAGACTCTATGGATCCTTTCACACCTAGCCTGGATTTCAAGATTGAGCACCTATGGCGCTTCCTTTGCATGAAAAAACACCTATAAAGCATTTTCATTCTACAAGACCGAGCACCCATGGAACCAATTATGTAGGACTGAGCACCTGTAGAGCCTTTTTTTCACCTTTCACAGGACCGAGCACCTGTGACACCTTTGTTCAAATCTCCATAGGACTAAGTACCAATGGAGCCAAATCTCTCTCTCTCTCTCTCTCTCTCTCTCTCTCTCTCTCTCTCTCTCTCTCTCTCTCTCTCTCTCCTACACCCAAGTTTTCTAGATTGCAGTTTGCTTCCTCGATGGTTCAAGTATGTTCTCTTCAACTCCTTTCACTCTACTTTACTATGCATTTGCTGACACTTATGCTCACTAAAGTAGGGGAAAAATGTAATGGTGTGAATTCGTATCCCTTGCAAATTCCCCATTTGCACACCCCTTACCTTAGAAAATGTGATCCTGATGATGTATTTTCCACATTTGTTCCATTTCCCACCCACCTGGTTGTTGTTTTGCATGTTGGTGGAGAAATCTTGTCAAGGAGGCACATGTGCCGCACTATCGTCCTAATAGGATTCCTACCTCTAGAATCTGCAAAGGTGTTACACTCCTCCATAGGACACGAAGTGTAATGCTTCCTACCTCTCTGACCGACTTCAAATGGCCTTTTTTCCTCCATTCTTCTTTTCAAGTGGCTATCTTCTTGATTCATTATTCGTTCTTCAACTTCTTGATCAAAAATTTGCTCTACACACTTGTTTAGCATTCACTTTCAACTCCATGTTTCACCACCTTCATTGTAGCTGCAAGTTGTTGCTTTTTTGGCTCATCCTCATCATTGTTGTGATGACGTTAGCTTTGGAGAGCTTGTGAGCTTACATCTTCCTCCATTTACCTTGAGAGCATGTGGTTGAGAAGGTGATATCCATCCATTCCATTTACTTTCGCATCATCTACTTGCGTAGTAGCATATTGTTGTTTGAGTGTTGCTTGGTATTTCCACTTCTACACTTTCTTTATCATCTTTCCATATAATCATTGTTATTTGGTTGTTCGTGGAGGTGGAAACACCAAAGCAAGGGATTGAATGAGGCAGTCCTCTAAAAATAGCCCCAACATTTTCTCATTCTTGTGTGTGTAGGTACTTTTCGATTGGAGTTATTCGAAGAATCATATTGCACGTGGATCGGTATTACTTTCTCACCCCTTCTTTTTCAACTCGAAGTAGACTAGTTAAAGTATTATTCTCCTTGCATTCTATTTTTGTACTTTCTCACTACTCTGTCATAGCTTAAAATATGTCGGTCAATCTATTAGCTTGTTTCCTAGTTTTTTGTTCTATCTTTCACACTCTTTGTCTATATGAACACCAATGACCCATTGAGACACCAGCATGTCGCGTTAGAGTTTGTGTCCTACACTACCGTCCTCAGGCAGTGAGCTTCTTGAGTCACAAACTGAACTTTGGAAGTTGCCTCATTTGACCTCCTGAAACATCTGGATTAGCAAAAGGAAAGCGAAAAACTAGTTGTCCTTCCTTTTCAGCCCTTGAAACCTTAAACCTTTCCAATTCATTCATCTAGCTATTGTTTTAGACTCTCCCGTGACTTGGAGTCCTTGAGTAGCCAATCCCCCTCCTCTACACAACCATTTTTATTGTGCTATGCCAAAATATTATTATATTATTGGTATATAAATATAAGAAGTCTAACATATTGTCTTCACAATAAAATGTCACAAACTAAGTATGGCCAATTTAGATGGTTTATCATCAACCACCCATTCACCTATTAGATTTAGTTAAACATCTATACCCATATTTATCAATTATTGTTTTATTTTAACTAGTTATATAGCATAACCATGAGGGCATTGTATCCCTCCACACTTATTATAGCATAATCTCAATGCTAAGTCAGTTGTAAATAATTGCACGAGAAGGAACTTATAGACAAATCAATATTTTCTAAGAATATTTAGGTTCAATATGAGTCCACTTAATGGAGAATATAAACTGCATTAATTTGATAATGCTCCAAATAAAAGAAATTACATGTTTTCCTTTAGTATACTAGGAAATGATCTATCTCTTCAATATGATATAGTTTCACATAAATATGTGATAAAAAACATCTTGATGTTATTAAATAGTGTATTTGTGGTTCATTATCTTTCAATAGATTGTTGTTAGAACTTTTAAGCCACTGAATAACCTAAAGGTTGATTATAAACACTCAAAGAGATTAAAATCTATTTGAGACAAAGCTTTCTCGCTAGTGACAAAGGTTAAGGTTTATGAATTCTTACTATTTATAGGAAAAAATTTAATACAAGAATATCCAAGTTCATGGGAAAATCACCAAAAATAGTAGTGGTTTATGTTTTCAAAATTTTACTTTACTTTTCAGTGTTTTCCTTTTGTGATTATCATCAACTTGCTTTATTTCGAATGCTAGAAGGATGAAGGCTCTTATCCTATTGTTATAGACCACAATTGAGCTACTACAAGGTAGCCTCAAGTATTTTAAACTACTATAGAAAATTTGATAGAGACTATGTAGTGTGCAACATGGAGATAACATACATGTTTGAGTATAATATTTTAATTTTAACTTCTTATTGTCTAGGTGGTGATAGGAATTAGAAAGATATATAGTATTTTTTATTAAGGGTAAAATAGGTTTTGAAGGGACCCAAAACCATTTCCAAGAAGCTTTGATGGGACCTGAAACCCAATCCACATGAAATGTTTCCAAAGATAATACAAAGACAAACAACCAACCAACAACAGAAAATATACATAGCAAAGGTAGATCCAAAGCTAGGAAAAACAACAAGCACTAGTTAACAACTAGATCATAACATTACAAGTGCTACCAATATTGCAAATACCAAAAAGTATCACCATCACTGATCTCAATCCCCACCTCTATAGGAGAAAGCATGCCCATAAAGAAAAAAGGGCAGCAACAGCTACCTAACAACAAATCCATTAAAATAAGATGAGAATCCCAAATCCCATCACTCAAAAAACAAAGCTCATTACTCTCCTTATTTCTCCACCCCACTAGGAGAAAAGGTTCACTTTATGTGGAACCATGGTCCCATCAACATTCAAAACTTCCTGAGACAACCAAGCCACAACAAACAAACTGCTCAGAAAAACAATTTTTGAGCTAGGAAAATGATGCAAAGCATCATGTCAAAACACTCAATCATCAGGGAACTTTTGTCCCAAACCTTATTGGAGAAGATCAAATTGAACAAGCAACTGAAATTGCTTCATTTCTTCATCAAATCCATATTTTTTCATTTGAAAACCTCAAGGCAACAACAAGCCAAACCACTTCAACAATACCTCACATCCTTATCAAGTTTCAAAACAACTTATTCATCAACAAAAATAACTAATCCAAATAAAAAGCCTAATTAGTAACCCTAAATAAAGCAATTCCTTCAACATTCACCAATGCACTCACTCTCCAAGGAAACACATTATGCTTACTTGCTACAAAACCAATTATCAGACCTCCATACATCTTTAAGGTCATTATTTTGACAGATACAAAACAAGAACAATTTGCCATACCTCTGCTTACTTAGACTTGCAGTCAAACACCATTTTACCTTTGAGATTCACATAGTTCAAGACACCAAAACATCAAAGTTTAAGCCTACACCTTTATCCAACCATAAGTACATCTATAACATCATCATTCAGTCTGGTTTAGAACATAAACAATCATTCCTTCACTAATTCCATCAGATTCTGTGTTTTTAGCAACCTAGCCTTCATTACTCTTGCATATTAGAATCACATTGCCAAATCACTTAAGCAACAAATATTGCCTTTAAAACTTTTGTTCAAGCATATAAACATACCTTCCAACATCATATAGACTGTTTCAATCTAATATCAATCACTTACATTGTTGTCCAATCATAAACTCAGTTTCTAGCATTCATAGGCCACATTCTTAGTAGCATTGCAAAACCAATAAATCGGGTATACCAACCATTATACATTAGATCTCCAAGAGATATATACAGTTTTAAGAACCCATTAACACCAACTTAAACATATCACAACATCAAATATTGTTGCTTGAAAGAAAACATCAAAAAAAGGACTGTACAATGCCTAAAGACCTCAAAATAGGTCAAATTTCCAAAGCATCTATCATTCATTCTATTCCAAATCACTAAATGACTTCAAATAGTCTTGGAGAATGTCTCAAAACTAAGGAATTATTCACTTTTGAAACAAAAAGGCTCCACAAAGCACAACATAATAAAGCCCTTGTTTGTAGGAGAAACAATACAAAAATAGTGAGGGTTTTTTTAAAGTAACCTTTACCAAACTCATGATACCCTGCCACCATGTCAAACATGTTGAGAAATGTCTGCAAAATCTCTAAGAACAATCTTTTAGCTTCTACCAACGTTATCTTTCAAAACCCTAGTTTGTAACAACTTTTCATGCATGGAAAACCATGTTCTTTCCCTTGTAGCAGCAACAATCTTCATATCCATGCCTTCCTTGTTACTTATTAACACACTTTCCACTCAAAACATATTAAATAAACAACAAACCATCCATCCCACCATTCTACTAGCCTATAATAGTGGGATGGAGAATATTTTCCTTATAAGACTCGCAAAACCCCTTAACTGGGTTTACATACCAGATTTGTCAAAATGGATTAAAATGGATCACTTAACTCAAAGAAAACCCCTCAATTCAACTTATTTGAAGGTACATACATCTCTTTGTGTAATCAAAGCAAAATTACACCCTCAAGTATGTTGTATAGTCTGTACAAGACTGGTAATTGAGAGAAAAAATAGAGATAATGCAAAACAGGGAACTCTATTTCAAAATTTCATTCAAGATTATAGAGTATGATGTCCTCCATGCCTTTTAAAGGTGTTTTTAGACACTACTCCCTCAACTTCTTCAACCCATCCTTTCCTTTTTCCACTTTGTCTCTTCATCTTCTGGCTTTTTTTACTCCTTTTTACAAGTTTACAACTTTTAGAAAATTTACATTTTTTTGTTTTTTCCGTCTTTGGAACTCCTAAAGACCTCTTAAGGACCTTAAATACATTAATCATGACTCTACAAGACCCTTACAATACTTTTACATTTGAAAAAATCAAATTTTTGCACATTGACCTATTGAATGTATTTTGTAGACAAGGTGCTCCTGCACCATACAACCAACCAACAAAATTTTCCAAGTCCCTTGGAAACATGCTTGTACCTACAAAAAAAATTAAAATCTACCTTGTCTTGGTTCCAATCTCTATCTTCAACTTTGCTTTGTCTTCACGACTGCCTTCACTTGTCTCTTGTCATCTTTTTCTTCACCTTTGTCTTCTCTTTTCCTTTTTCCTTTCTTATTCTCTATCATTAGGTTCACATTCTTCTTTTCTTCCTCAAAAGGACACAAGACTGCCCTTTTACCACTCTCTTCTTTTCACCAACTCATTTCTCAACCAAGGACACAGGACTGTCCTTGCAAATTGCTTCTCTTCAACAATAATCCTTGACCTTCTCTAACCAATCTTCTTTCATCTTCTCAACTACTCCCATTAGTGGAGTATTCTTCAACATGGCTACAACCTCAAGTGCTTCCTCAGACAACTATCCATCTCTCTTCAACTTGCAAACACAAACTCAAACACCAACTCAACAAACCATCCATCTTACCCAACAACAGATCCTGGAAGATGCCTCACTCCCTTTTTCCTTGCACCTTCTACCTAGCTTAATCTCCATTGGAGGATGGTGACCATAGACCTCTGCTTGTCTGCCAACACACACACAACTTAGAAACCTTCTTCTTTGCAACTTAGATGGATCAAGCACTTCAAACCAAACTCAACTCAACAACAACTATCAGCAACAACATTAATTCAACCAACCAACAGAACCTTGCTACCTCTGATACCAATTTGATGTAGAGTGTCATGTCAAAACACTCAATCATCACACAACTTCTATCCCAAACCTTATTGGAGAAGATCAAATTGAATAAGCAACTGAAATTGCTTCATTTCTTCATCAAATCCATATTGTTTCATTTGAAAACCTCAAGGAAACAACATGCCAAACCACTTCAACAATACCTCACATCCTTATCAAGTTTCAAAACAACTTATTCATCAGCAAAAATGACTAATCCAAACAACCTGATTAGTAACCCTGAATAAAGCAATTCCTTCAACATTCACCAATACACTCACTCTCCAAGGCAACACATTATGCTTACTTTCTACAAAACCAATTATCAGACCTCCATACATCTTTAAGGTCATTATTTTGATAGATACAAAATAAGAACAATCTACCATACCTCTGCTTACTTAGACTTGCAGTCAAACACCATTTTACCTTTGAGATTCACATAGTTCAAGACACCAAAACATCAAAGTTTAAGCCTACACATTTATCCAACCATAAGTACATATATAACATCATCATTCAGTTTGGTTTAGAACATAAACAATCATTCCTTCACTGATTCCATCAAATTCTCTATTTTTAGCAACCTAGCCTTCATTACTCTTGCATATTAGAATCACATTGCCAAATCACTCAAGCAACAAATACTGCCTTCAAAATTTTTGCTCAAGCATATAAATAGACCTTGTAACATCATATAGACTGATTCAATCTAATATCAATCACTTACATCGCTGTCCAATTAGAAACTCAGTTTATAGCATTCATAGGCCACATTCTTAGTAGCATTGCAAAACCAATAAATTAGGTATACCAACCATTATACATTAGATCTCCAAGAGCTATATACAGTTTTAAGAACCCATTAACACCAACTTAAACATATCACAACATCAAATATTGTTGCTTGAAAGAAAACATCAGAAAAAGGACTGTACAATGCCTAAAGACCTCAAAATAGGTCAGATTTCCAAAGCATCTATCATTCATTCTATTCCAAATCACTAAATGACTTCAAACAGTCTTGGAGAATGTCTCAAAACTCAGGAATTATTCACTTTTGAAGACAAAAAGTGGTGTATGTGAACCAAGGCTTGCTTGCACAATCAACTAAGAAGACCTTCTCCATGTCTTCTTCCTAGAACCTAATAGCTTCTAGGCTCTGGTTAGGCTTAGGTCATTAACTAAGCTTTGTTTTAACTCCTCTCCAAGAGTTTCTCAACTTTGTGCTTTACCTTGTAAGACTAACACCAACTTGATTCAGCAACTTTCTCCTACACTTAGAATTCTCTAAGTGCCAACATCACAAAACACCTTGAACTGATTGCAAGGGTGCTAGAGATACTGGAAACATGCATTTCACATCCAATTAGATCCATTTTGGATGGTCTTCTATCTTCACACTTACCGATTTCAAGAACTTGCCTTGGTGAGGCCTAATTCCTTGTAGCCCTTACCAGTCACCTTTTTTCTTTTCTTGCCCAAACTTTCCAAACAACCGAGCAAATAAACTTCACTTCCAGATACCCTTTTTGAGTCTTTAAATGTTTCACAGGGTTTCAGACCCCTGTCTCCTCCGTACACAGGTTTCCTATAACCTAGGGTTGATAGGGCTATTAGGCCTAATTTCTAGGGTTATACTGATTTCTTGCTCCTCTCTCACCCAAATGGATAGGACAGGCCACAATCCTTTTAGCATGTCAAGATGTGACTAAACCCTACCTGGAACTGTACTTTTTCCGTACTGTACTTCTAACCCCTGCCTTTGGTCTTCAATTTTTCTCTTTCAAACCTCTAACCGGACTTCCCAAGCTCGCCTAGGGTTTGAATCTAAAAATGCTTGGTTGACTCCACATGACTCCTACTGCTAAATATTTACAGACTACTGGCTCCCCTAACATATCCATCCCTCCTCGGGAAGACCCCATGGTTAGATTTCATGGGGGAGCCATAGAAATGACTGACTATTCAAAATAAGACAGTAAAGACCCTAAAACTCTAACTTATTTACACAAAACCCCTAAACTAAATCAAATGAACTTACTTCCAAAAGAAGGAATGCTTAGATATGTTTAGTAAACTCAGATCCAATACCAAATCAGTACATACAATCCATTTGATATCACTGTTACCTCAAAACATACGGAATTCTCAGAAAAACATAGTTCTTTCTATTCAAAAGCATAACATCTTACTTAATTACAATCTCCTAATCTTATAACTCGAGCCTCTTGCATCATAGATGCCTTTTGTCATGTTTCTAGGGATGTTGATCGATCCCACACTCCTAACTTTGAGGGGATCCAAGACAACTAAGTTGCATGCAACCTGACAAATGTTGTCATGCAACTTTGCAACAACTTTTTGCAACTTTGTCCTTATGCCATGATGCTAAATCTTAGGACTTCTACCTCCTTGATTCCGAGCAACCAACCTCTTAACTACCTCTTGGCATCTTTCTAACAATAAGGATGTGTTTTAGAACACATTTAAGGCTCAACATTCCAACATAAGCTATTTGAGCTAACTAAAGCAAAAATTGACAACAATGATTAAACTAAGGTGACTTTAGTCCTAGTGACTAACTCACCTATTCCACACACAAGCAAGACCTTCTAAGGTCTAAAATAAAGACACTATCACCCTGACTTGGATAAGGTCAGGTACAAGCCAAAAATGATAACTAACAAGATGGAGGTTAGCCTAGGTGCTCCTGCACCAAAAAGGCTCCACAAAGCACAGTATAATAAAACCCTTGTTTGTAGGAGAAACAATACAAAAACAATGAGGGGTTTTTTAAAGTAACCTTTACCAAACTCATGATACCATGCCACCATGTTAAACATGTTGAGAAATGTCTGCAAAATCTCTAAGAACAATCTTTTAGCCTCTACCAATGTTATCTTTCAAAACCCTAGTTTGTAACAACTTTTCATGCATGGAAAACCCTATTCTTTCCCTTGTAGCAACAACAATCTTCATATCCATGCCTTCCATTTTACTTATTAACACACTTTCCACTCAAAACATATTAAATAAACAACAAACCATCCATCCCACCATTCTACTAGCCTATAATGGTGGGATGGAGAATATTTTCCTTATAAGACTCTCAAAACCCCTTAATTGGGTTTACAAACCGGATTTGTCAAAATGGATTAAAATGGATCACTTAACTCAAATAAAACCCCTCAATTCAACTTATTTGAAGGTACATACATCTCTTTGTGTAATCAAAGCAAAATTACACCCTCAATTCTGTTGTACAGTTTGTACAAGACTGGTAATTGAGAGAAAAAATAGAGATAATGCAAAACAGGTAACTCTATTTCAAAATTTCATTCAAGATTACAGAGTATGATGTCATCCACACCTTTTAAAGGTGTTTTTAGACAATTAAAGAAACTTCCCCCTCGAATTCTTTGACCCATCCTTTCCTTTTTCCACTTTGTCTCTTTATCTTCTGGGTTTTTTTGCTCCTCCTTTTTACAAGTTTACAACTTTTAGAAATTTTAGAAATTTTAGTTTTTTACATCTTTGGACCTCCTAAAGACCTCTTAAGGACCTTAAATACATTAATTGTGACTCTACAAGACCCTTACAATACTTTTACATTTGAAAAATTCAAATTTTTGCACATTGACCTATTGAATGTATTTTGTATACAAGGTGCTCCTGCACTAGAAAAACAACAATCTTAATGATGTAGATCAACCACATCACCCCTCTTAAATCTCCACCTCTACTAGAGAAGAAAAGAGAAAACAACCAAAGGAAAACAAGAGTCCCTTTGCACAAAAGCCACACCTCACCAACAAACCCAAACTCCACCTCAATAAGAGTTGCAAGAGAGAAAGTCGACAAGAAGATAGTAAGCCTCCCAACATACCCACAAAAAAAATCTCCACCTCAATAGGAGAACTAGACTGTGAAGGTAGCAAGAGAGAAGATAAACTAATAGAAGTGGTAGACTCAACACCCTTAAGCTCCATGAGAATCTGGATTTTCAAGAAAGGCATTGAGAACAACCCAACCATTAGCAAAAAATCAAAAACAAGGGTAGCCAACCACTCCCTTGATCATCATCAATAGGGACCTAGCATCCACCTAGATCCAACCCCAAAGGAAGAAGACCACCTTCAATATACAAATATCTAACCCATCAACAACAAAGACATTACAATCCACATGGGGTTCAAACTGGCTCCCTTAAGGAACAAGAGCATCTGGGTCTTCAAAACAAACTTTGAGTGCAACCCAACCATCAATATAAAAACAGTGATGAGGGCAACAAACACTCCCTTAAATAGCTTCAACAAGGATACCAGAAAACTAGCATCCTTCAAGAGTAAATCTAACCCCATCAACATCAAAGGCTTCACATTCCAAATGGGGTTCAACATCAAGCATAAAATCTTGAACTTGGAACAACAAAAGTAGCCAAACCTATAAAAGCAAGAAATCACCAAACAAACATAGAGCAGACAACAAATATGTTACACACCAAACTCCACAAGTGCAACCACCAACCTCAAGAGAATGGGAACAAAAATCAAGAGCACCAAAGCAACATCACTCAACACCAAAGAATAGAGTCTGAAGATGAGAGGGCACCCAACGCACACCAAGCAAGCATAAAGAACCCAAGGTCCTAAATCCGCAAAAGTAGTAAGGGGATCACTAACCCACCAAGCAGTGGCCTCACCAAATGAAGAAACAAAATTTTCCAGAAGATTGGAATCCAAAATACCAACACCCTCCTCAAGAAAACCAATGAAAATCTTGGGGTCACCCCTAGACGAGAGAAAGAAGCCCATTCGCCCCCCTCGAACTGAGGACAAACAAAAGCAAGCTAGGACTCCCCAAGCCATCACACAAGAGAAAAATGGAGAAAGGAAAGCTCTATTGCTACCAGTGAAACCCAAATTTCCACTCTCGCAACAAAACTCACACTTCCATTTTCTGACCAAGCACAAAATCTCCACACTAGACAAATCCACCACATTGAAAGGAGAAAGGCCATAAAAAAAAGCAAAGGAAAAAACCCATCAGGATCATCATCATAGTTTTCATTCCCAGTAGCACCATCAGAGGATTTCAAAAATCTGCCCTCACTCCTCTTCCCACCCATCTCCCTCTCCATTTCAAAATTGTGGATTGATTTGTATTGTGGGTTATACGTCACATTGGACTTTTCTTTATGCAATATGGTCACCTACTTGGAAGCATGTGAACTCATGTAAAACTCCAATGTTTTACTATCCCTTTGGTCTTTTATAGCTATCAAATTTTCATTAAGAGGATTTTATCTTGGTAATTATATCCTTGGCAACATCAAAATGAATCAAATTGGATGTTATTTATTTCTTTCAACTATAGAGTCAACATGTATTTATTTTCTAATTTTATTTTTTATCATCCCACTTAGCAATAACTTGGAAAATTTGCGCTATTTTGGGAAACTTATTTGTTGCCTTGTGTGACCTTTTAGATAATTTATCTCTTGTTGTAACATTTGATTTTCCATTTCATCTAAATTATTTCTACATTATGGGATTACACACAAATTATTTGTATGTTGGTGACAAAATCGACAAGGAATACCATGATTTTTCTAGGATGCATGCTAACAAATGAAGGTCTTCTATTATGGAAATTGAAAATTCCTTCTTGGATGAGTTGGTAGTTACACTTGAGGCATTATTTTTTATTCTATTTTATATTAAGTGAGAGGGAGGAGGTTGGTTGGGTCTATTGAAAGAAGAAATAAACTAAAAGAAAAAGAATGAGGGAATCAATTTGTTGATTCTAAGAGTTTGAGTGAGAGCCATGGTGTTACATCATAGTGAAAGTTAAAAGAAGTGTTTATTTCTTCTATAACAATGTATAATTTGGTAATAAGTCTATATTGAGCTATAGGAAATTAATAAAATTATTATGTGGAGATTGTTGTTGGATGTTGTGGTTGTGTTGTTGATATGTGGTTGTCATTGATGTCAACACTATTAGCATTGTTGTATTGAAGTTTGTATATGTCAAGGATATTGAGAAAATTGTAATAAGAAGTGTTGTAGGTTTTTAGTGGAACAGTGAAGGTCATGAAGGTGTCTTAATCAGTACATTGTTGATCAATCGTTGTGGACTAAAGGGTTTCTTGCTGAGTGTATCTAGTTTATCCACTGGAAGTTTAAGAGGTCTGCTTGAAGTCTTGAGCAAGTTATGAAGATTTGTATTTTGACAGTTTTTCTGCTACTTTAGGTTGTGTTCTTGAATGAAGATCAAGTGATTTCAGTTAGTTCAGTTGTTGCAGATGATTCTCTGGTGTTTTATGGTGGTTGTGGATGTTTCTAGATCACGGTCTCTCTTTGTTGCACGTTTGTGTTGATCAGTGTGTTCGTGGTCGGTGATTTTTCTCTTGTGTGTTTGGGTTTTTATGTTCTTGGCCGACATGGTGGTTGTAACATGTTTTGGATCCTTGGAGATTAAAATTTGAATGTTTGGTGCACTCGAGGAGGTTGTTTTAAGTCTTCATTACATTGTGGCCGATGGTGTTTGATTCGCATTGGAAATTTACTTGTAAATGTGAGCCAACATTGTGTATATGTTTTATATTTCATATTTTATTTTGGCTGACGAAGTTGTTGATCCAAATCCATGTTGTGGATATATAAGAGTGATTGTTTGAGCAAAGTGAAGTGTGCATAAATGTGTGTGAGAGCAGAGGAAGAGAAAATGTGCGAATAGTGATCTAATTATTCGATTGCAGAGCAAAGTGTGAAGAAGTTTGAGCAAAGTGTGAAGGAGTTTTTTTGTGCTTAACCAGAACTATAATCAAGCTTTTGTAGAAGCTATTTTCTCAGTTCATACCCTGCGGATCTAATCTGAATTTTTGTAAGACAGTGTGTCTTCTTTGGGCAGTGAGCCCTCTTGTATTTGAGTAGTGAGCTCTAGGCAGTGTGCTTGAATTCATGTGCATTCCCATTATTCCTCTTTATACTTTTAACAGGGTATAATATTGTGGACTGACATCCACCGTGGTTTTTCCCCTAATAGGGTTTCCACGTAAAAAATTCTTGGTGCTCTTTGTTGTTCTGATGTGCTGATGGTTTATGGTTTATTATTCATTCATAAGATCCAAGATTAAGTGAAGTTTGAAAAGTTTAAATATTCTATGACAACTGATTCACCCCCCTCTCAGTTGTTTTTCCTTGTTTTTCCAACAATTGGTATCAGAGTTGGTTCCTCTTAAGAAGTTTAAAAGCTTGAGGTGATCCGAGATGGCATCATACAAGAAGGACAGTCCTAGATTCGATGGAACAAATTACCCTATGTGGAAAGCAAGAATGGAATGTCATTTGAGGTGTATTGGTGAACCCTTCTGGAAGATTACAAAGAACAAATATGTTATTCCTTAGAATGGTCCTTCCACTCCTTATGAGGTTAAAGAGGATGAGACTAATATCAGGGCTATTGAAGCTTTGCTGAGTGCTCTGACAGATTTGGAAATGAAAAATGTGATGGATTTGAAGATAACAACTCATGAGATCTGGAAGAAGTTGGAGACTTTGTATGAAGGAGATGCACTTGTGAAGGTTGCTAAGCTAACAAGTTCGAAAGGCAAGTACGAAACTTTGAAGATGGGTGAAGATGAAAATATTTCTTCTTTTATGCAAAAAGTAAATGAACTTGTGATGGGTATTAGATGTGCCAGTGGTACCTTGGATGAAAAATAAATTGTAGCTAAAGTGCTCAGATCATTGCCTCCCTCTTACAAATCAAAGGCTCATGCTATTGAAGAGCTTAGAACAGTGAAAAATGTGACAAGAGATATGCTGATTGGTAAACTTGTTGCTTTTGAGTTGAGTGAATTTGGTGATTCTACCCCTAAGACTGAATTTGCATTTAAGGCTTCGGTATCTGGAAGAAACATGCAAAGATATGATCTAGGAGAAAGTTCTAGAAAGACATTCAAGTATGAGGAAGAGATGAAACAACTTGAAGAAGAAGAAAGAGAGGTAGAAGAGCCAGAAGCACTGATTGTGAAGAAAGAAGGCATAAGACAAGGTAAGTATAAAGGAAAGTTTCCTATTAAATGTTTCTCTTGCAGCAAAATAGGTCATTTTTCTTTAAGGTGTCCTGAAAGAGTTCCTAGGTCCAAGCCTTACAAACCTAGATTTCAAAAGAAATGCTATTATGTTGAAGAAGGTGTGACTAATGAAGAATCTGATAAAGAAAATGGAAATGAAGATGAATGGGCTTTCATTGCTATCAAGGAAAATGGTCTGGTGGCTACTGAATCTGCTAATGTTGAGAAAGCTCTTGCAACCCGAATTGAAGAAAAGGACGAGTGGGTTATTGACAGCAAATGCTCACATCATATGATTGGTGAGAAAAGAAAATTTGTAAATCTTAAGAAATATGACGGTGGGGTTGTAAGATTTAGAGATAACAATGTTGGTGTAATTCATGGCAGAGGATCTATTTGTCTTGGTAGTAAACATAACATTGATGATGTCATTTATGTTGAAGGCTTGAAGCATAACTTGTTGAGTGTTGGACAGATGGTGAACAAGGGTTACAATCTTCAATTCAAAAATGGAAGATGCAAGATACTTGGAAGTTCTGGAAGTGAAATTGCTTCAAGTACAAAGACAAAAGGTAATATTTTTCACCTAAGTGTTGATGTAAGTTGTTTGATTTCTCAAGTGGATGAAAGCTGGTTATGGCATAAGCGGTTGTATCATGTGAATTTTGATAGCATCGTCAAGGTAAGCACCACTCAAGCAGTAAGAGATCTACCTAAGCTAGTAAAGTCTACTAACACAATATGCAAGGAATATCAGATGGGAAAACAGACTAGAGTTACTTTTTGAAGCAAACAACATCATACTAATGGAATATTGGAGCTGGTGCATACTGATCTGTGTGGTCCCTCCAGAATTAGAAGTCTACAAGGAGAAAGGTAATTTATGCTGCTTATTGATGATTACTCTAGGATGATATGGGTTGCTTTCTTAAAAGAAAAATGTGAAGCATTAGAGAAGTTCAAAATTTTCAAAGCTATGGCAAAGAATGAGACAGGTCTGAACATCAAATGCCTAAGGTCAGACAGAGGTGGTGATTTCACTTCCTGGGAGTTCAATTCTCTCTATGAAGAGAACAGAATCAGAAGACAGTTATCTGCTCCTTGAACCCTTCAACAGAATGGAGTTGTAGAGAGAAAGAACAAAAAAATTCTGGATGTTGCTAGAACAATGATGTTGGAAGGAAATGTGCCTCACATCTATTGGAGAGAAGTTGTAAACATTGTTGTGTACACTCTAAACTGGGTAAATGTCAATGGTATTTCTAGTAAGACTCCTTTTGAACTATGGTTTGGTTATAAGCCTACTGCTAAATATTTCAATATCTTTGGAAGCAAGTGTTATATTAAGAGAGATGAGGACATAGGAAAATTTGATGCAAGGAGCGATGAAGAAATCTTTCTTGGTTACTCTACTAAAAGCAAGGCTTACCGGTGCTATAATAGAAGATTGAGGAAAATGGTTGAGTGAAAATGTCAGAGTTGATGAGGACTCTACTAGATCATCCAGATACTGTGGATATGATTCAGATGACCGGCAAGATAGTATAGACAAAGGGAAGAATGCTCAGACACAAAATCAAGCTCAAATTGTTCTGATGAATAAAGAAATTCAAGAAGGAGAAACAAGTGGAAGTGCAGAAGAAAGAACAAAAGAACCAAAAGTGCGAGAGAATCCTAAAATTCTAAGGTATGTATAGCTAAATCATTCTGAAGATCAAATTATAGGAGATAAGAATAAAGGTGTGCAAACTAGACGAAGGATTGCAAAAGAGTATTGTCTGATTTCCAAGATTGAGCCTAACAATGTCAATGAAGCCTGTAATTATGAACACTGGATGGAAGCTATGAAGGAAGAACTGATCTAGATTGAAAAGAATAATACATGGATTCTTGTTCCCAGACCTAAAGACAAAAATGTGATTGATATTAAGTGGGTCTTTTAGAATAAGCTGAATGAACAAGGTGAAGTGGTTTGGAATAAAGCAAGATTGGTATGTAAAGGGTATTCACAAATGGAAGGTATTGATTTTGAAGAAACATTTTCCCTTGTTGCCAGAATTGAAGTTGTAAGATTATTTCTTGCTTATGTCGCATATAAGAACCATAAATTCTATCAAATGGATGTGAAGTCAACATTTCTGAATGGTGAGTTAGAAGGAGAGGTATATGTTGAACAACCGAATGGATTTCAACTAACTAATAAGGAAGACATGGTTTGTTGATTGAAGAAAGTACTGTATGGACTCAAGCAAGCCCCCAGAGCCTGGTATGCTAGACTGGATAAATACTTACAAAAGCTTGGATTCAATAAAGGTATTGTTGATAGCAACTTGTATTTTAAGTTGGATCATGATAAATAATTGATTATTGAAGTCTTTGTTGATGACATTATTTTTGGAGGAGATGATGATCTATGTATGAATTTTGTTGATGAAATGAAAAGTGAATTTGAAATGAGTATGATTGGAGACATGAAATTCTTTCTAGGATTGCAAGTCACTTAGTTGGACAATGGGATTTTCATATCTCAGTCCAAATATGTGAGAGAGTTGTTGAAGAAGTTTGGCATGGAAGACTCAAAGCTTGTTGGTACACCCATGGTAACCAGATGCAAGTTAACACAAAATGATGATTCTCCTAAGGAAAATCAAACAAGATACTGGTCAATGATTGGTGGATTTCTCTACTTAACTCAGACCAGACCAGACATCATGAATCTTGTGTGTATGGTTGCTATATTTCAAGCTGATCCAAAAGAATCTCATGTGACTGTTGTAAAGAGAATTTTCAGATATATGAAAGGAACAGTTGATTTTGGGCTTTGGTATCCTAAAGATGATGATCTTATCTTAAGTGCCTATATTGATGCAGACTTGGCAGGAGATGTAGATGACAGGAAAAGCACTAGTGGTGGTGCCTTCTTCCTAGGGAAGAAGCTGGTGTCTCAGTTGAGTAAAAAGTAGAATTTCATTTCCCTATCTACTACTGATGCATAGTATATTGTTGCTGCAAATAATTGTACTCAAGTGTTGTGGATGAAACAGATGCTGAAAGATATCAAAGTTGTATATGATGAGCCTACTGCCATATACTATGACAACTCAAGTGCAATAAACATATCGAAGAATCTGGTGCTACACTCTAAGACCAAGCATATATCAATCAAGTTTCACTTTCTAAGAGAGAAAGTAAGTGAGAAAGAAGTCAGATTGGAGTATGTTCCTACCAAAGAACAGATTGCAAACATTTCCACCAAGCTATTGCCAAAAGATACCTTTGAGTATCTCAAAGGGTGTAGCGCTCAGAAAATTAAGAGTTTTTTCAATCCGTTCAAATTAGTATAAAAGGGAAATTAAGAGTATTTTCAATTTATTCAAATTATAAAAGATTTCCAAGTAATCAACATTGTTCATAACACTTCCAAATGAGCTTAATAAAAGAGAATTTAAATTGCATTTCATAATAATAATATCAATGTAATGTATCAAGTTTATACAAAGCATAAGTATTTCAATGACTTTCCTCATATATTCAACCATACTTGGAAGAATCAACAATTCCAATAGAAACATCTTTTCTATGCTAAGTCATAAAACTTTAATTCCTCAAATCAATGTTACATTAGATACTTTCAAATCATACTTCTATTTCAAAGTTTCAATCAAAGAATGTCAAATACATATATATTTACAACGGAGCTTCACAAGCCAATCCAAAATAATACACAAGTACATCAATAGCAAATAAAACTCGGAACCACCAGCCGCCGTGACACCTTCGGTCTGCTTGCAAGCTGGGGCCAAGAATGTGATTCAGGCGCCTTTTCCGCCCAACCACGAAGTCCATGACTTCCCCGGGTTCCTTCCTAACTCGAAGGAATCCCCGGCCCTGCATAAAGGAGCCTAGCAACCCGAAACAGTAAAACAGGAGGGAACTCTCGATGCGTGCCTGATGCCTATATGCATTTCTAACATGAGAAATAAACACATTTCTTGCAACAGGAGGTGGCAGAGACTCAAATACATATATGTTTCTAGGCTTTTAAAAACAAACCCATCTATTTCAATGGTACAAGTGCTTGGCCAAGCATAAATAATACAAGTAAATGGTAGTTTAGAAAAGGTAATACTACCGTCTCTGTTGGTCCACCTTCGGCACCCTGTCCCGGAAGTTACCACAGTAAAGTATGAATAAATACCAAAGCAGAAAGTTTTGCATTTTCGTTCATGTTTCAATCATTCAATTAATTCTAAAAGAATTTCAAATGTGAATTTCAGAACATCCTTTGAAAGAAAAATTGTAAATTCAGTAGTAAATTTCGTTTACTCTTTTTGTAAGTAATCCTTTTCTGATTTGGATAAAGGCTCTGTTTTTAAAGAAGAACATGTATGTCTTAATACTTTTCAGTGCACTATTAGAAAGAAAGATTTAATCAATTTGTTTGAATGGAACAGTGTTTTCTGATTTCAGTATGTACTTCTATTCCTTCCAAGTTCAGGCTGACTGATAGTGTAATTCCCAATTTCAATACAGGTTTCAGAGTATTAATAATATACTGAAACAGTGCAATTTATTCAGAAATTCAGAGGTTTGAAAGATAATCTTGCATTCAAATTTTATGTTGTATTCCTTTACTCAGGATTGTATTTCTGTATGTAAGTATATGTCAAAGTAATCAAGATGATTTCCAGTTTACATGGTTTCTCAGAGACATTTCTGTTCTTGTTCCAGGTTTAACATTTCAGAGATACAGAGTTCATACTACTTTCTGGAAATGGTTTTCCTGTTTCAACTTGCATTTTGGCACGTATATGCATGGATATCTATATATATATATAAATATATATATATATGTATGTATATACAGCTAAGTGTATATGTCTACATATATATATATATATGTGTGTGTGTGTGTGTGTGAAAATTCATATACAGCTGCGTGTAGTTTTGAAGAAAGAAATTCTGGTTTTTAAATTTGTTCAAAGTTCACTGGCCGTGCACACAGAATAAGACATTTTTCAGGGTTCTCTTACTGGCGTTGAGCATCATAAGGGCGCAGGAAAGCCCTTGCCCCTCCCATGGGGAGGGGGCGGGCTGTGAGGGGCTCGCGCCTCCTCCACAGGCCGCGGCCCGTGGAAGGCGCGAGCCTCCCACAGTGTCGCGTCCTTCCCATGGGGAGGACAAGGGATTAAATCCCTTCCTCATTCCTATGGTTAACAGTTTCAAAACTCAAAATAAAGAAAACATTTCGCCCAGTATATCTGCATTCGAATTTATCTCAAAGGCATTTTGAATTTATTCAGATGACAGAGTTTTTATGCAGACATTATATGCATATATATATATATGTATATATGCACGGGAATTCAGATTCCTGTGCATATATATATGTATATATATATGTTTATATATATAATTCCCATTATACTTTAGAGCAGTTTAATAAATTGCAGATTTTGCAACAGAATGAAACCCTAATTCTGAAGAAAAGAATGTGTATTCTATATTGCAACAAAGAGAAGTAAGCTATTACCCAGTATTCAAAAACGAAATTGGAAAGATTTCTCAGTTGTTTATACTCATATCATGGAATGATGCATTTCATTCCTTCAATCTCCTTACTGCAATTTAAAATTAAATGAAGGCAAAGCATGAAAGAACCTGGCAATTTTCTTCCCAGTGCAGATGCCCAGCAATACCTTCTTGTCGCCTCTTTTCCAGAGCTCTCGGATATGACTGAATGGAAGTGCTCTTTTCTCTCTTAAAGCTCTATTCCTCTTTTCGAGGATCATGCAATTTATTTCCAGATGACAGATAAAATTCTCATGCAAATTCTAAGGATTGCCACATGCCAACAGCATTGTTGGTTTTAAGATAAAATTTCCAGAGCCCAATGTTCTCTCGGGCTGTTCATTCCTCATTATTTTGGAAAAATAACCATATTCAAAACAGAAATATATCCCCTTTATGCAACCTATTATTTCATTTTATGCAAACACAATATTCTATTTCATTATTTATTTTGTTTTATTTTTATTTTTTTAATTATATTTCTTTTAAAACAGATTTTTCCTTTTTGTTGCACAAATATAAATGGGATTAATTAAAATAGAATAAGCCATATTCCTTCCACAATTTCTAAGGTTAATTAAACCATATTTTAATTTTTCTATGCTAATCAATTTCACGCAATCATATTGAAAAACAGACATGACCTAATGCAGCTACATGATTTTAAGTGGTGTGTGCGTAATCGAGAGCTTCTCCTCTTTTACCCTGTCGGGAAGCTAACCTTCTTTTCCTCAATCACACTCTTGGCCTTCGATCACCTGCAACTCACATGCGCTCAGGCGTGCAAAACGAAAGTGTATTAGTAACCAATGTAGAAACATAAATTTAAACAATAATTAAATCAACATTCCTATTTTATATAAAATGCACTCATAATTCTGAAAGAAAACAATTATTTTTCTACATTCCCATACACCAAAGCATTGTAGTATATTATATTGCTCTAACACGTATCATAATTCGTATATTAAATCCCATAAAGTCATGGTCAAACATCATCAGAATAAGTCATGGTCAAAATAGCATCAAAGTAAGTCATGGTCAAAATAGCATCAAAGTATGAGACGTGACATCCTTCCCCACTTGGGAAGAGACATCGTCTCGATGTCTAAAAGCAAGTTACATAACAAAATTGAGATATTAGTACTTCGTAAGTCCCTATAAAGAAAATATAAATATGCTAAGGTCTCAAATGAGGAAAGATTCTATCTATATCCTCAGCATTTTCCCAGGTGGCATTATCCACCGAATACTGGTCCCATTGGACCCTGTATTGCATAATGTCTCTATTACGCAACTTAACGTTGCGCTCTTCCAGAATCCTGACGGGTTCCACCTGTATCACCCCTGGGTCCTGGACCTGCAATGCACGCCAATCAAGGATATGAGCAATATCTGGATGGTAAGGCTTAAGTACTGAAACATGAAATACATTATGTATCCGGGATAGAGCTGGTGGCAGAGCAAGCCTGTAAGCAACTGGATTCACCACCTCCAAAACATCAAAAGGGCCAACAAACCTAGGAGCCAACTTAGAGTTCTTGCCGAAAGAGATTGAACTCTTATGCGGCTGAACCCTCAAAAAGACCTTATCTCCTGCAGAGAACTGCCTAAAGCTCCGGTTCTTATCTGCTAGACTTTTCTGTCTATCTGCAGCCTGCTTCAATTTTTCCTTAATGATTTTCATTTGTTCTTCCATTTCTCTGAGCATCTCAGGGCCAATCACCACCCTGTCTTCCACTCTGTCCCAACTAATGGGTGTCCGACATTTACGTCCATAAAGGGCTTCAAAAGGTGCCATGCCCAAAGAAGCATGGTAGGAGTTGTTGTAAGCAAACTCCACCAAAGGTAAATACTCCTCCCACTTATATTGCTGTTCCATACAGTACATGCGGAGGAGATCTTCTACTACCTGGTTCACCCTCTCTGTCTGACCATCGGTCTGAGGATGATATGCGGAACTGAAATTTAATTTAGTTCCCAGGGAAGAGTTTAATGTAATCCAAAACCTAGAAGTCATTCGAGTGTCTCGATCTGAGATGATCGTCTCTGGCACTCCATGCAACCGGAAGATTTCCTGAACAAATTTTCTTGCTAAAACCATTGATCCATCTTTGAGATTTCCAGGAATGAAATGAGCAACCTTTGTCAATTTATCCACCACAACCAAGATGGTATCATGTCGGTTTTTAGACATTGGTAACCCCTGTATAAAATCCATAGTGATAACCTGCCATTTATACTCTGGTACCCTGTGAGGATATAAGAGTCCTGCCGGATGTACATGCTCAGCTTTGACTTGCTGGCATTCCAAGCATCGGGCTACATGGGACGTAATATCCCTTTTAAGTCCTGGCCAGAAGTACAGTGGCCTAAGTCCTTCCATCATTTTTGTAATACCGGGATGTCCTGAGTATGGTGCATTGTGGAATTCTTCTAGCACCAACTCTCTCAAGTTTGCAGAACTAGGAATGTACATTCGTCCCTGGTATCTCAAAAGTCCATCTGATTCTAATATATAACCCTCATATCGATGATCTGAGGGATTCACCCCAAGGGCTTGTCTCACCTTTTCATAATGTTCATCCCCAAAGGAGGATTGTACTACTTGTTGCCTGAAATCTGATTTTATGGTAACCATGGCTGCAAGGTGCCTCCTTCTACTCAGGGCGTCAGCCACTCTGTTTTCCTTACCTTTAATATATTCAATCCCAAAATCATACTCACTCAGGAATTCCAGCCATCGCCTTTGTCGAGCATTGAGATTAGGTTGAGTGAAGATATATCTCAATCCTGCATGGTCTGTCTTAAGTTCGAAAGGCTTTCCCAAGAGATAATGTCTCCACATTTGTAAAGCATGGACTATGGCTGCCAATTCTAAGTCATGTGGTGCATAATTTAATTCATGTTGTTTTAACTTCCTTGATTCATAGGCTACCACTTGCCCTTCTTGCATAAGAACTGCTCCTACCCCTTCCCCTGATGCATCAGTAATAACTATAAAATGGCCATTCGGATCTGGCACAACTAGGATGGGTGCGGTAGTGAGTTTCTCCTTAAGCAGCTGAAAAGCTTTCTCACATTTATCGCTCCATTCAAACTTCTTTTCCTTCTTCTGTAGTGCAGTGATGGGTGCTACAATTGTTGAGAACCCCTGAACAAACTTCCTATAGTATCCTGCAAGTCCCATGAAACTTTGAACTTCTGAGACATTTTGCGGGGCTGGCCAATCCATAATTGCCTTAATCTTCTCTGGGTCCACTCTTACCCCTTCCGCTGAAATCACATGACCTAAATAATGCACTTCGGATTGGAAGAAGGTACATTTAGACATCTTCCCATACAGCTTATGTTCCCTCAGACGCTGCAACACAATCCTCAAATGCTTCTCATGTTCTTCCTCTGACTTAGAATAGATCAAGATATCGTCAAGAAAAATTAGGACAAAATTATCCAAACAATCTCGGAAGACACTATTCATCAGGTTCATGAAAGCTGCAGGAGCATTACTTAGCCCAAATGGTAGCACAGTAAACTCATAGTGCCCATACCTTGTTCTGAAGGCAGTTTTGTGAATGTCTTCTTCCTTCAGTCTCAACTGGTGGTATCCTGATCTTAAATCAATTTTTGAGAATACCTTGGCATCTTTCAGCTGATCAAACAAATCATCGATGCGGGGAAGCATGTATTTATTCTTGATAGTGACCTTGTTAAGCATTCTATAGTCAATGCACAACCTCAAGGTACCATCCTTCTTTTTCACGAAGATGACTGGTGCTCCCCAAGGTGACACGCTTGGCCTAATAAGACCTTGCTTCAGTAATTCTTCTAGTTGGGCCTTAAGCTCAAATAATTCTGTTGTATTCATCCTGTAAGGAGCCTTAGACTGAGGTTCTGCTCCTGGAATCAGATCAATAGAAAAATCAAACACACGCCTAGGCGGAAGCTCAGTCAGCTCAGTAGGAAAAACATCCTCAAATTCTTTCAGAATGGGATGATCATTAATTGAGGATTCTTTCTCATCAAGGTCCTTGACCTTTATTGCAAAGATAGTGCATCCCTTCCGACTCGCCTTTTTCAACTGCATGGCGGAGACTTGCCTAAGCTCTAAAGGCTTTTTAATACCACAAAGCTCCACTTGGTTTCCTCGGTCATCAAGGCACCTAATTGACTTCTCTTCACAATCCACAAGAGCCTTATGTTCAGAGAGCCAATTTATCCCTAATATCACATCGTAAGACCCCAATGGTGCAACATACAAGTTCACCTGCGTCTGAAGGTTAGGGAGTTCAAGTTTGCTGAAATACATGCATTGCTCTACCTTCTTCTCTACCCGGTTTCCATACTGAACTTTCCAAGAATTTGCCATAAAACTTGGTCTAACTGATAATTTAGTCAAAACATGAGGATCTATAAAACTATCAGTAGCACCAGTATCAATCAGAACAGAAACAGGGCATCCAAATAATTTACCCGATAACTGGATGGGAGTTGCTTGATAATCTGCTTGGCGATTGTCAACCGCTGCATGAATATGATGTTGATTCCTGTTATTTTGCTTGTTATTTCTCTGAGGGCACACACTGGCGTAATGCTCGCCACCACAGGTATAACAACCTCCACGAGGTGCTTTGGGCTTGTCAGAAAAATCTCTCCTATTATTATCATTCCTTTTATTGTAGTTCCCCTTCTTGTTGTTATTGTTCCTGTTTCCTTTGTTGCGGTCCTGAGGACTACCATCCCTCTTCAAATTTCTGATTTGCCTATTTTCATTCCCTTGACTGTCCTATTTTCTCTGACCACCCTGATTGCTATTACCTTGACGATTCCCTTGGAATTTCTTATTGCCATACTTGGCTTCCCTGCTCTTCTTATAGTTAGCAGCTTGTTGCAACTTGTGTTCCTGTTTGATTGCTAAATCAAAAACTTCATCCATGGTGGCTGGATTATGCAGATCTATTTCATTTCCAATTTGAGGTCTAAGCCCCAAAATAAATTTTTGAACTCGAAATCTCTCATCATGCTGGTATTGGGGTGCGTATTTAAGCAAGTGAGAGAATTTCTCCCAATATTGAGTCACTATCATGCCACCCTGTATAAGTACCTGGAATTCTGTCATTTTCTTATCAAAATGAGATTGTGGTAACCACCTCTTCCTAAATAGTTGTAGGAACTTATCCCAAGTTACCTTCCCATGCAAAAACTGCTTATCCGCCCTTTCATTTTCCCACCAAGTAGCAGCCTCACCGGTGAGTTGATATGAACCCCATTCAGCCTTTGTTTCATCTGATAAATTTCGTAGGGCGAAATACCTCTCCATTTCTATAACCCAAGCTTCTGCCCCATCTCCAAAGGTTTTCCCATCAAACTTCGGAGGAGCGACCTTCTTTAGGTCTTTTCCCAACTCCTCAGCCACCCTATTAAGATTTTCCTCTTTTCTAGGTGGTTCAGCATTTGTTTCTCCATCAGTTTCATTTGTATTTAATCCTTGATGGCCAGCTCGCCTCCCTTGTTCTAATTCTTCAATTCTAGCCCCCTGACTTTGCAGCAAGGCCAAAATTTGATCTAGTTTATCATTGGGACCTCCACGAGATCCACCAATTCGCTGGTACACTCTATTTTCCATTTTAGGTCACCTTGATTAAGACACAATGTCATACGTAGTTAGGCATAGGTCCTAGAGTTGAACCTTGCTGCTCTGATACCAAGATGTAGCGCTCGGAAAATTAAGAGTGTTTTCAATCCGTTCAAATTAGTATAAAAGGGAAATTAAGAGTATTTTCAATTTATTCAAATTACAAAAGATTTCCAAGTAATCAACATTGTTCATAACACTTCCAAATGAGCTTAATAAAAGAGAATTTAAATTGCATTTCATAATAATAATATCAATGTAATGTATCAAGTTTATACAAAGCATAAGTATTTCAATGACTTTCCTCATATATTCAACCATACTTGGAAGAATCAACAATTCCAATAGAAACATCTTTTCTATGCTAAGTCATAAAACTTTAATTCCTCAAATCAATGTTACATTAGATACTTTCAAATCATACTTCTATTTCAAAGTTTCAATCAAAGAATGTCAAATACATATATATTTACAACGGAGTTTCACAAGCCAATCCAAAATAATACACAAGTACATCAATAGCAAATAAAACTCGGAACCACCAGCCGCCGTGACACCTTCGGTCTGCTTGCAAGCTGGGGCCAAGAATGTGATTCAGGCGCCTTTTCCGCCCAACCACGAAGTCCATGACTTCCCCGGGTTCCTTCCTAACTCGAAGGAATCCCCGGCCCTGCATAAAGGAGCCTAGCAACCCGAAACAGTAAAACAGGAGGGAACTCTCGATGCGTGCCTGATGCCTATATGCATTTCTAACATGAGAAATAAACACATTTCTTGCAACAGGAGGTGGCAGAGACTCAAATACATATATGTTTCTAGGCTTTTAAAACAAACCCATCTATTTCAATGGTACAAGTGCTTGGCCAAGCATAAATAATACAAGTAAATGGTAGTTTAGAAAAGGTAATACTACCGTCTCTGTTGGTCCACCTTCGGCACCCTGTCCCGGAAGTTACCACAATAAAGTATGAATAAATACCAAAGCAGAAAGTTTTGCATTTTCGTTCATGTTTCAATCATTCAATTAATTCTAAAAGAATTTCAAATGTGAATTTCAGAACATCCTTTGAAAGAAAAATTGTAAATTCAGTAGTAAATTTCGTTTACTCTTTTTGTAAGTAATCCTTTTCTGATTTGGATAAAGGCTCTGTTTTTAAAGAAGAACATGTATGTCTTAATACTTTTCAGTGCACTATTAGAAAGAAAGATTTAATCAATTTGTTTGAATCGAAAAGTGTTTTCTGATTTCAGTATGTACTTCTATTCCTTCCAAGTTCAAGCTGACTGATAGTGTAATTCCCAATTTCAATACAGGTTTCAGAGTATAAATAATATACTGAAACAGTGCAATTTATTCAGATGACAGAGTTTTTATGCAGACATTATATGCATATATATATATATGTATATATGCACGGGAATTCAGATTCCTGTGCATATATATATGTATATATATATATGTTTATATATATAATTCCCATTATACTTTAGAGCAGTTTAATAAATTGCAGATTTTGCAACATAATGAAACCCTAATTCTGAAGAAAAGAATGTGTATTCTATATTGCAACAAAGAGAAGTAAGCTATTACCCAGTATTCAAAAACGAAATTGAAAATATTTCTCAGTTGTTTATACTCATATCATGGAATGATGCATTTCATTCCTTCAATCTCCTTACTGCAATTTAAAATTGAATGAAGGCAAAGCATGAAAGAACCTGGCAATTTTCTTCCCAGTGCAGATGCCCAACAATACCTTCTTGTCGCCTCTTTTCCAGAGCTCTCGGATATGACTGAATGGAAGTGCTCTTTTCTCTCTTAAAGCTCTATTCCTCTTTTCGAGGATCATGTAATTTATTTCCAGATGACAGATAAAATTCTCATGCAAATTCTAAGGATTGCCACATGCCAACAGCATTGTTGGTTTTAAGATAAAATTTCTAGAGCCCAATGTTCTCTTGGGCTGTTCATTCCTCATTATTTTGGAAAAATAACCATATTCAAAACAGAAATATATTCCCTTTATGCAACCTATTATTTCATTTTATGCAAACACAATATTCTATTTCATTATTTATTTTGTTTTATATATATTTTTTAATTATATTTCTTTTAAAACAGATTTTTCCTTTTTGTTGCACAAATATAAATGGGATTAATTAAAATAGAATAAGCCATATTCCTTCCACAATTTCTAAGGTTAATTAAACCATATTTTAATTTTGCTATGCTAATCAATTTCACGCAATCATATTGAAAAACAGACATGACCTAATGCAGCTACATGATTTTAAGTGGTGTGTGCGTAATTGAGAGCTTCTCCTCTTTTACCCTGTCGGGAAGCTAACCTTCTTTTCCTCAATCACACTCTTGGCCTTCGATCACCTGCAACTCACATGTGCTCAGGTGTGCAAAACGAAAGTGTATTAGTAACCAATGTAGAAACATAAATTTAAACAATAATTAAATCAACATTCCTATTTTATATAAAATGCACTCATAATTCTGAAAGAAAACAATTATTTTTCTACATTCCCATACACCAAAGCATTGTAGTATATTATATTGCTCTAACACGTATCATAATTCGTATATTAAATCCCATAAAGTCATGGTCAAACATCATCAGAATAAGTCATGGTCAAAATAGCATCAAAGTAAGTCATGGTCAAAATAGCATCAAAGTATGAGACGTGACATCGGGATGTTAGGGGTGATTACCCCTCCTGATATGAACTAGAGATGCATTGGTTTGCATCAATCTTTGCATTTCATGATCATATTTTGATCTAGATTGATGTTGTGGTGGCTGCTACTCAAGGGGAGTAGTCAAATGTTCAGTTGTTCAGATGTGCAGATATGTGGTTCAAAGCTTGTATAGAAGAGATCTTTGACATTGATGTCAAAGGGGGAGAAGTGTAATGTGAAAAATCTTTCTGGAAGAGAAGACTTGAGGAGAAGAATTAGAACCTAAGGAAGAGTAAGTGTTGTTGTGTTGATGGTATTTTTCACATCATGTGTTGCCATCAATGCCAAAGGGGGAGATTGTTGGATGTTGTGGTTGTGTTGCTAATATGTGGTTGTCATTGATGTCAACACTATTAGCATTGTTGTATTGAATGTTGTATATGTCAAGAATATTGAGAAAATTGTAATAAGAAGTGCTACAAGTTGTCAGTGGAACAATGAAGGTCATGAAGGTGTCTTGATCAGTACGTTGTTGATCAATCGTTGTGGACTAAAGGGTTTCTTGCTGATTGTATCTAATTTATCCACCGGAATTTTAAGAGGTCCACGTGAAGTCTTGAGCAAGTTATGAATATTTTTATTCTAACAGTTTTTTTGCTACTTCAGGTTGTGTTCCTCAATGAAGATCAAGTGAATTCACTTAGTTCAGTTGTTGCAGATGATTCTCTGGTGTTCTATGGTGGTTGTGGATGTTTCTAGATCATGCTCTATCTTTGTTGCACATCCACATTGATCAGTGTGTTCATGGTCGGTGATTTTTCTCTTGCGTGTTCAAGTTTTTATGTTCTTGGCCGACATGGTGGTTGTAACGTTTTGTGGATCCTTGGAGATTAAAATTTGAATGTTTGGCGTGCTCACTCAAGGAGGTTTTTTTAAATCTTCATTACATTGTGGCTGATGGTGTTTGATTCACATTGGAAATTTACTTGTAAATTTGGGCCAACATTGTGTATATGTTTTATATTTCGTATTCTATTTTGGCCAACAAAGTTGTTGATCCAAATCCATGTTGTGGATATATAAGAGCAATTGTTTGAGAAAAGTGAAGTGTGCATAAGTGTGTGTGTGAGCAGAGGAAGAGCAAATGTGTGAATAGTGATCTAATTATTCGATTGCAGAGTAGAGTGTGAAGAAGTTTGCGTGAAGTGTGAAAGAGTGTTTTTGTGCTTAACCGGAATTGTAATCTGGCTTTCGTAGAAGCTATTTTCTTAGTTCATACCCTGCGGATCTAATCTAAATTTCTGTAAGATAGTGTGTCTTCTTTGGGTAGTGAGCCCTCTTGTATTTGAGCAGTGAGCTCCTGGCAGTGTGCCTGAATGCATGTGCATTCCCATTATTCTTCTTTATACTTTTAACAAGGTATATAATATTGTGGACTGACATCCACCATGGTTTTTCCCCTAACAGGGTTTCCAAGTAAAAAATTCTTGGTGTTCTATGTGTTTCTGATGTGTTGATGGTTTATGGTTTATGGTTTATTGTTCATTCATCAGATTTGAGATTAAGTTAAGTTTGAAAAGTTTAAATATTTTGTGACAACTAATTCACCCCCCCCTCTCACTTGTTTGTCCTTGTTTTGCCAATAATTGTTGCTTCCATTTTACATGTTTTATGAATTGTGGGCTACTAAATTGGGCTATTTTTTATTGATCTCTTGATTTAGACTACATCAAGGGTATCATAGAGGGTTTATAAATGTCTTGAAAGCTCTAGAGATTTGTTGCAAGTGTGTGAGAGGAATTCCTACAAGTTTAGAAAGTTGTACAAGATATTTCTTGATATTTGAGAAATTATAAAAGTGTGAGATCCTTCTTCCATAGTATTGTGTGGGTAGAAAATAATGACATTTAAATTTTAGAATTTTTTTGTGAAAGTGACATTTGAAAGGAAGAAAGGTGTGTGAAAATGATTCCTACACTGATCTACTAAGGAAAGATTGTGCAAAATTTTAAACCCTAAAAAATTATTGTGAACAAGATATACAATATAGGAAATATAAAAACATCACACACATAAATTCTCACAATAGAAGATGCACATGGGGAAAACCCTTTCAGGTGAAAAATCCCACTCTCCAAAAGCGTGCTCAATGTATTATAGTAAACAATTTGGTCACATACGCTTGCAAATCAAGTTTCTTCCAAGAGTACACAAGTGTTGAATTCTAGAATAATTTCGGCAACATAACATTACCTGCAAATAATATCACTATACAACTCCAATCCTAACACCCGTATTTATAGAGTTTACAAAATTTCAAGCACATGCAAATACAAAACTCACACCTTTCATATCAACTTTCCATTTATGACTTTATCTTGAGTTATCTTAAAAAAATGAAGCTCACAAAAAATATAAATATCAACATGGGAAAATTAATAATAATCATGCTAGGAATTATCAAAGGTTGAGGCACCTTTTTCCTAACATTGATATTGGTGAGATGCCCCTGAGAAGGAAAGTTCATACAATGAATAGCATGGAGCTCAATTTTGAACAACTTTGAGTTAAGCTAAAAAATGAGATGGCCTCTTTGGTTGTTGGTTGTAGAAGAAATGTAGAACATGACACAAAATATTGTAGTGATGAAGAAACCATAATTTAAAAGGAAGGGAAGATGAACAAAATTTGGATGAAGCAAAAGACTATTGAAAAGGTTACTAAACTTAAGGTAAAAAGGATGTGAGCAAGAAAGACTATGCAATATAATTCTAGGTGGTAATTATAATAGTACAACATGAAATGGATAGAGAAAATATAGCTAGGTATGTGAATAGATTAATTTTTAGTATTCAAGAACAAATGAGTATGGTGAGAATTAATATATTGAAGGAAGTTCACCTATTCTATTTAAAAGTAGAAGAGAGACTTTCTAGAAGGTAGAAAAATAATTCAAGAGGGAGAGGAAGTTCCTTTGTTGGAATACAACAAGTAAATACTAGCAAGGGGGGAAAAATAGATGAAGAATAAATTGATACTTCATGAAATAATGATTCTAGCCAAGGCACAAGAGGAAGAGAGTATCGTGCAAGAGGATAGGTTAACAATAGTAGAGAAAGAGGTAGAGTGTTCATTGTAAGTTGTTATAGGTGTGTCATAGGGCATTTGATTGTCCAAAAACACAATAGGATAGTAATAGAAGAGGTAGCTATAAATCGTATTTCTCAAGTGGATGAAGAAAGTATTGCATCACCTAAACACACAAAAAAAATAGAGCATGGAGAAGCTCTCATGATAAAAAGAGTTGTTGAAACTAGCCATGGAGGAGAATTATCCATTACAAAAGAAAAATAATTTTTGAATTGTATGCAAACTTGGAGGTAAGTTTTTTGAATTTGTAGTTGATAATGGTAATACAAATAACTTAATTTCTAGTGAAATGGGAAAAAATTATTGAGTTTAAAAGGAATGAGCATCCAATCCCATATAAGTCTTTATGGTTGTAGAAGGGACATCAAATTGTGGTAAATGAATAATGTTTAGTGTTTGTATATTGGCTCATTTAAAGATGACATTTAATGTGATGTTATACCTATGGATTCCTATTAGATCTTGTTAGGGATGCACTAGAAATTTGATAGGCAGTTTGTCTATAATGAAAGATAGGATGTTTATACTATTATGAAGGGTGAAAAGAAGTTTATCTCCAATTGATTGAAATAAAAGGGAGAAATGAACAACATTCCTATATTATGGCTCAATATAGAAAATAACTATTGAAAGGAGAAAAAGAGGTTGTGTACAACCCAAAAGGGATTGGGTAAATTATAAATTATAAATAATATGGAAGGAATTAGTGTTGAGTGTATGCAAAAATTTCCCAAAGAAGTGAACGGATACTGAAGGAGAACACTAATATTCACAAGTAGCATGTTGATTTCAATACAACTTCATAAATGTCAAGTTGGGGAGTTGGTATGCGCTTATATACAAAAGGAGTAGTTCCTAGAGGAAAAACATGAAAAATTAAAAATGGAAAGTAATAGAACTATGTAGGGTCTTGAGGAAGTCTACAATAGGTGTTTATGAGATAGAGCTTCTTGAAGGGGTGGTTGTTTCACCAATCTTTAATATGATAGACTTGTATCCTTGTTATGAAGGAAAAATAAGTGTATAATCAAATGAAGGTTCTAATTTACAAATGGATAAGTGGGTGCATGATTTTCTTGAGAAGAAGACAAGGGGAAAGATAAGTTCTTTTGATAATATAAGCATCATGTATATGGTGTTGTACCCATACACAAAAGTCCCCATGGGCAGAGAAGTGTTGAATATATAGAGAAGCGGAAAAATTAGGTGGATGAAGAGATAATTTGTATAAAAAATAAGGGATTTTATTTGTAAGCTTCTCAAATTGTTCATGAGCCTCAAATCATTGAATAATTGACTTACTCAACATGTCTAATGAAAGAGCATCCAAGTTCACAAGCTATCCTACATCACAAAAATAGTAGTCGTTTATGTTTTCAATTTCTTTCCCTAATCATCTATGAATTGAGTACCATAAATTTCTCTATATTCAAGATGAAACTAGATATGTGCATGATTATTTTGAATACTTTATGATTTATTAATATCTCATGCATCCTACCGTTGGTTTGAGTAAACCAAGGTCTTGGTTGTAATTTATACATCCTCATGGATATATAGTTGTGTTATTTTGGGGTTGATGGATGTGCTTATGCACCACCATTATCCTATTCTTCCCATTTTTGAGTGAGAAATTTTTTGGTTTCAAACCAAATTGTCAAAGTTAGATGAACTATACCCCCCTCATAGTGTCATTGTGGTGACCTTGTCATGTAATTGATTTAGTCTTCCACTTTTGCAATCATGCATATGCTTTCAGTATGAGATCTATGTCTATTATCATGTTGTATCACAATAAATATTATCATGTATCAATATAATTGTGACACATAAGTTTTTCCAAATTATAGTTATTTGTATCAATGAATCACATAAAACTAAGTACCTACAAGTTCTTGAGTAAATAATTTATAGAGATATAATCCATAAAATAACTCACAATAATGAATCTCAACTAGCAATGCCAAAATAACATATCACAATAAACACAATATAAAAATAACCCGTGATTTTACTTTCTACTTGCATTGACAAAGGGTGTCCAAAATAAAAATATAATTTTAATCATTAAAAGAAGCCTTCACCCAACATGAAATGAGAGTAAATAATACTAAGCATAATGGTTTATCATAAATTAAAAGAACAAATTCTTAAATGTCTTTTTCCATTAGTTGATAAAAAAAAGATCCATAAATTTCGTCACAATTATATCTAGTAATATTTTATTTCTAACTATATTGAGTATCTAAACACATTAACCATGGAGTGTAAAATACACTTAGGGAACAAGAAATTAATTAAAAATATGTAGGACATTTTGTGTAAGTGAACACATATTGTTCGTGTGAATATGTCTTATACCTAGTTAATTTCCTTCCTAGGGAATTAGGGGACATATTCACATGTTAAGTTTGCTTAGGTTTAGAAGATTCCTTCTAGAAGTCTTAGTTGTCATTTCTAGATCCTATCTTATCCTAGGTTATTATGAGTTAGTTGTCTCATGTCATAGGATTAAGACACTTGGCATGATCTTTTCTAATCCTATCTCTCACCTTGCCTTTATAATCAAGGCCTCTCATGTACATTAGTATATTCAACCATATTCAATCTTGCATTGTTGAAGCAAGCATTCTTGCCATTTTCTCTCTTTTGGAAGATATTTTGGTCTAGCAATTGTTCTTGGGGGTGTTGAGGAGTCACCATTTACTCCTACACATATCACATATTATGCATCAACCTATACTCCAACATTGCATACATTCATAAAACCTATTTAAACTAAGGGTGTGTGGCTATCATATCTCCCCTATGCCTAATACAAATCACTAACAACTTATTCTCGAATAAATGCATTTTAAAATCACTCACTACATATACTTATAAACTAATCATCTAAACATATGGATCATATTGGTAAAACTCATAGATCTTAATATAATAAATCCCATGACAATAATAATGTGTGATCTTTTCTAAGAATGAAAAAATAATACCCTTTGGTACTCAGGCTGATAGTAGTGGCGTTAGTTCCACCCTAACCATTGGTGTGTTAGGACTACATGTTCCCAATAGAATCATCCTTGAATATTGTGGATTAGGACTACAATGTTTTGGCTAGATAATTGCAAACTAAGCCTTGTGCACCTAATTTTACTCAATGAAGATTCATAATCTATAAAATATCATTGCTAAACTAAATGTATAAACACTAAATTATTTTGAGGTATTAGCTTTTGTCATGCCCTAAATTTGCACATAGGGAAGAACACAACAAACAAATTCTTTTTGAAATAATAACGAATAAACACTAAATATGATCAACCACGTATGATCATAGTAAAATATTGACACTTTTTTTTTAATGTTTATAATAATAATAACCTTAATGTCAATCTTAATATTTATATTTAATATTATCTTTGCTTATAACAGTAATATAAAATTATCAATGTTATTTACTAATACTGCAATTAAAAATTACTTCAAAAAAAAAAAAAAAAACTTTAACATTATCATTCATGGGTTAATATATATTTACTGCTATTACAAACAGTTTTATCAACTATAAATTAGGTATTATTCAAACCTTAAAAGTAAATACTTTACCCTCAACATTACTCCTAAAATATCCATTACTATTTGTGATTAACTTCCATAACTAACTTAACTTCTAATTAAATGATTCATTGATTAAAAATAATAAATAAGGTTATTATTTATTTATATATAACCTTTATTTAAATTTAATATTAATGTTACCATTATATTAAAAATAGAAATTACTAGTAGCACTAGTTTTAATATTAAGAGTAAGCTGAAAATTTGAACAAGATTAAAGACAATATTAATATTATCAATAATATTGAATAGAAATTTTCTTAAATTGTTCTTATTATTCTATGTCAATTTTACACTCCATATGATATTAATTATTGAAATATCTCACTAATTAATATTATTATTTTCCAATGTAACTCCATTATATTCATATTAATATTAACATCCATATAATATATTAATATTTCTTATTATTGTCATCTAATCACTACTATTGTCAACTCATCATGTCTTGCGATATTCTAATTACCACCATAGCTTCGCTAATAAGGTTTGTAAGAACACTTTCTTAACATGTATGATTTTATTTGTTATACATTTTAGAAATATTATTCCGATTAATAACCCTTCATAAAAATATCACTAATTATTGTTATTTTTATTTTTAAGTATAATTCTTACATATATATCTTTTATCTAATTATTCATCTTTATCTTATATAAAAAAAGAGTTCATATAGATAAATACATTTATTTACATATATTCCATTTAAACCCATTTACAAAATAACAAAGATGTCTTCCTTTTAAAAATAATATTACTAAAATATCTAATTTAGTTTATTTTTATTTTTTAATTCAAAGAATATGAAGAAATCTGAAATTTAAGAATGGGCTTTTTAGAGGGAAACATGGAGCCCTAAATGGAAACTCCCCACCCATTAAATATATCTTATTGATTTCATTGTAATAAAGTTTGGATTATAAAATCAAGACATGTACTTTTTAATCTAAAACATGAACTAAATCTTCACTAAAGTCATTCTAAAAGTTGGCAACCGCCTTAAATTGCTCCCACTTTACCATTCACTTATTCCCCTCTTCTAAGGGTGCAATGATTTTTTCATAAAATCTACAGGCCCGTAAAAGATTGAAAATAAATAATCCCACGGCTTTCTAGGCGTTGGTAGGAGATCAACGATGGGAGATAAGCTAAAAATTAAACTTAAAGAAAATACTTAACTCTAGATCAATATTAGTTTGAGGAGGCGATACACAGATATAAAAGAAGCGGAGTTCACCATATTTTACTGTTGTTTATGATTGGTGTTTGCAGAAAAGAAAATCCGAAAAAGCTAAGGAATAAAACTTCGCTGATTTATTATTATTTTTAAGAAGATTTCAATTTGAATTGTTTCAAAATGAAATTTTGAATAACATAATTATTTTATATATTTGGATCTAAGTTTTCTTCTTCTTTTTTCTAAAAAATGTCTTTACAGGTTTATTTAACTGTCCAAAAAAAATAGAGTGATGCCCAACAAAATGTATCAATGCAAAATAGATGGGATTGTTTTTTGCTTGGTTTATGGAACAATATTGTTTATGTACAGAGAAGTTTTATACAGTGAAATATTAAATTTGTAATGAAAAATAAATAAACCTTTAAAATCTTTCTTTTGCCTTAACTTTAAACTGAAAGTTTCTACTACAGAGTATGATGGTAACAGTCCTTTAAATGTTTTATTCAAGAATAGTTAAAGATACATATACGCTTTAGAATTACAACTAGAGCTTGAATCTTATAAAACTAAGAAGGAAGAATTTTCTTCAGAAGCAACACATTTATGTATTTATTATTTCCTTGTCTTAAATCATAATACAATTTTTGACTTCTTCTTTTGGGTTAAATTTCAATACAACAGTTATCAACACATAAATTGTAACGAAAAGGTATAGTATATATATTTTAATTTTTGTTTCATCTTTTTTTTTTTTTGGGTAACAATATAATCATAGAATAGACACATTTCACAGCAACATTTAATTACATGAAACATTCACTGGAATGGTAAAAGAAATCTATACACTCAATAAAATAGATTGATAAAAGAAAGAACATTCTCTTTACAACTATTCTTTCAAGAAGGTTTGTGCATGAACCTATGCAACATTCACCAAGACTTTTACAATCAGCCCATTAGGGTTGTATACATTATGAAATATTTTCATTCAATAACACTGATAATAGAACAAAGATAGTCTCAACTTGAAACTTCCTCAAATCTTAAATATCTCTTCAAAAATCTGTAGAAACTTACACATGACACAATCTTTCTTCTAAAGCCAATGGGGTGCTCACCACCCAACCTTTGACTAGAAAACTAGTCACCCCCGATCTTGGAGGAAATCAAAGGAACCGGGTTATACACATTCACAAAACTTGCAAAAACATTGAAAACACTCATACACATGCAATACCACCCAAACCCAAGGATTCACATTTACATTGAATCTTCTCAAAGATTCAAGAAAGGGGGAGACTTAGGAGACATCACTACCCAATGGGGAAACATATATATAGATCATGCATAAAATCACAACTTCTCTCCATTTATCAATCCATCCAACTCCATAAAATAACATGGGTACTCATACCCAGGGACTCCATACTCCAATAATGTGGGTACTCATACCCAAAAATCCCATACTCCAATTATGTGGGCACTCATACCCAAATATCCACCTTCTCAAAGGTTGAAGGTTTCCCCATTGGAGGTTCATCCTCTCTCAACCCCATACTTGGGGAGCTCTAAAAAATCAGAGGGAGCCATCCCCATACAACCCAACACAAAAAAGAAAAGAAAACCAACACATAACAATACAATAATAATTCAAATGATTACGCACAGTCTTTTCAAAAACTAGTAGATTCAACCAAAACAAACACAAAGGGATTGAAACCAACCTCTTACGCTTTCCAGGAAGAAAACTATGGAAGCGCCCAAGTTTTTCCTCCAGACTTTCTCATCCAAAAACCAGAACCAAAAATTACCAAATCCAAAAGAAAACCAACCCCCCCACAATCCAAAAAGACAGAGATAAATATAAGTCCTCTAAATTTGTTTCCAAAACAACTCTTGTTTTCAAAGAATAGAAGATAAATGCAAATCTAATTGAAGTTTATCTATTTACAACTCATTCCAAATACAAATTCGTCACCCTCAAATCTAGGCCTTTTTGAAAGGTCATGTCTTGATTTTAGTTCAAAATATAACTTGAATTAAGTGCCTAACCCTTGGGTTAACACCCCAGGGGTTTTAAAAAAATAGAAAGAACATAAAATAACCTTTTTCCAACCCTTTTGACTCAAATAAAAATTAAAAAAAGTCCCAAAATACCCTCAAATCTAAATTTACAAACAAAATACAACTTAAAGACATAAAATAAAACATTATAATAAAGATAACACTCAAGTCTCAAACCACTTTACAAAATTTTACATCACAATAAGATTATTGTCCCTATGGACTATAGTCGGTATTCATAGGGTTTATCACATTGGGTTCCTTGAAGACCTCCAATTCCATTGGCTATGGAACTTGTACGTCCTGCACACTCAATTTCACACATTAATATGTCCAATAAAATAATATAGTCAAAGAAAATGAAACATAAATATTCACATCATACAATTTCCATCACAATTAAGTCACATTAGAAAAACAATTCATCATCATTGAATTCTCTTAATAACATTGACTTAATTTTTCACACAGTAACAATAATTCAAAATTCATAATTTCATTTAAACTCAATAATTTACTTTCATCCCTAATGTTGCAATTAAGATCCATATCACAATTTTCATTTCATCAATTCTACTTATTCATCCATAATCATCAATAACATCAAATATAAGATCTAAAGTTCAAACCATCATAATGTGAAGTCGAATATAAAGTCTAATGTCTAAATCATTATAATACAAATAAAATTATATAGCATTAGTCTATATCATAACATAAAGTTTAATAATCCATACGAGAATTAAAGTATGTCTATATACAAGAATAAAGTAGCATAATATCGAGTATCAACTGGTGGGTCTCACAGCTTTTTAGAATGAATAATTTAATCATTTATTTTTCACTATAATTTTGAAATTCTAATACCAAGGGAAATGAGAAAAGATCGTCCCTTGGATCAACTAAGTACTGGGTCAAATTTATAACTATTAACATTAATACTCCATACACATTTCTTTGAGTGTAAGTAATATTTTATGTTCTACTCAACCAAAAAATCTTCATATAGGTTTGTATTCTCAATCGTAATCATTAATTACTCAAATTCTATAAATAATTTTATTAAAACCATTCAAATTTAAGTACATGTTACTAAATCAATAGTTCAAAATTTGAACAGCCACCAAAAAGTCATAATTTAATCCAAAAAGTATTTACAAGTTGAATAAATAAAATTGTAAAACTACTCCAAAGTAAGATAATTTATCATAAATTTATAATAATGTATCTCAAAATTAGGCCATCAAAAAGGATTTTTATTCCCAAAGAATAATAAAGTCCTCCAATGTATAGGAAAATATATTTTAAATTTTAATTTTACTATAGAAGTATTTTTCATTTAAACAATGCCAATTCTCTTAAAGGCATCAATACCCTTAAAAGCAACTCAATCTTAACATTCTAAAAATTAAATTCAATTGTGAGATTCCTCAAAGAACCTCATTGGCTCAATAATTTCAACAATTACAAGAAAAAATTTCATTCAATAAAAGAATAATCATATACACAACCCCTCATTGGTGGAACGAAAAATCCTAAACTATCTTTTGGGCTGCTAGACATAATTTGAAGAAAATTGGATAATCAATTAGGTTTTAAAATCCATCATCGACTCAAGTCCATTAGAATAAATATATATAGCAAGATTACTATGAAATTTTATTTACCAAACAATCTCCAAGATAGAAATATAGGACCATCTAGTTTCTCAATTTATGTTCATATAATAAGCTCACTATACACCTAAAGTAATATGTTTTATTGTTACTTAAATTCATATTTTTCTTATTTGAAATAGGTTGTACTTAATAAAATAATAGTATGAATATGTAGGCCCTAGTATTTTAACGTCATTTTGAAACCACATGTAATGACCTTTCCTCTCATATTGTTAATTATTTCATAGATATACACTAAATTCACATTATTATTTTAAAGGTAAGATCTGACTTAACCAATTTTTTATTCATCTCTATTGTGGAATCATTATAGTTTTAATAGTAAAGCTTGACATGCAACAATGCTTGGTAATTTTCCTATTATTTGAAATATGAACAAAAATTAAAAAAAAGTTAAAATAATCTTATGTGAAAGGTCCATACCACCACTTGTCTAAACATTTATAAATAATTCAATAGTAATAATTTCTAGTTATTAAATTTCTTATTGACACATGTATCATGTCCACTCTAAACTTTTGCAACGAGTATTTCTATCACTTAGAAATTTACTCTCACTTATAAGTGAATAACTTCCTAACCTTACCAAATAATGACAACAATGATAACTGATGCAGGAGCATCGAGGCAGATTGGCAATCAACATCAACAAAAAAAAAAGCTTTGGGTCTGAATTCAATTTTGGTGTGTTTTGGGGTTCATTTGACATCTCTCAGCTTTGGAAAAGCTCTTAGTGTGTTCAAATTTGAATAAAGTCAATTTTTATCAAATTGTGTTTTAAGGCTTTGCAGACAGTTTTCAAAAATTATTTCTGGAAAACTCATAAGGATTGGAGTAGAATACTTTGGTAGGGGCATTCATGGAGGTGGCACATAGAATTTGCAAAAGGAATCAAAGTCATACATTTTCTAGTTTGGGAGATTTTAATGCCATAAGTTGGTTAAAATAATGTCAGCAATTTTTAAAAAGTTTAAAATTTTAAAACTGTGAAAGTTTGGGTGAAATCCTTTTGCAGGGGTCCATTGGATACCATTCCAAGTTTGCACACCAATTTTTGTCCGAATTAGATAACTTTTATTTTTTCGCTTGTGAGCTCCCAATTTTGCACTTCAAAACACCAATTTGATTAATTTTATTTTTTCAAGGTATTATGGAGGCCATAGAAGTCAAATATTAATTTATATTTCATATTTAATCATTTATCTATTGCATAAATCATATGGGGGGAGTTTGGAGCATAAAAGACGCTGAAAATCAAGATTTTTAAATTGTTAAAATTCTCATAATAGAGAAAAACGCCCCTTGAATAAAGACAGCATTTGGAGGAGTTTTTGCAAGTTTAAATGCCTCATTTAAGGCTGAATAAACATAGCATATGTAGAGCTATTCTAAGGGGAGAGTTGGGAGCCCATTCTAGAACAATAATTGATGATTTTCAATGCATTTTTGGGTGGTTTTGAGGAAAAGCGTGGTAAAAGTTTGTGAGGAATGGGAAGGGGAAAGATGCCTCTATAGAGGTATCATTGGGGGTTTTGTGTTGCAGGGTTGAGCAGCACCAGTGAAGAGAAGACAAGGCACCAGTGTGTGAGAGGTGCAAAGATTTTGTGGAGTTGTGTGAAAGTTTGAACAACAACAAGGAGAGCTTTGGGGCAGCAAGAAGAAGCTACAGGAAAAGAAAGTTCATTTCTTGTGAAGATTTGAATCTTAAATTGTATTGAATAAATTTGTAATTGTTTCAATGAGAAAGAAAGAAGAATTCTTATTTGAATTAAATGGCTTCTCTTTGTTTAGCCTTTGTGAATTTTTGAGTATGTTATAAATGGCTTTGGTTTTTGCTTGCATCAATAACTCTATTTCATAAACTTACATTCTTGTGTAAATAAGGCAAGTTCTTAACATCATAGACTAACTACATATATCTTCCCTATGGAATGATATATGTAGTTCTTGATGGTATTAAAAGTTTAGCATGCATCAACTAATGGTTTCTTAAATAACTATCTTCTATGATAAATATTTTTTACTCATGCCTCATGAGTATAGCTAAAACATCCATTCTTAGGTCATTGGAGAAACATGTCTCAAATCATGGGTATATATCCCTTTCTAGGTCATTTGCATTCCTTGATAGTAGTATAGGTGATAGCTCCTTGCAAGGTAAACACAAGTTTATTGTGTGTTTATAAACACAATCATATTGACTTTGCATAATTATAGATTATAAGAACAATCAAATATTATTTTAACAATACATTTATGCTTGGTAAGGAAAGGTGGGGTTGGTTTGGGCCTTACCCTAACCAAATATCCTTCTACAAATTAAAATTCTCTTCATGATATGCTCCTAATATGTCTTTAACATAAACTTTTAGTATGACTTATATTGATAGGTCCTCTATCTAAGTTTTCGTGGATTGAACTATAAGCACTATGGGATGTTTACCCAATAGTAACTAACCATAACTAACTCAAAAAGAATACAATTAATTTTTATCTATATACTCACATATGACCTCAAACACAAATTAACTATTTTACACATGATAACTAAGGCTAACAATGGGAACCTCCTCAATGCATCTTCAATTCTAACTCAATGTAGACACAAAATATCAACCTACATAGGTCAAAGGAGACACCTTACATATTTTGGGAGATAAGATTATGATAATTAGTAAGAATTTATATAAACTTCGTCATCCTAACATAATCTATTGGAAGATTTAATTAAAAAATTAGATTTCCTTTAATTGATACTTAGAACAATATTTATAAATAATGTGATACTAGCTATGTAAGTGTTTTGACAATTTGAGTAAGGATATAGCTATTCTTGCATACATAAGTGACATTAGGTTGCCTTATATGAATGTCCAAGTGTCATTTTAGGAGGTTAAAATGATAACATGATTAGGTATATTCATCAAGGTCTAATGGTAATAATTTAGATTTTCTATTGAAGGAGGGTAATCAATGTCAACAATGCTTGAATCCTTAAGCTAGTTATGGTATAGTTCATTTTTTTTAGTTTTAAGGTAGTGATGTTGAATCTACAACTACTTATTCATTTATTGATTTGGCATCATATTGTGTTTTGGAAAGATAATGTCAAGAAAAACAAAAACAAAAATTGATTGGGGAATTTATTTAACAATGAGTAGTTTTACACCTAAAATGATGAGTTTACACAAAGGGTGAAAACCCAAATGAGGTTACATAATCTTTGTTTCCTCACTTACCAAAGACAACATAAATGAGTAATATGACCAAATATTTGAATAAATACATATTTATCTCATTGATTAGAATAGCTTCTTCAATCTATATATTATTTACTCAATTAATATTTTTAAACTGGAAACAATCAAACTAAGTGGCTCAATTTATTGAGTTGCATGTTTGTGTGAGAGATATATATTAAAAAAGATAAAATTCACTTTCATTAAATTATCTAAATAATTTAGTAAATTCTTACTCTAACTTAAACATGTGATACTTATCATTTACTAAATAAACATATAATTTCATCACTCAAAATATATTAATTAAACTTTTATTTGTTTGAATAAAGGATCATCTACTTATAAAGATCATCATTAATAACCCAAATCCTCATGAATGTAGGATTAAGCAATTTTAGCAAGTGAAGAAGATTAACACATCCTTACACAACCACACCCCTCAAAATTTCAAATGTAACTTTATTAACTTATAATCTGAATTAATTTATTTTAAATTTAAATCTTTTCCAAGAGAAACCCTTTAGTATCCATTACTATTGAAAAATTGGATATGTTTTACTCTATTCTAGACAACTTGAAGGAGTATTATATGTAAAACTTATTCACAATAGTTCAGCATTTATTTCTTAGTAAAATGAGCGATCAAATTAATTTTAAGACCTTTATTGTAGTTGAATGATGAGAATGAATTGATATAGCGTTATGAGAGAAACATGATCCACACAAAGATAAAGGGCTTGGTTTATATTTTATGGAATGCCATTATACATAACAAGAAGACTATTTTTATTAATTTATAATATTATTGTATAAAGTATTTCACAATTTCTTTTTTTAAAAGTACATAATTAAATAAGTTTGTATCCCTACCTTCATTCTAATGCATGTCTATTATGAAAATTCATATAAATATAAATCTTAAAATAATATGCCAGGTTATTTAAAGTTAAGAAATAAGCATAAGAAAATGACATGACTAGAATACCAAATGAAAGTAAATCAATTCAAATCACTTGAGTTGAGTATGTTATGATAAGACTACATAAATTTTGGGACTGAATTTTGGACACACCTCTACTAATGTTAAAGGTAACAAGAGAAAGTGATAGACCATCGAGACTAAAATACTTGGTAGATATCTCTTCCATCCCACTATAATGTTGATCCCTCCAATTCTCTCTATTTATCATATTTGATCTACATGAATTATTTATATTTCCTCATTTATAAATACTCTACTACCTATTTCTATTCTTCTAATAAGGTTCCATAATGACATTGTTGGAATGGATGATGATGTAACATTTTTTCAACCTTCATTTATTACAAGGTTTTTCAATGAGATTTATTTTTAGAAAAACAATTAGATATAATTTCATTTTACTCTATTATAGTTACTTGACCCTATTATTTATATTTGAGCATGATTAGAATATATTTATTTATGTTGTTAATAACATCATGTTAGTAAATTTAATACTTGTATTATTAATAATATTAAATAAGATTCTATCAAAGGAGTTGTAGTCAAGTTGTAGGCCCACTTGATTCTCATGTTGAAGGCCAAGGCTTAAATATCTCAAAGTGACATCTTAGCATTGATAGGCATGCTAAATTGGTGGTTTGAATTTTGTTGGTTGGTATGTGGTAGTCCCACATGACATTGGTGGAGTGTATTTGAGTAACAAAAAAGGGAAGTTGGAAGAGAGAAGAATTAGGAGGAGTGTACACCCTACAAGAGTTGATAGGATGTGAGAAAAAAGTGAAGTGTTCAAGATTGAGGAGCACATTGGAGGAACGTATCAAGTAGAAGAAGGTGAAGTGTTCAAGTTAGAGGAGCATGCTAGAGGAGTGTAGGAGAGAGATGGTGGAGAGATGGGGGTGGAATGAATGCTCTATAGGATGACATATGAGGTGAGAGGTAGGAAGATCATTCAAGTTGGAGGAGAATAGTTAGGAGATAAAAGATAGAACACTATCCTTGTAGGTGAAGCTAGAGGAGGTAGGATAGAGATGAGAACAACTTACTTATAAGAAATAATAAGGAAAGTGGTATCTCTATAATATTAGCAATATCCTTGTAAATTAACAAGAGTTAAATTGGTATCCCCCCATGATGTCAGGGGAGATGCATCTATTATCAATCACCACTAATCAATTTAAAAATCATATTAAACAAATTTTTATGTTATTAATTATCAATATTTGTATTCTTATCTTATTATTGAATCTTCACTCATGTGGAAATCAAGTATGAGGAGTCTATAAGCATGGGACATAACTAGTAGAACAACCTATAGGATTAATAGTTCATCTCCTCATATGCTTCTCAATAATCTCTTTTATAAATTTACTTGATAGAGGTAAAAGGGAAAAGGAAAAAATGTTGAAAGAAAACATATAAATGAAAAATAATCTACATGAGCAAATTACATATATTCACTAGATGAATTTTGATTACTTCCTTTATTAAGAAATGGAAATATGTTTTATAACCTATAGATCTATAACTTAGATAACTCAAATACATAAGAGATCACTCAAAAAATTAATAAGGCTTAAGGCTAGAAAAAATAACATCTTCTTTATATTTAAAAGGATTTTCCATGGTGATCTGTAATTAGAGGTTTACAAAAAAACTTGCAAATTAATCCTAATTACAATTTTTCCCCGATCCAGACAGAATTGCGTGATTATGTTGTTTAACCATTGAAATTACAGACTAAGTTAACTTAATCCTTTACAGAACTCAATGAAATTAACTAATTACTAAAATGTTGTAATTAGAGCTTAAATGCCAAATTGAAAATACTGGAAAGAAAATAAGAGAGAATGTAAGATAGGAGATAGAAGAATAATAAGACAGAAGATAGAAGAATCATATGCAAGTTGATAACGGAGTTCGTCCAATCAGGACTACGTCTCCGGGTCCGCTTCTCAATGTTGGACCACTTTTATTAATATCACCAAGCACCTGAAGATGCCTTCTTACAATATTCAAGCTTCAAAAACCTGCACAAAATTCCTCACAATCTCTCACTTTTACAATTTTGGTGTATAACAACACCTTGCAGTTCTTCCTCTCAAAAAGAATTCAACTCTCACAAAAGAATTATTTCTCCAAGTAGACTTGCTTATTTTCAGGCCAAAACTCTCCCCCTTTTATACAAATTTATTTGCTAATATGGGCTAAAACCATATTATTTGCAAATATACCCATATCTCCTATTACAAGAAAAAAATTCAATAATATCCTCCTTTAATAATTTTTGGAAGGATAATATCCCCTCAAAATAATTCTCTTTCCATTTGAATGGTTACGAATGGATTTATTCTCTATTATTTAGGGAATATTTTATGTAAGGTTTTATTTGACCCCTTAATTTAGGAATACTATTCCTAATATTTCCGTGTAAAGGAAAATATTCTAGGCCTCTAAAAATATGGGATAATTTAGGCCTCTAGGAAAAAGGGATTTAGCCTTATTCTAAGGCTTTGAAAAAGCAATTAAATCTTTTAGAGAAAATGGTGGGTGGTGATCCCACCATCCTCTCCTCCTTTTAAGTTTTTCCCCTAAAGACAAGGGAGACTTCCCATATAAGGTGGGATACCCCCTATTCCTTAAGTGGCATCCCACTTTAATAGGTGGTGCCCACTCTATATATTTTTTTCTTTAACAAATATGGTTTAATCCATATTTATGCCATGTCATATACTCTTGCCACGTCACCACTTGCCACAACACCATGCTGACGTCATGATGACGTCATCATTTTGACTAGTCAACTCTTTTTGTCTGCAAACTTTGACCGGCTCTATTTTGCTCATACAAACTCTATTTTCGAAACCGAATATAGTTCTGGAATCAGCACGACGAGCTCTACAACTTGGTGTCATTTTTGTCTCATTTTGAAATGATCATTTTTTTGCCTTTTTGAACACCTGATTCGCCTATTTGACCGGACCTTTGACTGCACATAACTTTTGCATACGAACTCCTTTTGAACCCGTTCAAGTTGCATCAGGACCATGTCAGCGAGCTCTGCGTGATGATGCTAGTTTCATGAGATTCTGAGATTGTGAAATTTTTAGGTTTTCCAGGATCCACCTGGATCATTCCTCCCCATTGAGAAGCTTTTGGACCTCCAAAAGGTCTATTTTATGTACAATTTGAGCTAGGGAAATGTCGCCCCACTTGCCCAGTATCATCTGTCCTTGCTGGAATTCTGAACACCTGACTCATCATAACAATAACCAAAACTGCACCGATATTGTTAAGTACATTAGCCATATACACATCCACATCCAATGTTGCCGCTACCAACCATACACTGCTGAAAAGTAGAAGGCTGAATAACAAAATTGAATTTGCAGACGAGAAAAAGAATGTACCAATATCATGCTTGTCTTTCATAACTGGAACACCCTTAGAATTAGGCATGCTCTTATGCAATGACACTTCTTCTGGTACAGACGTAAGTGCCAAATTATTGCTTGCATTAACTACCCTTTTCAAATGTCCCGTTGTCACAAAAGACTTGCCAGTCTTAATTGGATGAGAATGCACAATGTATTCAATTCCTTAAACAAGTGATACTGATTATGTTCCCTGTAGAAGATTGCTTTCCTATCATACAAGTATGGGCTACCCAACACAATCCCATAGATATCAAGTGGAACTACATCAAATTCAACCTCATCTATAAACTTAGATGTTATTGCAAATCTTAAATTGCATTGCTTAGTTACTCGCAATTTGTTATCATTGCACACCCAACCTAATGGATAAGGGTTTTTATGTGGCTTTGTTTTCAATCCCAATTGTTCAACAACTTCTTCTGAAATTAGATTAACTTGGGATCCACTATCTATTAGTGTATCAATCTTAGTGTTCTTAGAAATCACCCTTATATGAAACAATTCACATCTTTTTCTACCTTCAGGAACAACATGAATTTTTGAAGTAGAAGCACATGAAACATCAGTGACAGATTCATTACCAACAAAAGCGTTACCTTTCAAACCCACAATTGAAATCTTTGATTCATCATCAGATTCCATACCAAGGTCTTGCACAACAGCTGTGGACTTCTGCTTACCCTTTCGATCCTTGAACCACTTAGGCTTCTGATCAGGATGCAATTTCCAACACTTTGCATCTTCGTGCCCTTGCTTCTTGCAGTGTGAGCAATAAGGCTTCTCGTCCTCTTTCTTTATAGTAGCGGTTTGTTGTGATTTCTCCTTCCATTTCTTGCTGCTTTTCTGCTTACTGGAGTACAACAACAGATTGTCTTGGCTATTCTTTGAGCTTGTTTCCAAATGGATAGCTTGCACACTAACTTCATCAATGTTAGTTGGATTAAACATAAGTATAGTATGTTTCAAATTCTCACGTAATCCACCTATATACTTTAACAAAGTTTCTTGTGTGTATAAAGGAATGCCCAACATTAAAGCCCTCTTCCTAAACTCCTGTGTATATTCTTGCACACTTTGCCCTTTCTCTTGCTTTAATGATTTCCAATTCATCATTGCTTTTTGCATATGCCCTAATGGATAGAACTGTTTCTTTAATGCAGCTATAAACTCAAACCAAGAAGAAATAATTTTTCCATAACGACTTAGATCCTCCTGAGTTCTACTCTCCCACCAAATTAAAGTTGTGCCTCCTAGGCGAAGAGTAGCTAATTGGATTTTTTGAGAATCCTTAGTAAACTTTTGAACTCTACAATAAAATTCAATTTGTTTTATCCAATTATCAAGTTTTTCTGCATCTAGTTCTCCATTATAGATTGGCAAATCAAATTTAACATCAAGTTTCAACAAAGGTGAATTAACTTCAAATTTCACAGGTTGTTTCTTTTTGGAAGAGTTAGACGAAGAAGAAGATGAAGATGAAGAAGATGAGGAAGACGGGGATGGAGGTTCAGGAGGGTCACTACCACCTCCTACTCCTTTACCTTTGTCTTCTTTCAACGAGGATTCAGCTTCCTCCTTCTTTCTAGCCTTGCCTTCCTTTTTCTTCTGTCGCTCTTGTCTCTCTTGGAAAAGAACTTCCACCATAGCCTTCATTTCAAGAAATGCTTTCTGGAAAGCTTTTTCATCAAGCTCTGGAGCTTCATGTTCAGTTACCATTTCTGACATTTTTGATGGCTTTCGTTTCCTGATCTCAGGATTGAACTCTGTAAGTGCACCTTCTCCTTGCTTCAATTTCAACCTGGTTAACATTCACTTTTGCAATTTCCTGCAAAATGGGCTCTGATACCAACTTGATCTGTAATTAGAGGTTTACAAAAAAACTTGCAAATTAATCCTAATTACAATTTTTCCCCGATCCAGACAGAATTGCGTGATTATGTTGTTTAACCATTGAAATTACAGACTAAGTTAACTTAATCCTTTACAGAACTCAATGAAATTAACTAATTACTAAAATGTTGTAATTAGAGCTTAAATGCCAAATTGAAAATACTGGAAAGAAAATAAGAGAGAATGTAAGATAGGAGATAGAAGAATAATAAGACAGAAGATAGAAGAATCAATGCAAGTTGATAACGGAGTTCGTCCAATCAGGACTACGTCTCCGGTCCGCTTCTCAATGTTGGACCGCTTTTATTAATATCACCAAGCACCTGAAGATGCCTTCTTACAATATTCAAGCTTCAAAAACCTGCACAAAATTCCTCACAATCTCTCACTTTTACAATTTTGGTGTATAACAACACCTTGCAATTCTTCCTCTCAAAAAGAATTCAACTCTCACAAAAGAATTATTTCTCCAAGTAGACTTGCTTATTTTCAAGCCAAAACTCTCCCCCTTTTATACAAATTTATTTGCTAATATGGGCTAAAACCATATTATTTGCAAATATACCCATATCTCCTATTACAAGAAAAAAATTCAATAATATCCTCCTTTAATAATTTTTGGAAGGATAATATCCCCTCAAAATAATTCTCTTTCCATTTGAATGGTTACGAATGGATTTATTCTCTATTATTTAGGGAATATTTTATGTAAGGTTTTATTTGACCCCTTAATTTAGGAATACTATTCCTAATATTTCCGTGTAAAGGAAAATATTCTAGGCCTCTAAAAATATGGGATAATTTAGGCCTCTAGGAAAAAGGGATTTAGCCTTATTCTAAGGCTTTGAAAAAGCAATTAAATCTTTTAGAGAAAATGGTGGGTGGTGATCCCACCATCCTCTCCTCCTTTTAAGTTTTTCCCCTAAAGACAAGGGAGACTTCCCATATAAGGTGGGATACCCCCTATTCCTTAGGTGGCATCCCACTTTAATAGGTGGTGCCCACTTTATATATTTTTTTCTTTAACAAATATGGTTTAATCCATATTTATGCCATGTCATATACTCTTGCCACGTCACCACTTGCCACAACACTATGCTGACGTCATGACATCATCATTTTGACTAGTCAACTCTTTTTGTCTGCAAACTTTGACCGGCTCTATTTTGCTCATACAGACTCTATTTTCGAAACCGAATATAGTTCCGGAATCAGCACGACAAGCTCTACAACTTGGTGTCATTTTTGTCTCATTTTGAAATGATCATTTTTTTGCCTTTTTGAACGCCTGATTCGCCTGTTTGACTAGACCTTTGACTGCACATAACTTCTGCATACGAACTCCTTTTGAGCCCGTTCAAGTTGCATCAGGACCATGTCAGCGAGCTCTGCGTGATGATGCTAGTTTTATGAGATTCCAGATTGTGAAATTTTTAGGTTTTCCAGGATCCACCTGGATCACATGGTCACATACATTGAGTATTAGGGTCTTTCTGGACAAAACAAGGGCTATCTAAGATAAAGAAGTATTGAGAACATAATAGTTTGTATAACTCAAAAACAAATATTCAAGCATACATATTACAATCTTTAAAAATTATAAAATAAAGAGACATAAAATATTGATAGGGTTTAAGTAGCATATGCTTATGCTTGTAAAATCTATAACCTCAAAACACCTAACCTTTCTCTAATGGTGCATATTAAAATATATAACAAAGACTAAAAGAAAAAGAGAGAAATAGAAGAGTTCAAGAGAGGACAAAATAAAATGAATAATCATGATCTTTCATTAACTCCTACATGAAAGATGAAAGAATCCTATGGTAATATGTCATTGTTGCAATGAAATTTGTAACTATTCAATAAATGTTATCTTTCTTATGATTAGATTTAAATGGAGTCATTAATCTTGAAACCATTTTGTTTCGTCATATATTGCTCCTCTCTACATTTCTTGCATTTTCTCCTTCCTCTATGGTGAAAACTCAAACCTTTGTTCTTTACAACTACGTCTTCCTTCTTTTCTTCTCTTTGATTTTAGGAAAAACTTTATGTTATTGGAGCTTATTTTTATTTTACTCATGACATTATTTTTATAACTTACTCTCCTATTTGATCATTTATAAATTTCTCACTTTATATACAACCCCCTTTAAATTAAAATAAATCATTTGAGCTCAAAAAATATTTCTCCACTTTGAGACCCACATGAAGTTTTAACTTTTTCCCTACCTTTGATCATAAACAAAAATATCATGAACTCATAATAAGTGTTGAGCCCACTCTGTTTTTTATAATTTACCTATTTTAAAACTTATGAGATAACCTTAATATTTTTCTATCATATTTAAATATTTACTTGGATTGTAAAGTATTGGGATTCTCTATTTTATTTATTTTCTTTTAAATTAAAATGTGATATTGATTTTTTTTATATTCTTACCTTTGATTAATACTTGTTAGGCCCCACTTCTCCACCTCACTATTTCTTAGGTCAATGACAAACCTCCCAAATAATATATGAGAAAGTATGTTTTACTCTTGTGTGCATAGTTTATCTCAAACGAAATGGATGGTTCACACATCTTTGATTTGACACTTTACTACTTTTGTGTGGCCCACCTTCCACCAAACTCTCAATAGCCAATTATATGCATTTAATTTTTTTCCATAGCCAAGTTCATTTATATAATTTACATAAGAAAGGTCAAAGGGCTAGTACACTCTTTTTTTTGATACGCAAGGATATGATTTGTATTAAAGTTTAAAGAAAAGATACAATACGTCTACATAGCAGGAAAACCATCGAACCTCCATGGAACCTAGACCTACCAACCCGAGAACATGCTACGACCAACACAAAATTGTAGTCCCACTGCATAACTCAAAAACCAGCATTGATTTATAACATTTTAAAACAAAAAGATTCATACACTGAGGTTGAACCTCACAGGAAACCATTTAATTATGTAAATGAGGTAGAATCTTCCTCCCATTCCAGACCCTCCTCTGTCACTAGCCCCTGTTTTCTTTTCAGAAATTCAATCGCCATTGCCGAGGTCATCCTGTGCCTAATGAGCTCTGGCCCCTTTAAGTCTAAAAGAAAAGGATATACCTTTACTGCCTCATCCATTTCCCAAAGGAGCTCCAGGTCAGAGGGACGCGGGATTCCTCTACCCACGAAGGCCGCTTTCAGTGTCTTCTCCAACTCTCCTAACAGGTCGTCGTGAAAAAGATTCACCATCAATTCCTTTGCCTCCACCTTAGACACTTCCAAGTCCAACATGACGGCCAAGAACCGTAAAGAAATGTGTGCATTATCCCTCGCAAATTCCTTTCTATCCAAGTGGCCCTTTCCTAAAATCATTTTGACTGCTACCATGATCAAAGGATCATCCTCAAGCAGAATTCTTTTCAGCCTTTGGTCAGTTACCTCCCTAAATGTTATTTGTCTCTCCATCACCACCAACGAAATAGGAGTGTCGACGCCAAAGCTTTCCAACCCCTCCGTTGAGATGGAAATGATGAATTTTGATCTTCTCATCTTTGCCATTAGCTGCCCTCAAGTTGAAAACTCCCTGCATAGAGACAACCAACAAAACAAGTTTCGAAAACCATACGGAGAAAAAGCCATCGTCCGTCCACATTTAAAAGGCCCGCATACAGCGAGGCCGAACCAATGCACACGATCCTAAAATGATGTCGACGCAAGGCAATCTGTCCTTGCAATAAAATTTTGTCCTGCAACCACAAGCCTTAAGTCGGCAATCACCTCGTGAGGATCAACTTCTGCCACTCGACCGATTTGCATAATCTTACATGATGACCGTACTTTACATGTCACTTTGTTTAACCTTGGCATCATGAATCATTAAGACATCAGACACCTCCAAGATCTTCCCTAATTTTGGCGGACTTCCCATTCTTTAAGCGCTTACTGCCAATGTTCCCTTGACACCTTGGATTATCACTGGCAATAAGTGAGGTGATGTGGCCTTGCCACAATACTGCCAACTTGCGCTCCCCAGTCGGCACCCCAGTTTCCACTCCCATCACCAACTAATGATTTTACTTTTCTATTCCATCAGGCTCATGAATAAGTGGGAGAAGGAACGTGACGGGGGGGTACCCTACCACCCACAAAAAACATTCACTCTTTAGTGCTTTCTTTAAAGCCAGGTCCAATTACACCCTTATTTGACAGGGATTCAGCTTATGTGTTACCTTTCCTTAGCATGTGGTTGAGCATCACTTGTTCAAAGTTCCCTAATTGCTCTAGTGCAACTTCCAAATAAACCCCTAACCTCTAGTTATGAATTTTTCTGGTCCTAAGAGCATTTATGACCAAAGATGAGTCACCTACTACCAAATTTTTAATTTCCAACTCCTTACAAAAATTCAATCCGAGCAGGAGAGCTTGGAATTCAGCTGCATTATTTGTTCCTTCCACAAGGGGCTGGGCCAATCTCCCCAAAATCAAACCTGAGGAAGTTCTTACTATGCAACCGACCCCCAACGGCCTTGGATTCCCTTTAGAAGCATCATCAAAATTCAATTTGGTCCAACCCTGCTCAGGGGGAATCCACTGAGTTTTATTGCACTGTTCAGACGATGTCGTGTTTCCTGTTCCACCAAAAGGAGGGGCTTTAATTCCAAACCATTGTTTCATGATCCAAGCATCCCATTTTGTGAAATTTATTTTCTTTGGCATGTCCGCCGACCGTGCATTGAAAATTTCTACAATGCTCGCCTCAATATTACATTGAAGCCTTGGGATCGACAACTCCTTATCCTGAAAAAGACGTTTGTTTCTCTCCTTCCACACTTCCCAGATTAAAATTGAAGGGCTCATCTTCCATAAATCCCCGAAGATGGTGTTCTGATAGCAACTTGGCCAAGTGTTTAGACATTCTAATAAGGTGTTGGGGAAGACAATTAACCAATGCAACTTTGTGCACAACCAGCACCACATCTGATGAGTGAACTTACAATTTAAGAGAAAATGATCAACTGTTTCCTCAGCCTCTTGACAAAGTAGGCATCTAGACGGGCCGTGATAACCCATTTTGATAAACCTATCTCCTGTAAGAATTCTTCACTGTGCTACTGCCCATGTGAAAATCCCTACTTTTGGGAGACATGCTTTATTCCAACAAAGGTTTCGAGGGATCACCGAACTTTCTTCTCCTGAAGATGATAGGATATTGTATCCTATCTTGGCTGAGTAAGTCCCATTTGGAGAAGCATCCCATCGTAAGCGATCTCTCCCCTTCCTGCCCCAAATCCTTCATTTTGATAATGTATTCTCAAAGGCTTTGACTTCCTGGACTTCAAGATCCAGACTTCTCACCGATTTCCACCTAAGATAAACTTCAACTGGGGCTTCCAGGCGATCTATATAATCGCTGACTTTCGAACCCCAAATTTGTTTTGTCTTCTCTTTTACTCTTGAGAGCTTTGGGTTGTCTGCCAGTACTAGGTGACCTTCCCAGGAATCTTCCCAGAACATAGCCTCTTTTCCATCCTTTACTTCCCAAGTGAGAAAGTCCGTGATAAGATCTCTAGAATTTTTAATGAAATTCCATATTCTAGACCCATTTGGAAAGGATTTTGCTACCAAGAAGCAATAAGGGTCCGCTTCCAGATATTTTGCTTTGACGATCTTCACCCATTTGAGGTTAGGGCATGAATGAACAGTCCAAGTAATTTTTCCCCCAATGCCTTGTTTTGTCGGAGAACGTTCCTCAAACCAGCACCATCTCTCTCCCGCTTCTCACAAACCTTCTGCCATTTTATAAGAGAAATTTTCTTTTGTTTTGAAGTGCCTTTCCAGAAAAAGTCCTTTATTACCCAGTTCAGATCTTTGCTCGCACCTATTGAAAGCTGCAAGCAGGACATCATATAGATGGGAAGTGCTAAAAGGACAGATTTCAACATAGTTAATCTCCCTGACCAGGACAACCACCTGTTTTTCCATGAGGATATTCGATCCTTACAACGAACCACTAAAGAGCTCCAAACACTATTACTTTTAATGCCCTTATCCAATGGGAGTCCCAGACATTTACATGGCAGTTGGCCCCTCTTGAATCCTAAAATCCGCAAAATTTGAAGTTCACAGGGACAATTTGAGTTAAAGAAGAAGACCTCAGATTTAGCCTTACTTACCTCCTACCCAGAAGCCCGGAAATAGTCTTCTAGCATGCTTTTTAATCTTTGTGCTTCCTATTGCCCAATTTTTCTCCTACGGGCTAAATCGGTTGGGAAATCTATGTTTCAGAGGTGTTCATGAAGGCTAATGGGGACATTTGCATCATACAGAGGGTCTCCATCTTACATTTCACAAGGAGCTCAGTTGAAAGCCCCGCCTCAGTCAGATTTGGCATAAAATCCATTAGAGAAGAAAGTCGGCAAGACCCTCTCGTTGTCTTGCCGACTAGCAGTGCGTTCCATTTAGCTGAGTGCGCCAGTCACTAGGACTTCTGGGTCGCCATGAGTCTTCATGTATCTCCTTGACAAGAAAAGAGCGACTAACGGAGGGTCTCGGCAAAAGTTGGGGCTCTCGCTGTGATGTTTCGGCGACTAGCAAGGGTCATGCCAACTTCGGTTCACCAGGGAGCTCTCGGCATAAAGTTATTCCTTCGGCGAAGGGTCTGCCCGAGGAAATGATGTCTCACCAAAACAGAATGCCTTCGCTAGGAATGGAGAGCTCGATATGACATCTCGGCGACCAAACGAGGGTCTTGCCGAAGTGGAATGGCTTCGATATAATGTTGCGACTTCGGAAAGAAGTCTTCCCGACCGATGGGAGTCACGCCGAAATGATTAGCTCAGGGAGATCGGTTTGTGTTTGATAGGACCTCTTGGCGACTAAAGAAGTCTCAGCAAGAGGAGACATCATCAGTGAAAAGACTGGCTGAAAGATGCGAGTTCAGGGAGACCAGAATGCGCTTGGTGAAAGGTCTCGGCGACAGGATGAAAGCTCGGCGAATGGTGATGTTTTTCGGGGAGATGTCTCTCTGACCGAGGGTGGTCTCGCCAAAACAAAAGGGGGCTTGATGTAGTTTTTTTCCTTTGCCGTGAGGTCTTGTCGACCGTTGAGGGTCTCGCCGAAGGAGTTTGGAGCTCGGGGAAAAAGAGGTGTCATCGTTGTGATGTCCCAGCGACCAAGCGGAGTCTCCCCGAAATGAAAGGAGTTCACCGAAGAAAAGGGAATTCGACATGATGTCTCAGCGAAGGAATTGTGTCTTGCCGATGGTTTCAGGAATATCGGTATGACTTTTGAAGCTCGATAAGAACTCTCAGTGACAGTTGTAATCTATGTCGATGGCTGCTATGAGAGCATAATCACATCAGGGAGACACAATTAGTGTCTCACCGACATGCAATTTTGATGAAGCAACATTTGGCCGTCTGGAATCTGCGTGGCATGAGCTTGATGAATCATCAGTCGATTGACTGTTTGACTCTCCCTGTCAACGAAACCAACAGAGCATAAATGGCATGGACTTTTCCTGAGACCAAAGGTGATGGAGCAGCTCGGAGATCAATGATATTGAGATCTAAATGAAAATTTTGAAGCTGTTGCAGGGGAAGTCAACCTATAGAAAGATCTCGAACAAGAGGAGTGTAGAGAGGCCATGAGTCACAGGGACAACTGGGAGGTCGGCTGATAAAGGATATTCAAGACTGAATAGCGATGCTAGACATTAAATGCAGATGTAGCTTCTTTAAAAGATCTAAGGATAGATCTTTCTGAGGACAGATATTTTGTAAGCCCTAAGGGGCCGACACTCTTTTGTATATAGGGCATTTTTTTCCTTTTGTAGGGAGTTCGGGCTTGGTACTTTTCTGCTTCTGTAACTTATAGAATTCTTTGCAGAAGAGAGGCTATGTTTTGTAGCCCATGACAGACATGTATATCAGTGTTCACCATTGAAATCAATGAGTATAAGTACTTTACCTTTTCAATCTATCTATTAAATCGTGTGCATTCGTATAATTGATGAAAATACTTGTGAAACTATATGATTCCTTGTAGTTATGTCTTATCTCAGCACCTTTCTGGAGAGCAATATGTATTTTTGCAGGTTGTGAGATGTGTTCAAAAAATGCAGTATTCTCTAGTTGTGGAGTTATTTCCTTCCTTCTAGGAGTGTAGCCATATGAACCTTTTCATGAAATGTTTATGCAGAAAACATATGTGATTGAGTTGTGTATGACTGAGCTTTTGTCATTGATTGAAACTGTGTGTTTTAACTGTGTTATATGCCTTCTTATTAAATTTGGTGCATCACCATAGAGTTAATGTTTTACGTTAGTTTTAATGTATACTTCTTCTCCCTTTCCCTTTACAAGATCAGTATTTAGGTGACACCAAAGGAAGTCGGCCTTCTTCGGAGGTTCATTTCAGCTTCAGGTGACCCATAGCCTTGAAATGATCCCATGTTTCTCCAGAAAGCTTAGTTTTCATAACTTTGCTTAGGGCGCATTTCTGGGAGATAACAGTTCTGGCACGCCCGGTGGGACAAAGAACTAACTGTGTCATTCCCTTTTGTACCATGTATTACTGCAGTTTGGTGTGTACAGCAATATTTTCTGCCTTTGGAGGCAAGTTTTTAACATACCTAGCGACTCCAAGCCTGAAGTATCTAGTTTCAGTAGTCTAAGTGTTGGTTTCATGATAGCATGTCTTACCATTCACCATTTCATGAAGGTATGGTGCCTGCATCTTTTTATCAGTCATACCCTATTGAAGATACCACTAGTTTTACTCAAAATAGCTATGTAGCAGCGGGTTACCAGCAAGCTCAATTGGCCTACCACCCACCCACCCCTACACAAGTTCAGCAGTGGCATGCTTATGCTCATCAACAACCCCAGGAGGGTTATTTTATCTCCAATCAGCAAATTTATTCTTCACATGAGCCTCAAAATTTAGATGAAATGAGTATAAAGAATATGTCTTTATATTTCCAAAAGCAGTTTGAAGAAATTGAAAATCAGCATGAGGTCAATAGGCAGCAGGAGGAGCTTGCTTATCAAGCTTATATTCATCAGCAGGAGGTTGAGACACAAAGAGGATCCCATTTAGTACAAGAATTTGAACAAAGTCAGTCTAACTCTCCTGAAGAGCAACTTTCTCAAATGCCCCAATCAGCTGCTTCCTTTTCAAATCCCTTCTTTGAAGAGGGGCTTCACTACACGAGATTCAATGTTCCAAGCTTTAAACAGAATGAAACTTTTGTCGAAAAGAAAGCAGAGGAGGAGCAACTTATTGATCAAGATAACTTAATCCTCTGGGAGAAGCTTAAGAATGTGATTCCTTTGCATTTAGCCACTAAGTGTTATCAATTGCAGCAGCAAAGGATTGAGCAGCAAGAAGACACTTGTTCCGAAGAATCCTTGACCGTTCTATCCAATCAGCAAGATCAACAAAGTAAGTCTTCTAATTCTTCAATTAAGCTCCCTAAGTTTGAAATTCCAAAATTTAGGAGTTTTCATCCTGTGCAAAAGCCTGTAGTTGAGGAAACTCAGTCCATTATCCCTCAAGAGCAGTCTTTTCAATTACAAAGTCAGCCTAGTGATAAGGTAAAAGAAGTTTTTGAGGTAGATGAAACTTTTTTGGGTATTGATACATTTGAGCGTGAAGTTCAAAATGAAAAATCAGGGTTGTTACAAGTGATTGATGAACAGGGCCAGTTAGGACAACAAAGTTCTAAACAAGAAATGACAGCAGAACATGGAGTTATGTCATATTCATCTAATGAGCTTCCTAGTTTTGCTAAACAGAGAGATGAAACCTTGATTAATTTGTTTTCTGAACTTCCTGGTTTTGATAATGAGGTTGGAAAAAGAATGTCTAAACAACCATCAGTGATAGGGTTTCAACAACAAAAAGATGAATATCTCAATGACAAGGTGTTCTTCCATCAAGATGAGCATGATCAACAAAAGTATGTCTTCAAAGATATGAGTAACCCTTTAAATATTAAAAGAAATAATTATGAAGTTGATGTAGGATATCTTATGCATGAGAAAGCTAACCATGAACTTGGAGAAGACATGTTCTCAAGTATAATAGAGGGTTTTTGTTCAGGACTTGATGTTAAGCTACCTATTTTCAAACCTGTAAAGTGTGAACATCATATAGCTGCAACAGAGCAAAAAAATTTCTTCCCTCAGGAGTGTCGTCCTGAGGAAAATAATAGTCCTCTTATCATTAAGGGGACTGGTACTGTGCAAAATGATGAGGATTTGTTTTGGGATGACCTGGAGATTTTCATTTCAAGCTTGGATTATAAACGACCTTTTAGTGAAGCGCATCAGGTAGATATCAATATATCAAATGAAAAAGAGCTTGTACCTCAAGCCCTCACTAATTTACTTGATGAGCTTCCTGATTTTATGGAGGGAAATGAAGGAAAATTTATGATACAATCCCTAATGCCAAATGTTGATCAACATACTGAGGAATATGATGGTGTTGTGTTGATCAATATGCAGAAAATCGAAGACGACCATGACTTGACAGCATTTGACCAATTTGATAGGGTGAATGAAGCGGACATTTTATTGACCTCTAGCCAATTCCTTCAAATGAGATTACCATTGTGCAAGACAAGGAAGAAGCAGATCTTCATAAGAAAATCAACATTAAGAGCAAGGAGTTTATCCTTTCCAGAGGATGCCCAATTAAAGATTTGATGGCGACTCTACTCACTTATCCATGCCAGGACAGAATGCTAGGGAGAGAAAAGTGTGCCATTGTTCCAGAAAAGGTTGATGCAATTACGACATTGGAAGAGCAGAATCTATTCACTTATCCATTTGCAAACACCAGTTTTTGCTATCAATTCGAAATGGTAAGTGAATTTATCCTTGTCTTTCCAAGTGTTCTGCAATTAGTACGAGCAAGTCATCAACTTGTGAGTCATTGTATATTGAGGAGAAAGGGAAGCTACTTCAGTCATCCTGTAAATGGTTTTGTTTGACCAGTTTCTTACTGGTTAGTGTAGGGTAGGTTTAGTTGTATTTTTTCAATTCCCTAAGTGTTGTCCCAGCGCAGTAAATAGTTTCCTCTCTGTAGTTTTCTTGTTTTCAATAAGCTTCCAAGTGTTCTAATGAGTTACAAGTGGTTACAGTCATGCGCTGATTGTTTTGATGTTTTTGGGTTTTCCTAATGACTCCATGCCCAATGGATAGGCCTAGGCTATTGGTTCTCATGTTTAGCAGGCAAACATCCAGCAAAGGTCACCAGCAATGTTGCCCAATTTTTCTCCTACGGGCTAAATCGGTTGGGAAATCTATGTTTCAGAGGTGTTCATGAAGGCCAATGGGGACATTTGCATCATACAGAGGGTCTCCATCTGACATTTCACAAGGAGCTCAGTTGAAAGCCTTGCCTTAGTCAGATTTGGCATAAAATCCATTAGAGAAGAAAGTCGGCAAGACCCTCTCGTTGTCTTGCCGACTAGCAGTGCGTTCCATTTGGCTGAGTGCGCCAGTCACTAGGACTTCCGGGTCGCCATGAGTCTTCATGTATCTCCCCGACAAGAGAAGAGCGACTAACAGAGGGTCTCGGTGAAAGTTGGGGCTCTCGCTGTGATGTTTTGGCGACTAGCAAGGGTCATGCCGACTTTGGTTCACCGGGGAGCTCTCGGCATAAAGTTATTCCTTCGGCGAAGGGTCTGCCCGAGGAAATGATGTCTCACCGAAATAGAATGCCTTCGCTAGGAAATGGAGAGCTCGATATGACATCTCGGCGACCAAACAAGGGTCTTTGCCGAAGTGGAATGGCTTCGGTATAATGTTACGACTTCAGAAAGAAGTCTTCCCGACCGATGGGAGTCACACCGAAATGATTAGCTCAGGGAGATCAGTTTGTGTTCGACGGGACCTCTTGGCGACTAAAGAAGTCTCGGCAAGAGGAGACATCATCGGTGAAAAGTCTGGATGAAAGATGTGAGTTCGGGGAGACCGAAATACGCTCGGTGAAAGGTCTGGCCGACAGGCCAAGGTCTCGACGAATGGTGATGTTTTTGGGGAGATGTCTCTCCGACCTAGGGTGGTCTCGCCAAAACAAAAGGGGGCTCGATGTAGTGTTTTGCCTTCGCCGTGAGGTCTTGTCGACCGCTGAGGGTCTTGTCGACCGTGAGGGTCTTGCCAAGGGTCTTGCTGAGGAGTTTGGGAGTTTGGAGCTCGGGGAAAAAGAGGTGTCATCGCTGTGATGTCCCAGCGACCGAGCAGAGTCTCCCCGAAATGAAAGGAGTTCGCTGAAGAAAAGGGAATTCGACATGATGTCTCAGCGAAGGAATTGTGTCTTGCCGATGGTTTCAGGAATATCGGTATGACTTTTGAAGCTCAATAAGAACTCTCGGCGATGGTTGTAAGCTATGCCGATGGCTGCTATGAGAGCATAATCGCATCAGGGAGACACGATTAGTGTCTCACCGACATGCAATTCTGATGAAGCAACATTTGGCCGTCTAGAATCTGCGTGGCATGAGCTCGACGAATCATCAGCTGATTGACTGTTTGACTCTCCCTGTCAACGAAACCAACAGAGCATAAATGGCATGGAATTTTCCTGAGACCAAAGGCGATGGAGCAGCTCGGAGATCAATGATATTGAGATCTAAATGAAAATTTTGAAGCTGTTGCAGGGGAATTCAACCTACAGAAAGATCTCGAACAAGAGGAGTGTAGAGAGGCCATGAGTCACAGGGACAGCTGGGAGGTCGGCTGATAAAGGATATTCAGGACTGAACAGCGAGGCTAGATGTTAAATGCCGATGTAGCTTCTTTAAAAGATCTAAGGATAGATCTTTCTGAGGATAGATATTTTGTAAGCCCTAAGGGGCCGACACTCTTTTGTATATAGGGCATTTTTTTCCTTTTTGTAGGGAGTTCGGACTTGGTACTTTTCTGATTCTGTAACTTATAGAGTTCTTTGCAGAAGAGAGGCTATGTTTTGTAGCTCATGACAGACATGTATATCAGTGTTCACCATTGAAATCAATGAGTATAAGTACTTTACCTTTTCAATATCTCTATTAAATCGCGTGCATTCGTATAATTGATGAAACTACTTGTGAAACTATATGATTCCTTGTAGTTATGTCTTATCTCAGCACCTTTCTGGAGAGCAATATGTATTTTTGCAGGTTGTGAGATGTGTTCAAAAAATGCAGTATTCTCTAGTTGTGGAGTTATTTCCTTCCTTCTAGGAGTGTAGCCATATGAACCTTTTCATGAAATGTTTATGCAAAAACATATGTGATTGAGTTGTGTATGACTAAGCTTTTGTCATTGATTGAAACTGTGTGTTTAAACTGTGTTATATGCCTTCTTATTAAATTTGGTGCATCACCATAGAGTTAATGTTTTACGTAAGTTTTAATGTATACTTCTTCTCCCTTTCCCTTTACAAGATCAGTAGTTAGGTGACACCAAAGGAAGCCAGCCTTCTCTGGAGGTTCATTTCAGCTTCAGGTGACCCACATCCTTGAAATGATCCCATGTTTCTCCAAAAAGCTCAATTTTCATAACTTTTCTTAGGGTGCATTTCTGGGAGATAACACTTCCATTGCTGAAGCAACATCGAACAACATTGTGTTGTTCGCGAACTGGTGATGCGTAATATTGGGTAGGCTGCTAGTTACTTGCAATCCCTCAATCCATTCAGACCTCCTTGCATTTTTTGACCGATCTCCCAAGGGCTTCATCCATTATTATGAACAAGAAAGGGGATAAAGGGTCCCCTTGTCTCAGACCTCTTGAGGCAGTAAAGTATCCCTCTGGGGATCCATTAACTAACACAGAGAAACGCGGACTAGCCACCCACCCAAAGATCCAGTCTAGCCATTCCTTTTGGAAGCCGAAGGCTTCCATTACCTTGAAGAGAAATCTCCAATTCACTTTGTCATAAGCTTTCCTCATGTACAATTTCAATAGCATTGTCGGTTTCTTCAATTTTTGAATTGAGTGAATAACTTCTTGAGCAATTATCACCCCATTCAATATTGATCTTCCATGGACGAAGCCTGTTTGTTCCTCAAATATGATAATGGGAAGAATCTTCTTCAGTCTATTGGCTAATACTTTGGCCAATATCTTATAAATCGTGTTACACAATGATATTGGGCGAAAGTCTTCCCATTAGTCTGGCTTCTCTTTCTTCGGGATGAGAGCAATTAAGGTGTTGTTTACTTCCTTTAAAACTCTTATGTTACTCCTAGAGTCTTCTATAGCTTCCCATACATCCTTTCCCAAAAAATTCCAACATTTCTGGAAGAATGCAGTCGGAAATCCATCTGGCCCAAGAGCCTTCTCTGGCTGCATCTCAAAGACTGCCTCTTTCACTTCGGCTTCAAAGAATTTAGCATTTAGAGTCTCCATTTGAGCATGGGTAATCAGCTTCGGGATGGAGTGCAAGGAAGCTGTCTGTGATTCCAAATTTGAACCCTCCCAATCATTAAACAAGTTCTGAAAATATGAGACGGTTGATTATCTGATTTCCCCCAAATCTTCCATCAAGCGGCCATCCCCATCTTTCAAGCAAGATATTATGTTAAGTTCCCTCTTGGCTTTTGTGGAGTTGTGGAAGAATTTTGAATTGTGATCCCCTTCCTTCAGCCATACCTCCCTGGATTTTTGTCTCCAATAAACCTCTTCTTTAGCCAGGATATCATTGAGTTTGTTAGAGAGGGCCTGTTCTTTCATGTAGCAGGCTTCGTCCATCCCATTATTAATTATTTCTTCAGCTAGACTGTCCAGTTCTTGCTTCGTTTGCAATTTCTCTTTAAAGATATTCTTAAAGCTCACTTTGTTCCATTGTTTGAGTTGTTGCTTCACGTATTTTAACTTTGTAACCACGTTAAACAAGCTTGATCCCCCCAGAGAGCATTCCTTCCACCATCGTTCTATCAATTCCATAACATGAGGGTCCTTAAACCACATCATTTCAAATTTAAATGGACATCGGATCGGTCCCTTCTCCCCAACTATTTGGAGTTGAACTGGAAAATGGTCAGACCCATTCCCAGATTTTATTTTGCTCTCGAGGGTAAAAGGAAAAAGACTCAAATTTCCTTTGAAGAAAAACCTATCTAGTTTTTCCACTATACTACCAAACCCTTTTCTACGGTTCGTCCATGTGTAGCAACCATTGCCTATGGGGATTTCCAATAGAGAGTTTATGTCCACAAAACTACAAAAATCCGATTGGGACTGCAGGACTTTCTCTGAGCCACCTTTCTTATCTTCTTGCCTAAGAATTGCATTAAAATCTCCTCTAATTATGTTGAATCCCTGATTCAGCCCACTCAAAACCCCATCCAATTCCATCCAGACCATCCTTTTCTGTATACTCAAAGAGGGGCCATAAACATTTATCAAATTAAAATGTAGGTTTGAGATCAGACTCCTTACCTTACACACCATCCAATGTCGACTCGAGTTCAAGGTCTCTATTAGGACTGACTGAGGTTTCCAAATAATTATTAGGCCTCCCGAAGCACCCTCCGCTTCCACCCCTATCCATTTCCACATTCTTAGCTTTCTGCCAAAATTCTCCAGGTCTGGTCCATCTAATTTTGTTTTTTGAAGAAGACAAATTTCTACTTGACTCACTTCTATGTGGCGCCTAATGAGGCTCCATTTGTTGCGGGCGTTTAAGCCCCTAACATTCCATGTTAATATTTTCATTGTTGTTTAGGAAGGGCTCCACCCTTCCCTACTTTAATCATTGAGTCAATCTTTTGCTGCCCACTAGCTTCCCCATCCCATTTTCTCTTTTCCTGATTAGGGATTTTTCCCCGCTTTTTCTGTTCCCCACAGTCTGGTGTAAGTTTGAGTAGATCCCTTCTGTGAATTCCTAATCTAGACTTGGCTGCCATTAATTCCTCCATCATCTTTCTCTTCTTGCCTGATTGCGGGCTTAACAGTTCCACCGTTTCTTCCCCTTCTGTCTCCAATATTTCCTCTAAACCTTCAGAGTCATACCCTGCCTTCGACGCTCCAGACTTTGCTTTAGCCGCCACCGCTAGTTCCACAAATTCCCTCCCCACTTCTATCAAAGAATCCAACTCCACATTCAGGCAACTGTCCTCCAGAAGTTCTAGAGTCTCAGAGATTTTCTCATCTAAATCCGCAAGCTGATCCTCCTTTTCCGCCTATTCCTCCTGAAACTCCTCCCTCTTGATTGTTTTGTTCTCTGGCAATGGACTTGGTGAGCCATTCTGAGAGACGTCCATCAAAGGTTTCCCATTGTCCAAGTCCCTTTTTGTAGAGACCCTCATCTTCTTAGGTTGCGGCTTTGGCACCCCTTCTTTAGGAGCGGAATGAGGGTTTATGGTTTCGGTGAAAGTTCTAACTGGCATTCTGGGGGGCTCCACTGGGACATCCAGAGAGCTGGATTTCCCTGCCTCTTCGTTGGATTTCCTACAGCCCAAAGATCGCACCAAATTGTTGCGCATTAGGGAATCACACTCCAACTTTTGAACCCAACTTCCGTAGTCTGTTAAAAGTTCAATCTCACACCATATTTTCCTATCTGGTTTATTATCCACACATATGCGCACATAGGTTTGATTTTTCTTTGTCGTCTTCCTTTCCTCTGCACATACAAATGTTCCCAATTGATTACCTATTTCCTCTAATATGGATGAGGCCCAATATTCCTGAGGAAGATTGGGTAAACTGTACCATTCTTGTAAAGTTTACATCTCGTGATTAGCCGGGTCAAAACCCACTGTCCATTGCCTTAAATAAAAACCACACCCTTCTAGTACCCAAACACCTTTAACTATTTCATCTCTTATTTTCCTAGAGGGACAAATTACCAGGAAGAAGTCATTTTGGAGCATTTTAAACTGCAACTCAAAGCCCCAATGTTCTTTCCACCACTTAACCAGATAGTCCCAGTTAAGATCCATACCATACCATTTCCCAAGCAAGCCTAGTTGTTCTAATCGCAAAACTTCCACTTGCAATTTCAAAGAGTTGATTACTATTTTGGTTCTTCCGCCATTTGACTCATTGAATGAAAGTGTACCATGGTGTCCCCTATCCCCATCTGAGGTTTCTTCCCATTCTTCCTCCCATTCCTTCAAGGGTGAATTTTTTTGCCAAACCATTCCACCATTCCCATTTCTACGATTAGGGTTTCTTCTGGGACCCTGTCTGCCCAACCAGGGAAGATCAGGATGGTCTCTTTTACCATCATTATGTTGCCAAGGTCTGCGAAAAGCTTCATTTCTGTACTATTTGTTCTTACGCCGCCCTCGAGAAGAACTTTCGCCTCTATTCATGCGAAAATTCCCATGAGCCTGGTCCTCTTGAAAGCGACCATTCTGAGCACTATTCTGAGGGCGGGCCCATCTTTCTTTCTTCCAGACATGCTCGAAATTCCCTCTCCTGTTCCCTCTGGGTCCCTTGTATCCTCTTCCTCCACGCCTGAGTTCATCCGACCGTTACTTTCCTCTATGACCGTTGCAGAGCTCATTCGCCATTTTTCCTTTTTTTCTTCGGCTTTGTAAGAAGACCCAAAGGGCTAGTACACTCTTGGTCTCACAATATTTGAAATAATTTTGTAGGATTGTGCCATATGGTTGATGTGTTTAGAATCTATAGTTGTTGGGTGATGTGTTGTTGAGTTTTTCTTGAAAATTAAATGTATTTCCATATTATATTAATATGTTACTTTTGGATTTGTTTGAATGCCTAAATAACCTTTATTCCTCAATAGCCACCTTGTTATACATGAAGGTCATGCTATGTTTATTTCTTTCCATGTTAAAATCAAATAATTTTGGTTACTACTATTAAATTCCCATGTCATGTCGGCAATTAGGAATGTCATGTTGGATTGCCTCATTTCATTGACTTACTAGGCTCATTTAGGTATTCAATATTTCAATGTTATTATTTCTTATGTGGTGCTCTATTCAAATCTTCATATTACCTTTATCGTGTTGGAGCTTATTTTTCATATGCCAAGCTAGTGATTTCTTCCATGCCATTATCTATATTGCAATACCCAATGCCTCTCAAAAATAAATGTGGGTTTTTACATTATTGCACAACTTATGGGTTTTTATATACCATTTTAATATACTATTCCAATTTAAATGGAATTACTTGTGTTCATGCATATGATCATATAATTATGCCAAATATGATTTACCAAGTATGTTTTCATAGGATCATGCTTGCACAAGTTGTTAAAATTAGATGTCATGTTGGATATGTTCATTCATTTTCCTTAGCTTCTTTGTGAAGGTTGGTTCCATTCCATATTGACTATGCTAATTTCTTTTAATTTGTAATTTTATGTGATCATTACGAACATTTGATATTTTCATTTGATTTTGTTGTGTCTATATCATTCTTCATGATAGCTGCATCTTTGATTGCACTAGATTTAGTGGCTTGTATCTTAGGAAATATCACCATGTTGAGTTTAATACTATCTCATTTTTAAATTTAACAAAACTAATTATGAATTATAGTGCAATAAATTACACTATATTGATATGAAAATATAAAAAAATTATCAATCTTAATAATATCAAAGTATTATGGCATAACAATTATAATTAAAATATCACAATATTACTATATTATAATTATATATATGTGGATATTTGTGGCTATAAATATCAAATGTCTATATTTAAAATATATAATGTCCACATTATAAAAATATTAAAATATATCACAATATTACAAGGCTTGTGCCTACTCAATACCATCCTTCAAAAGCTAGACACCTCTAAAATATGATCTCTAATTATTAAAGATACCAATTTAATTAAAAACACATCACGGTACCTTGGAAATTGTCACTACATTAGGTGTTAAGATGATACCATCCTTGGAAGTGAACCTTTAAGCTTTCAAATGTTAAGGGATCATCTATTGTCTATGAAACAACTTGGCTTACAAAAACTTGATCATCTCATTGATTGGGAAGGAAATCACCCTAAATGGTCTCATATGAGTGCATTTTCTAAGGAGCAATAGAGAGAATATGGGGAAATCAAGAGAAATTCATGTGCATTATCCCTATAGATCTAAACAATAAAGACAAATTACTTTGGGATAAGATATGATCCATGGGAAGCTACATGGTCTAGGTTGGTGCTCACTTTATCCTTGAATGGAAACCTCTCAATTACATTTTAGATAATATATATGATCTTTTAGTATCACACCAAAAATCAAAATGTTTAGTGACTTGTTCTATAGAACAAGATTATTAGTGGTGAAAATCTCATAAAAGAGACATCTTGGGACCTAATATTTGCTTCAAAATTTTCAAAGCTTATGAAAACCAATGTTAATATAGTTTTATTATGAGGTTTGACCTCTTCTATTTGGATCTCTCCCTCTCTCTCCCTCTCTTAACTTTTAAATTGAAATATGCCCCTTAATTTTTTCTTGGATTTTCACAACACAAACCAGCACTACACCAATTGATTAGCGTTAGTTTCCAAAAGATAAACAAGCCAAATGAACTCAATGCCAAGAATGTTCACCAAGATCCTTTAGAAGGCGAGGTGATAGCATATGGTGGAGGAAACTAAGCAACAACTGAAAATGGAATTACAACTGAAATCAAGTAGAAGGTGATCCAACCATAGGAGATTCCACGCTACCACTTAAACAGTGGGGGGAAAACATTACAATTCAAAACAATTCATCCGCTTAGCGGGCATCCACTCATTAGTGGGAATTCACCACTTGAACAATGGGTGAGAGATGTACATACAACATTAATTTCCTCCACATTGGCGATAAACCATCCAGGGGTTAAAGTGTTTGCATTAGAATTCACAAGTAAATGCAGTAATAACAATGATTGGATTAGTACTACTAATTCACAGCCTTACAATGAAACAAATCTGCAATTTACAAGTGTTACAATGATAAAACCAATGCAAATAATTGAAGGATGATTCTTCCAACTTCTAACCTCTCAAATACTGAATTACAAGCCACATTCTGAACTTATGGAAATATGATAACAATAACCAACAAACTGAAAATGTCTAACCAACAAACTATAAACAACTAAAATGCTCACAACACTTTCAACATACCTCCAAATGATCTGAAATGAATTGCAAATTCATATTAGAAGGAAGGTGCCCAACTCCTAACTAATAAATTGCATCAAAAGCTCAACAATTAATTGTGCACGAATCCCAAGACACCTCCAACATGGTACAACCTCCCAAGAGGGGCGAACTTCAATAAAAAATTGGAGACTTTGAATTAAAATCTGCAAATGCATAAGTAGGGTCGCCTCTAGCATAGGAATCAATAGAACCAATACCCATAAGCTAAATAAATTCACACAAAAAGTTGTAAATGAAAACTTGATTCAACCTGTCATAAACCAACAAACACAAAACTGATAAAAATCACCAATTCCTTCACTTTGATGCTCAATATGCACTTCTGAATGAAGCACACTCCCAATAGACCATCTAGGGAACCACAGTTTCAGGCCCGAAGAATGGAGCAAATTTGCTAAGCTTTCCCTTAGCTGGATTCTGGATTTCAAACCAGCAGCATAACTTTACACAATATTTTCCAAAGATGAGAATGAATGAGCAAGGCCTCAATAAATAAGCTTCAAATGGAAAATGAAACATTCTGAATTCCAAGAAGTCAAATCACTTCAACTTCCAAAAGGGATGCCACTTCAACCATTCACTTTATTTTGAAATAATAAATATTATTCATCTTCCCTTTTTGGCGTCCATTTCAAAATGCAACAATAAAGCATTTATTAAATCAATAAATGCTCAACTTGACCCCTTAATGTCCCCTCTTTAAAACAACTTGAAGTCATCAAGACTAGGCGTGGGGTACAACTTAAAAACATGAAATTGACTAAGTATAAAACTCAGTCCAAGGAGATAACCAAAACCAACACCAATAATGAAACTGACGGATTGCCAAAAATAACATGATGACCTGAGCTGAACTACTGATGATTCTACTGCCAAAATTAGACTTACTAAAAATAGCCAATGCCAAAAATAGTAAGTTCACCTCAAAATCAATAGAAAGTTGAACTGAGCTGGAAGTAAGACTTACTGAAAGTGGAAACCCTAAATTTGCACATCTGAGTAGCCTACAAATTTTCAGAAATAGGCTAAATCCAAATGAAGAGCGTAGGGCTAAATTGGGGACATTACAGTCCGCCCTTCCCAAAATTGCTTGTCCTCAAGTAATGCCTCCACTCTCCAAGAAAACAACTTGATCCTTACTATGCCAAGTAGGATCCCAGGGTCCCAAATACATCTTTGTAAAGACCCACCATGTTGATGTTGCACCACTCTGATCACACAAACATAACCAATATCCCAAGACTGCTTTGTCCTCCCTCCAATCATGTCACTTAATCTAACAATCCCGAAAAAACTGAAATCATAATCTTGCAACATCTCATGTCCTGAAAACTCTAAGGAGTTAAAATTTGCAATGTCAATGTCAATCACCATTCTGAGAACAAAGAAGAATAACCTAAACAATTCAAAAATATTCTCATCAACATAACTCCTCAAAGCGTCAAACCAAATCACAACAAATGTGACTCCATCATAGCTATTTGCAAAGGGAAAAACAACTCTTTGCAAAGTCATAGCAACTGCATCCTCAAAGCTCCTCAAGGATGTATAATGCCTCCTCTGATTAATTATGACATATTCAAGAAAATCTCTGAAAATTTCCACCAATCTCTCCCCCAAAGTCTCAAAAAGTTGAACCAAATCAAGCAAAGGTTCGCTGCCCCAGACACTAGTGCAAGAGATTGAACAAAGATGATCACTGGAAAAGAATTTGAACATCATCCAAAATTGATCTGAATCACAATGAAACATCATTTCCCACTTTAGAGGCCATAAACCCTCATTGAAAAGAGATTGTGAAGAGAAAAAATGAGTGTACCAGCTGCCCATCAAATCTGAAATAAACCAATTAAAGTATGTTTTAAGAAAATCAGCATACAAGGAGTTGAATAGTTGCTGCAACTTTGGAAATCAGCGTTCATAATATGACAACTATTCATGCCCAAGGATGGAAACATTCCCTCTAGGAACTCCAACCCATTATTAAACCATCTTTTGTTCGAAGCATCTCTCCAATCCATCAATGGATGAACCAAAGGAACCATCAAATGTTTGGTAAAAATGGGGGCAACATCAAAGACTCTGAAAATTGGATCCTTATCTCTCCAAACCACCAATAGATGAGAAAAAGGAACCATCGAATGGCTGGTAAGGATGGGAACAACATCAAAGAAACTAAAAATAGAATCCTTGTCTTTCCAAAGATTCCTCTTTCTACTTATAACAATCTCCATCAAGCCACGCTGAGGATTCCAAACATGGATACCCAACTGAAAATGTTGTCCAATGCACTAGAAAGAGTACACAACACTTCTCCAAGTGCTAATCAAAGAAAAATGCAAATTCAAGAAGTTAGTGTCTTCTTTGATAAACCCATGTAGCCCATCCATGAAAACATCAACATCAATGGAGCACATAATAAATTTTGTCCTCAATTCCCATTCCCTCAAAGGACTAGGATGAGCCAAAACATCACTCAACCCAAGAGACGGATTGTCAAGAAAGTAAATAATCTATTTTGGTCCATCTTTCTCCCAAACTTCAAGAGTAATAAGTCTAGAAACTTCACTCTTTACTGCTGCAATGGAGTGACGAGCAACTACCAAGACTTGTTTTATTGACGCCTTGAAGCCAACGATGAAGAAATCTCCTTGAGTCCACACTTCCCTTGTGAAGACTTCATCCTTGAATCCACTTATGCTTTCATTATCAAAAGGCCCTGGAGATTACTACTCATAAAACATGGCACACCCTTATAGAAATTATCTATCACCTTATGATTAACCAAATCATGTGAAGATAATGGGTTGTTGTTCTCAACAATACTTTCTTCATCCCTTTCATTGGTGTCTTCATAGAATTCAAGCTCAACTTTTTCAACTTGTGGATGCCCACCATTAGTTGCCGACCCACAAAGTGTAGCATGTTGAATACCACATTCATTATCCATCAAATCATCTGTCTCATAGCTGCAAACTATCCCTTCTTGTGGCAAAGTCTCTCCCCAACTCAAGTGTTCACACTCTTGATGCACTTTCCAATCACCATCAACATATGGGATCACCTTGGTATTTTGCAATGTTTCATCATTATGGAGTTCATTTATTCCTTCATCTATTTGCTTGATCTCCATAATCCTTGTATTAGCTTCTTGTTCCTTAAGTGTGGTTGCAATCGGTGATTGATTTTCTGCTTTGCACAATGAATGATGAGCTAAAATAAGATCAAGGAAAAGCCTATCCATCTCTTCCTCCTTCTCTTGGTAGGCATCATAGGTCTCCTCTGCAAACTTAATAGCATGATCCTTATCTAAGAGCAAGTGCAAATAATCTGACTTTATGGATTCCAATGCCTCTTTGATAGATTGCATCTTGGAAAGAGATTCTCCATCTTTAACTACATTTAGTTTCTCTTCAAATTGAAACTTCCAGCAGAGTTCTTCAATGAAGTGGTATGTGCTATCAAATCTTGATAACACTTTAACAATCTTCTCTTCTGAAACCAATAAATTATCCTTCAAATTTTGCAGCTCTTTAGGCCCTTGATCATAATCAACAAAGAGGCTTTTCTCTTCAAACATCAACTTTTCTGATTTGTTTTCATTGGCAAGATTTTCAAAATCAGCTTCTTTACTAATCTCTTCATTGCATAACTCCTTAATAGAAGGCCTACCAGCAACTTCTTCAAGCAAATTAGTATTCCCATCTTTACCTTTCAAGTTCTCGTACTCTTCTTGTGTGTCAATCTAAAAGGCACCCAAACCATTTTTTGACTTTAAAACATTCTTCTTTTCAACATAAGAATTCATGTTCTCATTCGCCTTTGCTACAACTTCTCATTCAAAGATCACTTCATTACTTGCAATGCAAACTAATTTTTGAACTTCATCAGGATCAAAGGGGAATTTATCCCACTCTGGTTCTTTATCATACCTTGGTGACATCAAGTCCAGATCCCAAGTGTGAAAAGTTTGATTGTAATGATCAACAGGAAAGAAATCATCATGCTCCTCTTAGATTGTTGACTCTTTGAATGAATCACTTCCCATTCCACTTAAACTGAAATCTTCATCTATAGCTTCCTCCACATGCGTAGTTTGATATTCAAACCCACTACCACCCAAGTCACTATAATTGTATTGAAATAAAGAATCATCAAAGTTGGCTGCTTTGAATATTTTATCATTCTTTTCTTCAATGGAATTATCATGAGTAGATGTGTTGCTGATTTTATCATTAGCATCCACATACATACCAAAGAAGTCTTCTTGGTCACTTGTCATAATTTCTTCACATGGAATCCTTTGGAAATTTGGGTCAGCAACAAGTGGAGAATTTTCCATCACCAAATCTTCAACATGATTCAATTTGAACTCAACCGAATCATCATAAACATTATCAACATGAAGGTGGTCATAGGCTGATTCAATGAAACCACTAGCATTTCCTTCAATTTGTTCTTCTTTAGCGAACTCAACCCGAACACTGGTACAATTGGAATCTTCTATGAAGTCATTTGTCTCAAGCTCTTCATTGGATGAATCCTCATTAGGACTCAAGATTGTTGTTATGCTCTTTTTACCAAAACAATCTTCAATATTTCCCATCTCATGCAAGTCTATGGGTGTACTTTGGGACTCCAACTTAATCTCCTCATTTTCCAAGGTATCTCCATCAAGCACCCTATCATTTTGAGGCAAAATGTGCACCTTGCTTGTGTCTTCTTCAACACTAGTTGACTAATTTTCCATTTCAATTTTCTTACATGTAGGCTGCAAGCCACAAATAGATACTTTTGCTTCTTCCTTTTTTGATTCTTCAACCATGGCAAGTTTTGCTTCTCTTTTAATTTTTTTCTTGATGTAGTTGACCACACCCAATTTTCCAAGTTTCACAGCTACCACACAATTCAAATATGTGTCAAAAGACACATTGTTCTTAAACTCATTTGTCATGCTCTGATATTCTACATGGAATACGAAAGCATCATGTTCACATTCCCTCCTAAACTATTCAACATATCTAATGAAGTCCATTGTGGCAACACTAATTTTTCTATTCTCCCAACAAGATGGCAGGAAATTTTGCTCTAATACCACCGAAATATGCCTCTTATTTTTTCTTGGATTTTCACAACACAAACCATCACTACGCCGATTGATTAGCATTAGTTTCCAAAAGATAAACAAGCCAAATGAACTCAACACAAAGAATGTTCACCAAGATCCTTTAGAAGGCGAGGTGATAGAACATGGCAGAGGAAACTAAGCAACAACTGAAAATGGAATTACAACTGAATGCAAGTAGGCGGTGATCCAGCCATAGGAGATTCCACGCTACCACTTAAACAGTGGGGGGAAAACTTTATAATTCAAAACAATTCATCCGCTTAGCGGGCATCCACTCATTAGTGGGAATTCGCCACTTGAACAGTGGGTGAGAGATGTACATACAACATTAATTTCCTCCACATTGGCGGTAAACCATCTAGGGGTTAAAGTGTTTGCATTAGAATTCACAAGTAAATGCAGTAACAACAATGACTGGATTAGTACTACTAATTCACAGCCTTACAATGAAACAAAACTACAATTTACAAGTGTTACAATGATAAAACCAATGCAAATAATGGAAGGATGATTCTTCCAACTTCTGAACCTCTCAAATACTGAATTACAAGCCAAATTCTGAACTTATGGAAATCTGATAACAATAACTAGCAAACTGTAAACCACTAAAATGCTCACAACACTTTCAACATACATCCAAATGCTTTGAAATGAATTGCAAATGCATATGAGGAGGAAGGTTGTGATGTCCCGATGCGGGCCCCTATCGGAAGGTGACGTAGGTTTGTCTGAGCGGTTTGCCAAGCCATGTGTCTGGGGTCTTCGACGGGAGTACCTATCTTGGGGATGCCCCCTTAACGCTAAGAGGGGTGTTGTTCACTACTAGTCCGGGCTTTTGGTGGAACGGTAACTAACTTGGTATAGCGTTAAGGGGGCATCCCCAGGATAGGTACTCCCGCCGAAGACCCCGGACACATGGCTGGGAAAACTGCTCAGATAGACCTACGTCACCTTCCGATAGGGGCCTGCATCGGGACATCACACCTACGTCACCTTCCGATAGGGGCCCACATCGGGAAATCACAGCCCACCACGCTCCGCGAGTCTCGACCTCGAGACCTCTAGCTCTGATACCAAGTTAGTTACCATTGCACCAAAAGCCCGGACTAGTAGTGAATGACACTCCTCTTAGCGTTAAGGGGGCATCCCCAGGATAGGTACTCCCGCCGAAGACCCCAGACACATGGCTGGGCAAACCGCTCGGACAGACCTACGTCACCTTCCGATAGGGGCCCGCATCGGGACATCACAAAGGATCCCAACTCCTAACCAATAAATTGTGTGAAAAGCTCAACAATTAATTATGCACGAATCCCAAGACACCTCCAGCATGGTATGACCTCCCAAGAGGGGTGAACTTCAATAAAAAAATTGGAGCCTTTGAATTAAAATCTGCAAATACATAAGTAGGGTCACCTCTAGCATAGGAATCAATAGAACCAATACCCGTAAGCTAAATAAATTCACACCAAAAGCTGTAAATGAAAACTTGATTCAACCTGTCATAAACCAGCAAACACAAAACTGATAAAAATCACCAATTCATTCACTTTGATGCTCAATATGCACTTCTGAATGAAGCACACTCCCAATAGACTGTCTAGGGAACCATAGTTTCAGGCCCGAAGAATGGAGTAAATTTGCTAAGCTTTCCCTTAGCCGGATTCTGGATTTCAAACCAATAGCATAACTTTACAATATTTTTGAAAGATGAGAATGAATGAGCAAGGCCTCAATAAATAAGCTTCAAATGGCAAATGAAACATTCTAAATTCCAAGAAGTCGAATCACTTCAGCTTCCAAAAGGGACACCACTTCAACCATTCACTTTATTTTGAAATAATAAAATATTATTCATCTTCCCTTTTTGGCATCCATTTCAAAATGCAACAATAAAGCATTTATTAAATCAATAAATGCTCAACTTGACCCCTTAATGTCCCCTCTTTAAAAAAACTTGAAGTCATCAAACCTAGGCATGGGGCACAACTTAAAAACATGAAATTGACTAAGTATAAAACTCAGTCCAAGGAGATAACAAAAACCAACGACAATACTGAAACTAATGGATTGCCAAAAATAGCATGATGACCTGAGCTAAACCGCTGATGATGCCACTGCCAAAATTAGACTTACTAAAAATAACCAATGCCAAAAATAGTAAGTTCACCTCAAAACCAATAGAAAGTTGAACTGAGTTGGAAGCAAGACTTACTGAAAGTGGAAACCCTAAATTTGCACATCTGAGTAGCCTACATATTTCGGGAAATAGGCTAAATCCAAATGAAAAGTGTAGGGCTAAATTGGGGACATTATATAAATCCACTTTTAAAATAGTATAAAATTAAAAATTTGCACACAACATTGAAATTCATGTTGTAACATCTCAAAGGTAAGCCTTACCTTTCTTTTCCATGTGGTTCATTTCAAATGACAAGAATAAAAAATATTTGAAGACATTAATTCCTCAAATGACACTAAATTTTTTAGTATTCAACATGTTATGAGAGAAAATGTTAAATCATGCTTCAAGAAAAAATAAACTTGATTGTGTTATCCAAGACATAAATCTATTTTCTTCAAAAATGAAACTTAGATGTTTTTATCAATGACTCTTCAACTATCTTTACCCATTAAAAAAAGATTTTAGCTACCATACTCTCTTTTTTAATGATGCCTTAAAATCCAACCCTGGTATTCCCACTACTTGTGGTGTGTTTTGGTTTAGACCTTAGCTTAAGCTTGTGGATTTCCATATGAACCTTGGATAGGCCTCAAATAATGTTGCTACATTTCTAGGTTACAAATAAAAGCTTCTTCTTCTTGCCAAAAATATCAAGAATATTTTTATTTATAGGGATTCTAATTGATAATCCAATGCCTCTCAGGAAAACAAGTGATTAGATTGGTCTAGTTCCATATTTTATTAAATCAAGTCTTGAAGATACTCCATAATTTGACTAGATTAGTTGACAACATATCCATAAAAAAATATTCTTTTGGCCAATAATAACACCCAATTATGTCCCTTTTTAGCCTACATAAGAAAATTTAGAATTAATGGAGCTAACTTACATGATGAAATTTGAACATCTATCTAGCTCTATTGGACCCCCTTAGTTTGGAATTTTTATATCCTTTATCATACATATTTTGTAATTATTATGATTAGATAAAAAGTTTCCTTATATTAAAAAAATTATAATATTATATGGTGTTCATTGGTGGAGTTCAAATAAATAAATAATATAAGGTATAGATATATCTGAGAGAGCTTGGAGAGTATATATGAGGGCTTGGAGTGCACATATACTATCTTTTATAGTAATTATTAATCCTCTTTAGGTAATTTTATATTAAATAAATATCTAAATTATTTATAATATCAAAATATTATATATTGTTATATAAATATAATAAATTTTACATATTATTTTTACAATAAATACCACAAACTAAGTGAAGTCAATTAAGATGGTCTATTGTTAATTCAGTTAAAAAGCTATATTCCTATTGACTAATTATTACATTATTTTAACTATAACATGAAAATCATTACATAAAGAACTCATATAATTCTCTCTCTTCTTTAATCACTTTAATATTTAGTATGCTTGCATGCAATTTTATGCAAACTTGATAAAAGGTATTAATCATTGATATATGCATTTATCACTCCTTTACTTAAGACTTACAAATATAATGCAAGCACTTGCCTAACTTGAACAATGATTTGTAGGTTCATTTCTTAAATGATATATTATGATGATTGAAAGGAAATTTGTTTTATCGTGTTATATTATTGTATAACATAATATGAATATGTTATGTAGATGCTAGAGTTTGTTGTATTAGCTACACTTTCTCTTTGAGATTCTTACTTAATTTGTATAATTGCATTTCTTTAGCTTTTTTGGTTAATAATGAAATGAAATACAAAGGCATGCCAAAGACTTTCATTGATGGGTCTATGAAATGTGATCTTCTTTCATAATTAAAGGATAGTGAATGAAATTATATGTAATGTTTTTGATATTGGGGAAAACAGATTTTGAAGGGATCTGGAACCCTTTACAGCCAAAAAGCTAAATTGCTGAAAACAACTAAAAAGACTAGACTGTAGAAAAGATAGCCTGCAGTCAACAAAAACCAGCTCCCAAACAAACACCATTAGGTTTTACAATTAGAGTTTCGCTTGTTGGAGCGAAGAGTCATATTGAAAGAAGGCCCAGAGGGTTTAGATTTTTTTCCAGAAACAGTAATCCAGCCTTCTTCAACTTGTGCTGCCTTAGCCTGCCAAGCCAACCCATCTTTTTCCTGAGGATGAAAATCCGTAGCCCTAGAGGTAACATCATAGTTCTCCTGAACAGGTGTGGAAATGACCGAAGAGCTGCTAGAGATGGGAATCGAAGCACCATCACCAGAAACAGAAACCGGTCTAATCGTTTGCTCAATATGATTTATCATGGTAGCTCCCCCAGCGGAGGATGGAGAAACCCCAGCAGTCAAAACCCCAGCAGCCTGCGAATCAGAAGCCCTAGCAACTTGTGAGTCAGAAACCACCACCTCAGAGAAGCTCCTTAGCTGATCAGATTTCTTCTCAACCGTGTAATGTTGTTGAGAAGCGCCATTCCACCAAGTAGTTGTCTTTGTCTTTTTTTTGAATCCACATTGCGCAGCAGCATGTCCAGTTTTGAAGCATCTTCTACAGTGGAAAGGGACCCCCTCATAATCTAACGATTGGATCCAAGACCCCCTAGAAGATTTTAAGAGAACCTCAGCGGGCAATCCTTTTGAGACATCAATTTCAACAAGTATTCGGGCAAAGGTATATGAAAACTAATTTTATTCTTTAAATTTGAAGTGCAATGTTGACAATCTAATTTTGGTTGAGTTAAGTAATATATGAAAACTGTTATATGGTTAAGTTAAATAAATTTGTTTGTCAATTTTTAATTTATTTTGGTATCATTATAAAAATTTAGTATATATTTGAAATTGAATATATGCTTGAATACCTACTTGTACAAGTATTATTTTTTTGTTATATTACCTGGTTTAGGATCCAAGATAGAGTATAATGCCAATAGTCATAAGAAACCAATCCAACAAGATGTAGAACTAGTGTATATTTACTAGCTTAACTTATACCTCTAGCATATAGTAACTCATTCTTAAACAAGGGCCATATCAAAATACAAGACCACACAACCCCAAAGACATAAATTTACACTTATCATTATAGACATGTGAATTTGAAACCTTACCAACATTTCTAACCATCATCGAGAAAATACCATTATCAATTTCTTGCATCCCAAGTCGTGAATACAACTCTAACAATATTCCACCTTGTCCTTGAAGAAAATTCCATCCCCTTCATTACACACCATGATTAATTCACTTATGCCACCCTCATAATTCATATAACACATAGCCACTGGTTCAATCACTTTATCATGCAGAATCCCCTTAAGTTCCATCTTCATTAACCTGATGCCTTCATGCGAATAGTTCTCCCACCAACTAATCAAAGAGACACCATTTTTGTCTAGTAAATCAAATCCCTAATTAGCCACTCAATCTGCTACTTGATTGCTCTTCCTACCGATATGAAAAATTTGAATACTTTCAAACCATCTTTCAATTTTCTTAACTCCTTCAAGAATTACTCCAAGTCTCTAATTTTTAATTAATCCTCCTTTCATCACTCCTATCACTAGTTTAGAATCACTCCCCACTCATAGTTTCCTCCATCATTTATCTTTGGAAATCATTAAACCCCACAACAAAACTCTTATTTCATACAAGTTATTTGTATCTACTCCTAATACCTTCACAAAAGACCCAGGGGTTTCCCATTATTATCTCTAAAAACTCTTCCACCTCTAGCTTTACAAGGGTTGCCTTTTGTCGCACTATCAAGATTGAGTTTGATCCAACCAAGACCTAGAGAATGCCACACCCATTCTTATATTTTTAGGGGATTTTCTAGTTTATCCTATCCAAGCCATCGATATCTAGGCCAATCTTTGACCCTCTAAGCCTCCTTTTTACATATGTACTAGTCCTCTTCTTTATATTTTTTCCCCAATTTTGAAACAACAATCTCAAAAAGGTCCTAGATTCTTTCCTTTGATTTCTCCTTCCTTTGGAAGATTTTTCTATTCCACTCAAGCTAGATATTTCAAATGATTATAGTTGGTATACAATTCCAAATCAAATTCAATCCTATAATTTTAATCTTCAAGTCCCAAATTTCTAAGAGATTAGGAATATAGGGGGAGTCACCCAAACCAAGCCCCATCTATCTAGGAGATGATTCCATAAATTCAAAGCCACTATGCAATGGATGAATATATGATAATTATGTTGGCTTTCAGTTGTTTATGTGTTAGTTTGTCCTTGATGTCAAAAGTGGTTCGCTGACATGAGAATATTTGTGATTGATATGTTGCATTCTCATATTGGATTTGTATACGATGGTGCTGACAGTTTTTGACAGGATGATTTGCAGTTTGATTCTTCAAGATGATTGGTAGGTAAAAGTCACTTTGTGGCTCAAAAGCTTTAAGAAATTAGTCACATTGTATTTATGTGACATCGACATTATAAAAGTTTTGAACTTCGACACCTTAATTTTTTTTGATATGGCAATAACAAGGAATCAATATTGTTTTTGATTAATGGTTCGGGCATAATGCTTGTATCGAGTAGTGTTGACTTAGTTGTTGAGTTACAACACACAAAACATGTGTTATCGGCTTCATTCATTAGATGACCTGACAGTGCAAGGTATTATGATTGTATTTGACTATGAATGTTATCATCTATTGCTTTGAAAGTCATCGATTGTTGAATTGGTGACTTGGAACCAGTAGCGTATGTTTGGTTATGATATGGCAATAATGTGTGTCGGCATCCATGGCAGAAGACTTTGACATCAGACTCAAAATCATTATGATGTCTAATTAAATCATGCGTATTATTGAGTTTTTGTTACCAGACTTCAAAGCATCATTTTTTTTTATAAAGACTTCAAAAGACTCGAAGTAAAAGCTAGGGAAAACTTATTATGCATTGTGTATAGTTCTGGAACCCTAGTAGCTGCCATATGTTTTTTGATTTGTAGATCGACACTCTGAAAGAATATGTGTGTAAAGGATGGTTCGATGTATTGGCACTTTGATTGATATTGAACGTTGACTGTAAGTTATTGAGAGCTCAAATGTGGAAGTTAGTCAGTGGAGATTCGGTGGAATCTTACCAACTAGGTCATTGGGAACTTCTTGATAGGTCATCATGTTTCTCATTTAGTTTCTTCCACCATATATTTGCAAATTTTGTTTAATACGGGCTTTGGATTAGTTGGTTAAAGAGAAGGTTAATGATGTTGGTTTTGTGAATAATTTGTTGATAATGTTTTTGTTAAGGAATTTGTTTGAAAAGGTTGGTTAACAGTCCTGTAGGGTTTCTGATGATTCTTCTCTTGGGCTATAACTGAAATATACTCATCTTGTTTTAGCTGCAAAATTGGTAAAAGGGTTTCTTATTCTAAAGCCCTAACCCGAGTTGGTTTATAGTTACATAAACTGCTTTTAGAGGTTGTTATTCACAATGCCTTTAAAAGATGGCTTTCAAGCATTTTTTATGGGTTACTCAAAAGAGGAAGATGGTGTTTCAGATATTCAGTCCAGAAGCTGTATTACATTGAAAATCCTTTTGAATCTCAAATATTTGTATAAAGGAAGATGTTGTCATTCTCATACAACATTCTTCAATGTGCTTATTGAAAATATTTATAGTTTTCTATTGAAATTCTAGGACTGCAAATTGTACTTTTAGGGTTCTGATAGAATATTGCAATTGTGTTGCATTGTAATGGAATTGGTATCCTAGAGTTGGTGCTCTAAATTAGTGAGGGGTTGGTGCTCCTTGGAGTGGGTGCTCCTAAACTATGTAGATTTGGTGCTCTATCTGAATAAAGTGATATATTTTTTGAGTGGTTTTTATTCCCCAAGAGGGTTTTCCACTCAAGACATATAATGTGTTATGTGACGAGTCTTGGTTTGATTGTTTTTCATGTCTATTTGATTTTCATAGGTTATCAAATGCATTAATGTCTATGATCAGTTCTTATTTCTGCAATGTTAATGTGATCTGTTGTTACAATGTTATAAGTAATTTCACAGTCATATGTTGCAAACTGGTTTAAAAAATTATGTTTAACCAAACATGTTTTTCATGTTGTGATGAAAAGAATTTAATCTATCACATCACATGTTCTTCCATTGATCAAGAGTGTTATGTTTCAATTTTTCACAACATACTAAAGTTCTCTATTGTGTCAATGCCTATCATGTGTCATTCAACTGCACAGTTGTTGCAGTGTCTCATAAAGTTGCATTGAAAACTAGTGGTCTTAAAGTGATGCAATGATGTTGGTCTTCATTTACACAATATTATGAGTTGCACCCATTTTGTCATCATGCTTTGATTGTTAAACAATGTTAGTCACATCTTTTACAAGTGCAAGATATCTCACACAAATCATATTGGAATAAGTTTTCTAATGAACTGAGTTAATGTTGTTTGTTTACCCCTTTTCATGAATTCTCTCAAAGTAATCACTCTGCTATGTTATCAATCGAAAGGTTATCTGAACTAAAAGTCTTTGTCAAAATTTAAAAGGTTTAAAATTTTTGGTTTGTCTATCAGACACTGATTCACCCCCCCTTTCAGTGTCTGTCCATTCTCCAACAAGTGGTATCAGAGCCATACCCATACATAAGTCTAACCAAATTAGGGTTTCTTGGTCGTGGAGTATTTTTTATGGCTAATTGCGAAAGAAACAAAGGTCAAAAGAAAGTCACTAGTGTCAAGCAAAAAGTTGATCAACCAACCCCTATCAAGTCTAGTAAAGTTTTGTCTCAAGAAATACCCCTGCCAGTTGATACTAAAAGTGATCCTATAGTTGGAGAAGAAGGAGATCACTTAGTAAGTGACTTTGAACAAGAATTTAGCGAAAAGGAATGTGAAGGTGACGAGTTTGAGGTTGATTTGGAAGGAGAACTGCTTGTTGCCTTAGATGAACTTAAAAGGCTTAAACGAGAAAATCAGGAACTCAAGGTACAACTTCAAAAGAGCATTGATAATAATAAGGTATTAAACCAAAACTATGGTAAATATGAAAAAATTATTGAATGTCTAAACAATCAAGTGTTAGAAAGGAAAAATGTTGAAGAGGAAAAGAGAGTCAAGTTGAAAGAGAAAGAAGAAATGTGTAATAAATTAGAAAAAGAACTTGTTTCTTTGAAAAAGAGCGCAGAAGAAACAAATAATCTAATTTTAAAACTGAAAATAGAAAGTGAAGAGAGCAAAAGGATAACATAAGTAACTAGAACCAATTTAGAAGTCAGAGCAACTAAGTGTCAAAAACTTGAAGGTGAGATTGTCAATTTAAAGAAAAGTCTGGAAGACATCAAATTACAAAAATTTGAGAAAGGAACTAAAGCTCTTGATGATATGTTGAGTAAGAAAAAGTATTCCAATGATCACTTTGGTTTAGGGCTTGAGAAAGGACAAAGTTCTGGTGTCAAAGATGAATCTAACAAGGAAATTGTGTTTGCAACAACTGATGGAAAAATTTTCAAGGTTAGGTAGACTCCTAAGAAGAAAATAGACTTGAACTATCGTGCTCTAGAGACAGAAAGCAAGGTTGATAATAGATTCACAGGTTTCTCATCTACCAAGAAGTGTCAATCAATAAGGTACAATTATTCTCAATTCCATGGTTACTGCTATTTATGTCATGTTTATGGACATAGGGCTAGAGATTGTGAAAGTAATGCCAGAAATAATTATAAATGGAATAAGGAAAATAGTACTTATAGTTTGGAAAAATAGAATCATGGCACTATATGTTATACCTGTCACAAATTTGGTCATGTAGCAATTAACTATTGGTGGAATGATAAGAATGGTAATGAGAGTTCTTACAGAATGCCTAGAAGAAGTTATCGTTCTTTTGGTTCAGATCATAATGTCATGTGTTATAAATGTATCTGTTTTGGAAATAGAACTCAATCTTGTAGAAATCATTTGTTGAGGTCATCTAGACATAACAAAAGGATAAATACCTTGACCAAGCAACAATAGTCAGATACCTTGGACAAGAAGAAGATAGGTGTTAAGAAAGTTTGGAGAAGAAAGGAAAACCAGGAGAAGGATGAATTAAGTCTTGTGCATATTGCACAAGTGACCTCTACTAGTGCATAAAGAGAAGCATGAAGTTAGGGGGAGTTGTCAAATGTTTCATCTTTTACCCCTATGAAGTCAAGAATGAGGTATGACAACATGCATCTACTATTGGTGGTATAAGAAGTAAATAGCCAACTTGTTAAATAAAAGGTCTCAAATATTGACAGTTTTGGATACAACAAAGATCATCATGATTATTGTACTGTGCATAACAGATTTGTTGTTACAGGTTGTTAAGGTTTATGTGCTGATTTGATGGAGCTTTTCATTTCCTATCATTCAGGCAACAAGAAGGATTAAGCTAATGAATATTCTTATATTGTGATCTTCTAAAGTTCTCACCATCTTGTATGTGTTTCCACTGACAAATTCATTGCAGGAATTCAAGTTTAGAAGTACAATGATAGTTCTTTGGCAAGTTTGATGCTTTGATGGCTCAATTCATAAGGTGCAGGTATGAGTTTGACAGGAGTACAAAATTTTGTAAACTACAACAAGTGGTATCAGGTGAATTAGTCATAATGGTGACATATCTTATGTAGTTGTAACAAGCATTACGTATGGTTTTGTTGGGATAGTTTTCTTTGTTTAAGATATCCATGGAATGTGTTCAAGGTGTGCAAAATAATGCTTGTATTGTAGTGATAGTTCTCTATGATGTTGCAAACGTTGCTAACTTTAATAACAGAGTAAATTGATTTGCAATTATAGAACTTTTTGTTTTGTAGAGAACAGGTGACAAATTTTATGCATATGCAAACCTTTGAGTGATGGTGCAATCTTTATGGGTGAATGATTGTTTGAGCAGAGAATTCATCTCTTTGCATTGTTTTCAGTAATCAAGGTGTGAGCTATATGTTTTATGGAGTTGATGTCTTGAAGTGAGTTTTATATCTGAAACAGTGTGGAGTCTTGTATTCATGATAAAAGTTGCAAGGGGTTACAAACTTAAAAATGTGATTGGTGACAAAATATTGCACTCATAGGACATTGATCATGTTGTGCTTCTGTATTCTAATATTGTTGTAGTTGCGAGTGTCCTAGTAAATTTATGAAGGTGACAGTGTGTTTTTACAAGGTACTGTTGCAAGGTGGAGTTTGAATTTGGTATGGCCAATGGGAAGTAGCATAAATGATCCTATGTTGTCAAGATAATGATCAACTTGTTTATGATTATGGATCTCTTTCTAAGACTTTGAAAGTTATGTGATCTTGTTTATGCTTATGATATCTACACCAAGTAAGTAAAAAATGGGGAGCAAGGCTGATTGGTAAGAGTATATAGATATTTTCTTTTCTCACGGTGTGCTTTAAGCTTATGTAGATTCTTGTGACATTATGATAGATGTTGAATAGTATCATGTTTTATGACAATACCATGCTTGAAAGAGATTTGCAGTGAGATTCTTGAGAATCTTGTTTGCTTTGTTATCTCAAATAGGGGGAGAAGCTCATATGTTGTAGATGCTACCTTGCAAGTGACAAAACTTCTTGAGCAATGCATAGTTGTTTCCTTGGAACATGGTTATTCATGTTGGTAACATTGTTTATACAGTTGGTATTTGGTGCAGACAGGTTATCTGATTACTGTGAATGAAAAGATGTTGTGTTTGCTCATGTGATTAACACAAGGAGATATATGACACATAGTTATTTGGTTATGATTGAAGTAATGATATGTTGATAGTCTTTTATTCTGGATTTCTCCTTTCAGATGGTTATTGTGTTGGTTGGTTTCAGTTGTTTATATTCATGGCATCTCACATTCTCTTCTTTCATTCTTTGTCATTGAGGCAAAAAGGGGGAGAGATGATATGTGTTTTTCCATCAAGGAAAAAGGGGGATTTTGTTGGCTTTCAGTTGTTTATGTGTTAGTTTGTCCTTGATGTCAAAAGTGGTTCGCTGACATGAGAATATTTGTGATTGATATGCTGCATTCTCATATTGGATTTGTATATGATGGTGTTGACAGTGTTTGACAGGATGATTTGCAGTGATTCTTCAAGATGATTGGTAGGTAAAAGTCACTTTGTGGCTCAAAAGCTTTAAGAAATTAATCACATTGTATTTATGTGACATCAGCATTATAGAAGCTTTGAACTTCAACACATTAAAAGTTTTTGATATGGCAATAACAAGGAAGCAGTATTGTTTTTGATTAATGTTTCGGGCATAATGCTTGTATCGGGTAGTGTTGACCTAGTTGTTGAGTTACAACACACAAAACATGTGTTATCCGCTTCATTCATTAGATGACCTAGCAATGCAAGGTATTATGATTGTATTTGACTATGAATGTTATCGTATGTTGCTTTGAAAGTCATCGATTGTTGAATTGGTGACTTGGCACCGGTAGCGTATGTTTGGTTATGATGTGGCAATAATGTGTGTTAGCATCCATGGCATAAGACTTTGACATCAGACTCAAAATCATAATGATGTCTAATTAAATCATGCGTATTATTGAGTTTTTTTTACCAGAATTCAAAGCATCATTGTTTTTGATAAAGTCTTCGAAAGACTCGAAGTAAAAGCTAGGGAAAAATTATTATGCATTGTGTATAGTTTTGGAACCCTAGCAACCACCATATGTTTTCTAATTTGCAGATCGACACTCCAAAATAATATGCGTGTAAAGGATGGTTCGATGTATTGGCACTTTGATTGATATTGAACATTGAATGTAAGCTATTGAGAGCTCAAATGTGGAAGTTAGTCAGTGGAGATTCAGTGGCATCTTACCAACTGGGTCGTTGGGAACTTCTTGATAGGTCATCATGTTTCTCATTTAGTTTCTTCCACCATATATTTGCAAATTTTGTTTAATACGGGCTTTGGATTAGTTGGTTAAAGAGAAGGTTAATGATGCTGGTTTTGTGAATAATTTTTTGATAATGTTTTTGTTAAGGAATTTGTTAGAAAAGGTTGGTTAACAATCCTGTAGGGTTTCTGATGATTCTTCTCTCGGTCTATAACTGAAATGTACTCATCTTGTTTTAGCTGCAAAATTGGTAAAAGGGTTTCTTATTCTAAAAACCTAACCCGAGTTGGTTTATAGTTACATAAACTGCTTTCAAAGGTTGTTATTCATAATGCCTTTAAAAGATGGCTTTCAAGCATTTCTTTTGGGTTACTCGAAAGAGGAAGATGATGTTTCAGATATTTAGTCCAGAAGTTGTATTACATTGAAAATCCTTCTGAATCTTAGATATATGTATAAAGGAAGATGTTGTCATTCTCATACAACATTCTTCAATGTGCTTATTGAAAATCTTTATAGTTTTCTATTGAAATTCTAGGACTGCAAATTGCACTTCTAGGGTTCTGATAGAATATTATAATTGTGTTGCATTGTAATGGAGTTGGTGCTCCTAGAGTTGGTGCTCTAAATTAGTGAGGGGTTGGTGCTCCTTGGAGTGGGTGCTCCTAAACTGTGTAGAGTTGGTGCTCTATCTGAATAAAGTGATATTTTTCAAGTGGTTTTTATTCCCCAAGAGGGTTTTCCACTCAGGACATATAATGTGTTATGTGATAAGTCTTGGTGTGATTGTTTTTCATGTCTATCTAATTTTCATAAGTTATCAGATGCATTAATGTCTATGATCGGTTCTTATTTTTGTAATGTTAATGTGATTTGTTGTTACAATGTTATAAGTACTTTCACAGTCATATGTTGCAAACTGGTTTAAAAAATTATGTTTAACCAAACATGTTTTGCATGTTGTGATGAAAAGCATTTAATCTATCACATCACATGTTCTTCCATTGTTCAAGAGTGTTATGTTTCAATTTTTCACAACATACTAAAGTTCTCTATTGTGTCAATGCTTATCATGTGTCATTCATTTGCACAGTTGTTGCAATGTCTCATAAAGTTGCATTGAAAACTGGTGGTCTTAAAGTGATTCAATGATGTTGGTCTTCATTTACACAGTATTATGAGTTGCACCTATTTTGTCATCATGCTTTGATTGTTAAACAATGTTAGTCACATCTTTGGCAAGTGCAAGATATCTCACACAAATCATATTGGAATAAGTTTTCTAATGAACTGAGTTAATGTTGTTTGTTTACCCCTTTTCATGAATGCTCTCAAAGTAATCACTCTACTCTGTTATCAACCGAAAGGTTATCTGAACTAAAATTCTTTGCCAAAATTTAAAAGGTTTAAAATTTTTGGTTTGTCTATCAGACACTGATTCACCCCTCCCCTCTCAGTGTTTGTCCATACTCCAACAAATTATGCTCCCCCTTAGCCCTACACATGACACATTGAGAAGGGCCTATTTTAACCATAATCTATAGTCTATCCCACATAAAGGCTCATGCCTCTTCCAAACAATCCAAAAAAATGTGTTAGCCTTGGGTAATCCTTTTGGATGCTAAATCTTCTAACTAGGGCATTGGGTAATGTTGTCTAATATATAAAAATATAGGTGAAAAGAAGAAATCACAATTATACTACCACTATCATGTCCCCCAAAACCATCACATCTTTGTTATCCATCCCAATGATAGGCTAACTATCAAGCTTAGTTTGAAGTGATTTACAAGCTCTGTCCAACTCCCTTACATAAGAGATGGCTAGCTTCCATTTACTAAAGGGAGAAGAATCCACCACGTAGTCTTTAACCATTATACCTTCAAGATCATCAAAATGGGTGACTAACGGATGATAAATATGTATTTATTTTAGTGCTTTATCATCCAAGTAATAGTCTTCCTAAAATATAACTTTATCACCTCTACCCAATTTCTATTTTATATAAGGACTATTAAGAATGCGGCAAGATCTTATAAAAATACAAATTGGATCCCATGTGGATATTCCTTGAGTTCCTAAAGAGGACATCCAAATCATTTTATAAATATTTAGCTTGAATAAACCTGCTCTAGAGTCTCCCCTTTTCCTCACAAACTCTCTAGGTCTTCTTGGTCCCTAATGTCATATTCATCTTTTTGCAATACCTAAACCCTAACCCCCTCTTGAATTAGGAATACAAATATCATCCCATTTGACTAGTTTGTATTTAAAATTATTCTAACTACCACACCATAGAAAGCTACATTTCGTTGCTTTAAAAAATTTAGCCACTTTTCTAGGAATTTGAAACATTGACATCACATAAGCTGAGATTAATGTCAAAGATACTTTAATTAGATTGATCCTTCTAGGAAAGGATATACATTTACCTTTCTAGGAGGTCAAATTCCCTTGAACCCTTCCAATAAAATTTATTTAATCAGTCTCAGAGGATCTTCTATCCACTAGTGGCATTCCCAAATATTTTCTTGGTAATATATCCACTAAATACCCCATAATTCTTTGAATTTCTAGACTCTTAATACATAAGTCCTTGAGAAAAAGATATACTAAATTTGGAAGCATTCACCTTTTGCATTGCATCTTGCTCATATATTATCAAAATATTCTTTATACGATTGGCTTCCCTTATCGACACTTCTCCAAAGAGTAAAGTGTTTTCTATAAATTGCAAGTGCATCATATTACCAACCCCCTTGAGACTTACAAACCTTTCAAATTTCCACAACTACCTTCTTGCTATATAGCTTTTCCCAAAACCTTCACAATAATAATGAATAGTAAAGAGGAGAGAGGGTCCCCTTTCCTCAATCCTCTTTTGGCATTGAAAAATTCAATTGCTAACACCTTGATTGATAAAGAATAAGTCATAGATGAAATACAACTATACACCCATTCACACCAAGCTTCGCTAAAACCAAACTTACACAAGACATTCAATAAGAAACCCCATGAAATCGTATCCTATTATTTGTTCATATCTAGCTTGATTATAACACCCTCTTTCTTCCTTGTCTTAATTGAGTGAATGATCTCACGAGCTATGACAATGGCATCTAATATCTACCTCCCTTTGAGAAAACTACTATGCTCTTTAGGGATCACCACTTCTAAAAATTTCTTCAGCTTGGTAGTCATGTCGTTAGTAACAATCTTATAGATGGTATTATATAAAGTAATTGACATGTATTCATAAAAAAATTGGATTCTTAATTTTAGGAATGAAGGCGATGTAAGTGGATTTCCAAGTTTTCAATATTGATCTTCTCGACCCTAGTTTCCTCCATTGTCCTCCACACATAATATTTAACAATGTCCCATAATTTTTGAAATAATTCCACTTGAAAACCATTTGGTCTAGGGGCTTTCTTGGCTCTTAAGGAAAATTCCACTTTCCAAATTCCCTCCATAGTGAAAGGTTGTAGAAGTTTCTCATTCTATGAGGTATTTATAATTTTTGACATATTTCTTAGCAACATCTTATGGGCATATTGATTACTTGGTGGTTCTAGATCAAGTAGCTCCTTGAAAAAGTTGATGCCTTCCATTCTAATAGCTTCTATATCAATGATCAATTAGATCTAAAGGGGAGTTGGATACTAATGATCTTGTTATTTTACCTTTTGAAATTCCTTACCAAGTGGAAAAACTTTGTGTAACAATCTCTTTCCATCAACCACTTGACCCAAGATTTTTTCTGCCAAAAGAGTTCTTTCATTCTTAATATTAAGTTATGTTCTTCCATCAATGTCATTTTAGACAACCAAAGCTCTAAGGTTAGGCCGATCAAAGAGATAACTTCCTCCGTTGCCTTTACCTTGTCTTCTACTTTATTCTTATTTTTAAATAAATTCCCATCACCTCTTTATTATATATTTTTGCCCGTTTCTTAGTCTCAAACAATTTCTTATCTAAGATAAAAATTCATCTCTTGATATTTTGGCTCTACCATTTCTCCAAGGCTTCCTTGAAACCTAAATATTCATACCAAAAGGCTTGAAGGGTATTCCATATAAATCATACTCAACTCAATTTTCCAATGATCAAAACTCACATACTGAATCACTTTAGAGACCAAGGAAATTGTAGATAGCAACCACTACGAGTTTACATATTATTGGTTTTGCATTCAATCCAATGGTAGGATCATGCAAGAAGAGATGCAAATTCTTGATTCCCAAGTCTCCATTCAATTCCCACTTTGATAACTCAAAATCTATTATTTAATCTACATAGAATATTTTCATCCCAAATTCTTTTATTGTTCCAAGTGAATTGACATATTTTTGGGATGATACTAGATACTGAAATCTCTTCACAACGGTTCCCAAATCCAAAGGATCTCAAGGAATTCAATTGCCTCCCCCCTTTTTATCATCCAGGTAAAGTGTTAAGCTAAAATCACCCCCTAACACCCAATTATCTTCTGAGTTCAATGATCTAATTTTTTAGCTGCTCCCAGATCTCAATTTTGTCTCTCTAAATTAGGGTCATGAATATTATAGATGATAATAGAATCATCCCATTTTAGAGCCCTAAATCTAATTGAAAGATATAACTGAGAACTATCTACTAACATACCTAAAAAATATGCTTATTCCATATTATTTCTGATCCTCCACCGTTCCATTGACATCCACCATCACCTCTTCCCTCTACTTCCAAAGTCATGAAAGCATTTCCTTTGGGCTAGCAAAATTAATTTTAGTTTCTTGTAATAAAATGATTCCCGAGCTTCTAATCTCAATTGACAATTTTGATAAAAGATGCTTCTCCGAGCTATTAAGGTCACAAAAATTTCAACTAATTAATTCACGACTTCTTTTAAGAAAGGAAGTACTCACCTCAACATTAATAAATTTTCTCATTGAAGCCTATATACCATTTTCCTATTCCTCCAAAATCCTTCATCTTTGCCTTATTGGCATTTGTTTTCCTCCCTTTATTGCTAGATTCTTTAGAATCTAAAGAGATATTATTCTTACCTCCAATTTTTTGACCCCTTTTGGTAGTAATACTCAAATCCATAGTATTCTCCTTATCTTCCTCTGTCCCCTGGAAATTTTTAGTATCATTCCCATAACTTTTATGTCTATCTTCCCCATCAACAACCCCTAAGGAATCTAAGATTTCACTAGGTTCAAGGGTGTTGGGTATAACCATCTCTCTAACAATTGGTTGCTCTTGTGAAAGCCCTCCCCCCTTAATGCTAGGAGAGATTTTGCTATTCTTTGGCATCTTCTAAATCCGATGAAGTAGCTTTATCATCTTTAGGGGTTATGACCTCCACTTGTTGGGGAGAGGTGATTAATATGTTTTGTCCTCCTTCTCTTGCCTATGTTACCCCAATTTGGCCCCTTGTTGAGAGGAGAAATTTCTTGTAAAATAGACTATCTACCAACATTTAAAGCATCTTAAAGGTAAACACTCTTAATCCAATTCTTGAACCTAGTCCCTAAAGATAGATGAAAGCTTGATTGAATGTTTGATTAGCTCACTTAGATTCATTCTAACACATATCCTTGCATATCTAGCAAGTTGTCTCCCTTTTGTAGCATTTGAGTTATAAATAATTCCCTAAGCAAATTAATAATTAATCTAAAAACTTCTTTCGACCATAACTTCTTTGTACATCCTAATCCAAAGTGGGGCATCCTTAATCAACTCCCCATGTGGATCAAAGCTTGAGGACCATGGTTTGATGTATAATTGATATTTCCCATAAACCAGGGACCTCCATTGAGAACATTATTCCTTTCAAATTAAGATTGAAATATAATTTGTAAAAAACCTAGTGCCAGAAAATTGACCTTCGACAAAAGGCATAACCATTTTTTATCAATCCATAATTTGATCCTCTCCATAAAAGGCCAAATACCAATAAACATTGTTATGACCACATTCGTTTTTAACTTCTCCACTTTTGAGTTGAGAAAATTGTCTAGAATTTGAATGTAGGGAACTTCCTCTGAAAATTCCTCATTTACATTGCTAATTGAGACTCTTTTAAATGTCTTATGATCCTACTTGCTTCCATTTTTTTAATTTCAAATGCCTTGAATTCTTTAACAAATAATTCACCAAGCTCTTGAGAATTATACTTTGTGCGGGTTTTTGTTTTTCTATTGTTGTTGACCCATTTTCTGCTCCTTCCTTTCCACCTTTGCTAAAAATGCCTAATTCACATCCCTCACTCATATTCACTCTTGGTCCAAAGATTATAATTAATCATACATTATTTTCAATTTTGATTTTAAACATTGTACTTTACTTGTACAACTACTATTCTTCCTTTTATCTTAATTGAATTTAAAATGGGGAAATTATTTACTATAATGGGGTTGTTATGTGTTAAATGAAGATATGAAGAGCATATGCTAAGGGCGATCCTTTAATTTAAAAAGTATGGCTATGTAAATCACTAAGTTATTCTACTCTTCCAAGTTTAGAATTTCTTTTCCTTCATCACAAATTCTTAAACTTTAGAGTGCAACTCTATTAAAGAAAAATAATTATAATTTATTTATGATAAACAAAAATAATAGATAAAGTGTTCGTAGATTAATTTATAAATTAATTTCCATAATTAATTAATAGATGTATTAGCAAAAAATGATGATAATTTTAGTAAATCTCTAGTTTGCAACTTTGAATTGTGAAATATTCAGGGTCAACTTTACCCTTCCTAATGATAGTTGTGTGTTGAATAAAGTTGCAAAAGTATTTCATTTAATCCTTAATGCTATATTTAAAGGAGTAGTCTTAGTTCATTTTAGCTATCTCATCTTAGAAGTATTATCACATCCTAGAGCTATTATTTACTAGCATATATTATCAAGATTATTTATCAAAGATCAACATTGCACAAGCATCTATGACATCTAACATGTTTGAAAATGTTGTCCTTGACCTCTTATTTATTCATTGAATTGGTACTTATATGATTTGATATAGGGAAAGCAATTATCCTTTCCACATGCAAACTATCAAGCAACATAACTAGTTTGAAATTCAAGACATACTAGAACAACAATGCAAGTTGAAATAGACATTTTAAAAGTTTGTAGGGATCAAATTTGTGAACCCATATTAATTCCCATATTAATTCTATGGAAAAAATAAGGTTCACACTTGTAGGATTGAATCCATAGATCACAAAACAACCTATAACAATAGATAAAGCATTTATTGATTCTAAGTATTAATTTGATCTTCATTGACATTTATATACTATTGACAAATCACATTATATTATTAATCACAAATTTCTAACTCAATATTTATTATTTCATTCAATTTTCAAAATATTTAATTCATTAACATTTATTACACCTCAATTCTTTTTATCTAAAATAAAATTTAAATATGACTAGGAAAATTCACCCCAACAATTCATCAAAATATTAAAATGATTAATATTCCACTTGTGGTATACCTTTAAATATATATTATTTATCTTAAATTTATGTAAAGAAGATTTTATTCTAAATGAAAGAATTGTTTATTTTCCTTCCATGAAAAAAATAAAAAAACCATATCAAAAGTCTATTATAAAAGACAAAAAGCATCAAAATATATATCATGTAAGAATAATTTTTTATAATAATATTAAATATTACTCAACTTTGGCCATTTGAAATAAATATATATTTCATTTATATTTATTTATCTTTTTATGTTCCAATTAAATATATTTTTATTTATCTTTTTATGTTCCAATTCTTTTTATCTAGAATCAGTTTTATATATTTGTATTATTTTTTACCTTAATTTATGTAAACAAGATTTTATTCTTTAATCTACTTTCTTTTCAATTTTCAATGTAGAAAAAAGAAGACAGGCTGTGCCAAAAAATCTACATAAAAGACAAAAGGCATCAAAATATGTATCATACGACAATTTTATGCGTTTACTTCATTTTTTGACCAGCTAAAAAGAAATGCTTCTCGAACACACCCCGCAGGAAAAATTGGTCTTGAGCCTTCACCCACTTCCACTGCCTTCACCAGGGAACAAACAACAAAATTACAAAACGGGACTTCTTTCCAATAATAAGTATGAAAAACCTGAGCATAAACATTGTATATACCACCTAATTGCAGGATGACATATCTACATTAAGTTTCAAAACAGCGAAAACAGAGGACATACGCAGAATTTCAGTCATCAAACATGTCTTTGGAAGTTTAGAAAAGTTGCTCATGAAGTCCATGCAATGCATTGCCAGATAAAGCTAAAACCTCGAGTCCTAATTGCCCAACTGCAAGGTTCTTCATCTTCCAGATTAGCTTGTTCAGTTTAGTATTGTTGAAAGCTTGGATTTGATATAAACAATTGAGTTTCATTTATGCATTTGAAATCTGTTAGTCATTTGCTCTCAGACACTAATGGGTACACGGATTAGGTGGGTTATGGAGGCCTGTTTGAAATTACAACTGTTGTTAAGGCAAAAGGTGGTGCCTGACAGTTTGTTGAAGATATTCGTCCGTTACGATGTTTTTGGCCCTGTATTAGCAAGGTTAAGTTTCATTGGCTGTTGACGTTACATATAACCATCATTGTATTTTGGCTGTGTTGGCAAGGTTGATCTTCATTGTTGGTTGAAAATATATCCATTATGGGTTTCTTGTCTCGTGGAGCTCTATGGGAAAGGAGCAGCTGGCCTATTGGGAATTGACAACTTTACACCCTGACTTAGACATGAGGGTTGGGCACAACTAGATATTGTGGCAGTAGAGGGGGTGGTGGGTGTCTTTGCATTTATTGGTTCTATAGTGGATGTGATGGAAGGTGTTTTTTCGTTCGTAAGGATGTGCCAACTGATAGGTTGAGGGGTTACTAGATTTTTTTGGTTGGGCACATAACAGGGGCAGGGGGAATGGAGGCCAGTCCAGAGGGAACTCAAAATTTGGAGAGCTCTGCTAAACAGAGCACTGGTTTTAGAGACCGGACACAGAGGCATGTGAACATTGGCAAGGGAAGGGTGGAGGCAAATTTGCATTCGAAAGGAAGGGATTCAGGTCAGGAAATAACTTTTTTAAATTTTTCTGTTTTTACATTTTTAGGCAATGGACTAAATTTTACCCTTTTTTCCAAAGTTTATAAACACCACTCCCTAAACTATGTTAATGATCCAATCAGCTTTTTGCTCCTATTATATATTGGGTCCTAATCTTGTTTGGAAACCTATTAGTTTGATGAACACTGCTCTCCCAACTTTGAAGTAGTCTGAAAACTGTGTGAAGTAAAAATAACTTTTATCCATTTTCTTGGACGTTAGTGTACCATTGCCTGTTGTTCACAAGAACAGAAAACATAAATGAAATACTGCCTTATATTATTATCAATTCTTGAATGGGCTCATTCTTCCTGGCTTCATCTGGATCAACAGTACATACAAGAGTATTACTGTGATGGCTGCGTGTTGCCTTCATTGAATGCACCCATGTTGGCCTACACTGCACGTAACAATATTTATCTCTGAATCCTGGAAGCTTTCTCTGTGACTGTCCCAAAAACTGTTGGAGATGGGCTGGAAATTTCAAGAAACATTTTTTGTAGTTTTCAGCCATTTTTCAGAGTTCTCAGAAGTTGATGGAGGATTTCCTGCCAGTTTCCTCTTTCCTGAAGAGGCATACCCCAAAATCTTGGTCCTTTCACGGACTAGCTGCACTAGCAGAGTTCAATGCTCATGCATATAAAGTTTTCTCATGGTCGTTTCTGTTTCTTGTTGCTAGAAATCTTCTCACAGACACACACATACACACAAATCTTCACTCTCACACACAGAAAAATAAAATTAAAAAAATTAAAAAACTTCACACATGCACACACGCGCACACACACATACACACACATACACACACATTATATCCAGCTGACTCACTCAACTTAATCTCTCTCACACACACACACATTATATCCACATGACTCACTCAACTTAATCTCCCTCACACACACACATTATATCCACATGACTCACTCAACTTAATCACACCCACACATTATATCCACATGACTCACTCAACTTAATCATACACACACATTATATCCAAATGACTCACTCAACTTAATCATACACACACATTATATCCAAATGACTCACTCAACTTAGTCACACACACTCACACAGTCACTCACTCACACTCACACACATTATATCCAAATGACTCACTCAACTTAAACACACACACACATATTATATCCACATGACTTACTCAACTTAATCACGATTTGATTCAATTTTATGTATGTAATCCTTCCTTTTGTTCAAAACTTCAAACCCTAGTAGCCATTTCTGATTCTTGTTGCATTATATATATACATTTTTTCATTTCCTATACTTTCACTAATTCAGGTGGAGAAGATGAAGGGAAGCAGAAAAGAAGAACTGGAGATAGATCCAGTCCGGGCAAAGTAGCAGGATCAAATATGGCAATGGCAAATGAACGTGAGCCTTGCAAAGGTGTGGCTTCTCCTAATGGAGATGTGCATTCTAGGTACCCAGGGAGTGTCATAATTGAGGAAAATTGGACCTCTGGCAGGACACAAAATAGGGATGGCAGGGGAGATAGTCAAAGGAAAGTCTCAGGTATATATGGCTTTGTTAGCCAGTGTTTTGAATGGGTCCAACAGTGGAAGTCTGTGTGGTTGACAATGAAATCAACCGCATTGCAGGCAAAAAATTATGTGGTTCCAAGAGTAGAAAGCAGTTGGATGGGGGCTCGTACTTGCCTTATAAATATTGCAAGGTTATGGCTGGTGATTTTTGTATTGTGGTTAAACTGTTGTGTCAGAGGCATTGAATCTTTCCTTCATTTAGGCATGGCGGCCTTCTTTGTGCTACTTTGGTGCAGTTTTCTTAGTTCCATAGCTATTGTGGGCTTCATTTATGTGCTGTCTACTATGGTGCGTTTTCTGAAGCTAGCCTCAACTTCTTATTGAATGGATCTTTTGATTTTATTCTTCATTGCAGTATAGTGAAATTTTTAGATTCATGTTAATTAAGGTTGTTTCTTATTTATACCTTGTTGGGAGATCTGTGCCCAAAATTTTTTATCCCCCAATGTTTTGAAAGCTTGAGTGTGTGATTTTGAGCATATCCAATATTTCTTCAAAGAAACAAATCAATTATAAATTATCTCCTTACCTGTGATGGATCACACTGGCCTTCATGAACATTACGGGTGCGAATCAGTTAAAGCTTCCCTTCCCCTTTGGGTAGTGGCATTGCTTGAAATGCAAACATTGCATCAATGACACTTTCAACCAAGAGGACAAGTGGATATACTCTTTATCTAAGAATGAGGGTATATAACAACTATGTGACTATAATAATGTATATAAAAAATCACAACTTTTTCCAGTATTTGATGAGTATACTGTTTACATGATGAAGTTCTCACTTTGTTGGTTTTTACATATGGAAGATGAATCCTTGTATCAGTTATCAATCTTGTAACGTTAGAACTTGAGTGATATAGTGTTCATTCTCTAACAAGTTACAATGAGAGGATTTTACAAAGTTACTCTTATGTCAATGCAAGGTAGTTTTCAATCAGAAAGATATTATAAGCCTCTATACCTTTATTCTAAATTCAACATTAATATCCTCAGTGCTTAAGAAACTGCAATAGTTATTCATAGTAAGTTACAATTTTATTTAACCTGGGAACAATTTTAAATGTGGTTTTATTTTTGACTTGAGAGCCTTTTCTTTAAAGTTATTTCTACATTTGTGGTACTGCATTATTTCAGGTTGTTGGATTTGTCTTTATCTGTTCCACATTTAAAAGAAGAGTTTTTTAGGGAAATAAATATTTTGCTAATATTTTTGAGCATTCAGAGATTTTCAATAAAATGTTGCAGTTTCTTTGTCTTTTAAGTCCAATTTTAAGTTGCAGAGGTACGGGGAAGAAGAGTTTTAAAATTTAAATGTATTAGGTTTATATTTTTATATTAACATTTGGCTCATGGTATTCCATGAACATTTGGCTAAGGATCTTCCATAAAAGCATGTACATATTATTTTACTTTTTGACTAGGCAAGCTGATGAACCTTGTAGTATTCCAATAATAACCATCAAGAACACAGTAGAAGATGCTATCAGCACCTGATCATCTTGTGTCAGTTCCATCGTTTCTCTTTTTCACATATGTTCATATCAAACTCTTCATTATTATTGCTTATGGAAAAGCAGAATTGTTTCCACTAACAAGGGTAAGGAGCACGAGCTTTCACAAAGGGAAGAAGTATGCAGTTTGTTCTGTTATTGCTGGAATTTTTTGGATTCAAGGCATGACATAGATGGTATTTAGTAAGCTTCATTTGAACCAGTTTTGTGAACATGCTTCTGATTGACATTTGATTGAATGGCTTAGGTGATAACTTGTGTAGCAGCTTTTGTTCTTGGCAATACATATGGAATATTGATTATACTTAGTTTGGGAGCACTGATGTTGTGGACGTATGGTAGCTTTTGGATCACAGGGACATTTGTTTTAATTGGAGGTAGTTTCCTACTCTCAAGGTTTAAATTTAACCATCTTTTTCGTCTTTGTTGTACATGAGTAATTATTTTTCAGTTTGGAGTTAGTGAAATGGGTTGCAATTCCTAGTCTCTCTGGTTTGTATCCTTTAATCAATGTTTTCAAACACTTAGAGAAGAGTATTTTGAGTTGCCAAATAGATTTATTCTAGCTTTAATATGGTGATCATTTTGATAAGCAGGTATTTTTCTAGCTTCCAATTACCCACATGTAGCAATTCTGATCACGACTATCTACTCCATCTATTGTGCTAAAGTTCACGTTGGATGGCTTGGCTTGGTTTTCTGTGTGAACACGGCTTTCATATCAAGTGATATTTTACATTATTTCTTAGAGGAAAGTATGAATGAGAGCAAAGGGCAAAGCTCTAGCGATCAAGCTGAATCAAGTAAAAACAGGGGAAGACATTTTTACAATGAATCGACAAAACCTTATTCGTCTGGTGGTGAGGCTGGATCATCGGGCAGACCATCTGGTGAAAGCTTTTACACAAGTCAGTTTGGAGGGCTTAATACAGGGCCGTCAACTAGTAGACATGCTGAACCAGTTTCAAATTTAGCAGAAGAAGAGGTGATGCGGCTGCTTGATAGCCCTGATCACTATGCAACATTGGGTTTATCCCGCTTTGAGGATATAAATTCTGCTACTCTAAAGAGAGAGTATAGGAAAAAGGTACATTTTTATATTTCGTAATTGTGGAACAAAACAAATCCTTATTGCATCTTATTGATTTGAATGGTTTGTAGCTAAAATTTTGACTTGAATATACCAGTCAATGTGGAACATGGTTTACTGTGCTACCTTTGGCTTGCCTTGATATTCTTTTCTTAGTTTTGGCCTAACTACCACTTGTTTAAGTAGGCAATGTTGGTCCATCCTGACAAGAATATGGGCAATGTAAAGGCAGAGGAAGCCTTCAAGAAACTTCAAAATGCTTATGAGGTAATGTTTTATTCTCCTACCTCCACTAGTTAAAACAAAAGTCCAGTTGTTTAGTTCATGAATCTGTGAGGATCTGCACTGTGAAAATTCAGCGTTGTTTCTTTGTTCAATGGATGGCTGAATGATTTTGATATGATACATATTAAGAGCCCATTTTCAGGCCCTACTGGATTCAGACAAGAAGAAAATTTATGATGAAGAGTTGCAAAGAGAAGAACTGTTGAGGAGCTTGCACATGTTTCAAAGTGGTGCTAGAAAGGTAAACGGATTTTACTTCTTAGAGTGGCTTTTGTTGGAAACAAGTGAGTGCTCTTTGTATTCAAATCGCCTTTCTTCAGGAATTTTTCTGTATGGTTCCAGTTTGTCCCAAAAAGAGGGTGTTATGTTTGTTGAGTTTTTAGATTCAAATTATATTTACTTCCTGACACGCAATGCTCTGTTTGAAACATTTTTTATTGGAAAGAGTTGGTCCAAAACAGAGGTTGTCTGATTGATTATTAATTTTTTGTTACTTTTGACAGCACCCAAAGGGCCAAGGTCCAAAACCATTTATATACCTTGTTCTTAAAAGAGACATGCCCTGCCAACATTAATTCCGAAGCATTTATTTATTTTACTTCAGTTTGACAGTTTAAAGTGGAAATAATGATAATCACAAATTCCAATCCTGATTTTGGAGAAGATTGGGAAGAGGAGGAATGACCTCTGGATGAGCAAAGCATCATTGCTGCTCAATACATGGCCCAAACAATTGTTTGAGTTTAAGGGTTGTTTGAGCTGGTTTAAAAAATGATCAATATACTGAAACTTAACAGCTCAAATCTGAGGATTATTTCTCCCCCCCATAAAATAGGAAACGTGAGATACGGAAATAGAAAACTGAACTGAATAAAGAAGATGAAAGAACTGTAGAAATCTGATACTGAAATATGCTATAGAATGTGAACAGATGGAATGTCAGGAAGCTGTAAATACAAACCTGTTGGAAGCTAAAATTTGAAACTTCTGAGGATCTGAGATCTTTAGCTTGTTAAACTACACTTAAATCTATAGCTGCTGAAGCATCTGATTTCCTTTTTTGCTTAATTTTGAAAAGGAAACAGAACTTAATGTTATTGGAAAGCATATTAGACAGTTCATTAAGAGGTGAGAACTTTGCAGAGAGAGTGTGAGTGCAGACTCAGGGCACAGAGACTTCCAAGAACAGTATGGATATTATCCTTGGCTCAGACTCAGAGGTAGTTGCTGCAAACTTGTGAACACTCGTTTGTATCCAAAACTTAACCTTGCACTAGAGGGAACAAGGCTCTTTATAGTCTTTTATAAAAGATATTGGAAAAAAAAAAGTTTATAAAAAACAGTATATACCCTATAATGACAGTCTCAGGCCATAAAAAAAAGCATTACAGAACTGGAACACCTCTTTAAAAAGCCCCACCCTCAAAACCCCTTACAAGCCTATTGGCAACCTTAAAACTTTATAATCAAGTTCAACATTACATAACAGCTCAATAAACAGAGACTTCATTTATTGATAGCAGAAGCTCCAACATTATCATCATGATCAGGTCCCTCTTCACTGTTAACAGGCCCCTCAGTTCTTTTCTCTTTCTCCTTCTTAGCAGTCCTTTCATTTGTCTGATCTATAATTACTCGGACTTGATCAATAAGTCCATGACTCCATGCACATGAGTATTATCAGTTCTTCTAGCCATGCTGGAAAGACACCACCAAATTCTGACTCAGGCAAAGGGTGATTAGCTAATGAGGAGTCCAAGGGGATAGTGCAATCTGATTTTTTGGTTTTGGTTCTAACACTACTGGAGTCCAAATATATCCCAACAGTCAACTGATTAATTGCTTGAGCCTGCCTTCTTTCCATCCTGTCTGCCGCAGCTGTGATGCATGAATGATATCATCTGTATTGTGCCCACAGATTTTGTTCTCATTAGCTGAATTTTGTATATTATCCTCCACTGCCTTCACAGGTCTATACTTTGCACCTTACAACCACCTTGTGCTTGTTCAAACTTCGAAGTACTGTTTTTTTCAAGAAGATTTCAGTCTTATTTTCTTCTCACTAGCAATCTGCTTAGTCCATTTGGGTACATGGGCTATTTTGGGAAAGTTACTTCTATTAACCGAGTTTTTTGGATAGATCTTTAACACTCAATTCCTAAGAAATCTTCTCAACTTAGAATATGAGATCCTCAATTTGAAATCTGTTAGCATCCTCATCTTTTTTTGAAAAATATCATTGTTTCTTTCCTTCCATAGCAGATAAAGCACTTAAATAGGAATAACCAATCACTATTTTCTATGGAAGTTAGAGAATTTCTGTCCCCAATAATGCTGCTAAATTTAACATCAAGCCAAGTGAAGTGGTTGTGTGCATACTTAGACCAAGCAGCAAGATATGTTTTCCATTCAGATTTAACAAATGTGTAATCAAAAAACATAAGTTTTATAGTTTCATTTTCCACACGTTGAGCAGAGTTCTTCTGTCATTCTACTAGAAAGAACATCATCATCAACATTTCTCTAATGCGGTAGCAACCATCTGAAACAAGATTTCTTTGGTTCAACACAAAATGACCAATCATAACAAATTTACCTTTTTATCTTCTGTTGGAATCAATTGACCTCTTCAAATTCAACAAAAGTCAAATATTTGTGGAAACAAGTTTATCATAATTCTGCTTTGAAGATATTTTCAGCGAAGGAGGGCCCCTAAGCCATCTAATGTCGTACCATATTTTATTCATATTCCATTCTAAGATGCCTTGCAAGGGCCTTACATTTCATTGGAATTGTATATGTTCAAATACTGAATTTCAGGAATTTATGACCTATTTAATCTCATTCCAAGAGTTCCAATTGGCATTTCTGAAGCTTTCAGCAAATATTTTAATTCCCTTGCCAAACCAAGATCTGGCAAAGTGCCCTTTAGGTTTTGTTCTTGTATGTCAAATTTCCTTATAAGGACCTAAACCCTTGGCACTTGGTGTCAAACCAAGAAAATAACAGTTGCCTCACAGCCAAATATTTTTTTGACTTGTAGTTTTCCAAAGAGAATAAATGATATTAGAGCTTGTTGGCTTGATTGAGAATTATCCAAGAAGGAGATCAACATGATCGAGACCTTTCTCCCCTGGCAGTCTTGCTTTAAGGGGCTGCAATGCATATGTTATATCTAACTAAAACTTTCCAAGGTTCAAAACCATTGAATGATCTCATGATCCATTTTACTGCTAAAGCAATATGTTATAATCAGAGATTTTTCAGACACAGAGTTCCAATGTTCTTAGGTTTGCTACAAAAGTTCCCCAAAACAACATGCCTTACTTTCTTATCCCTGTCATCAGATTATACAAAATCCTTATCATTTTATACATTATCAAAATGAGAATGACTAAAGAGTCAACAAGACGTATGGTAGATATTGTAGGATTCAAGAACCTCTTGGTACCACCCAAAGACAACAATTACTCTGCCATTTCATGGATACCTTATTGTTTTTATCAAAAAACCATTGTGACATCCCCTTTGAACTATGGTTGAGGGAAAAGGAAATACCCAAATATATAATCAGCTTATTAAGATTTATCGATGCAAACTGCAAGTGGGTCAAATGAACCACGGGCAAACTGAGTTACCGGTCCAGGTTTGGATCCGAGGGTTCCGTTCACCAATCAAAAAAATTTGGAGGTTGGGTTCGTTAATAAAAAAACATACAAAAATAATAAATATATACAATTTATAGCCGGAAATCAAGAATATTAGATGTAATATATATTTTTAATATTTTTAATGTATAATAATATTTATTACTTATCAGCCTTATAAGATATTAATAGTGTATAATAGTATAATATCACAATAAAATTAATATTCAATTGCTAATAAATAATAAAGTTAATATATAATTTAATATTAATAAAATTAATATATTAATATGTATAGACTTAATGCAAATCCGTAGGCATCTTCAACCTTCGAAATCGCATGGATTGATAATAGTTATTATTAGATCTCTTTGTCAAAGATCTTCGCCAGAGATGTTTTAAGAGATATCTGGGTTATTAATCGACATATGAAGTCACTAGAAACTCAGTCCTTCGGGTAGAATGAAATACGGGGGGAATCATATGAAATGAGGCGGCAATTTTTGATCTCTGTACTTGCTCTCTCTCATTATTCATGGAATTCCATTTATCATTGCTTCCACCTAGCCTTATATCGTGGGATAGAGTGTAGTCGTGATTGAAATTAATTATTAAAAGATCATTTTTTTTATATGTGAACCCTTGCATTATGCACCATTTAATGAATTTCATAAGAGTGTCTTCTCTTCGGAAACCAAACTATGGGGTGGGCATGAATTATTTTTTACAAGATAAGTCGCAGCCTCCACAACTCCCTCTCCATTGCAAGATTGTATGTTCTAAAAAGAATAATCACATGATTCTAAGGAGGGAAGACTATGGGTCCGAATCCATCATTAAAAATACGCGAGAGGTTCTAAACTATAGAATTGCAGTCACAAAATTGAGATTTCCCTGCGATGTTGCATGGCATTTTGCAGGTTAGCTTTGAAGGTTTATGGAGTTTTAGGCAGAATGGGATCCATTCGATCCATCTTAGAGTTGAAATTCGTTCAGATAGCCAAAAAAAACCACATAAATTCGTCAAAAATTCGTCCCGCACGATCCCGCACAAACCCACAGGTATATTCTCGGACCCTGTCTGGACCCAGGCCGGACTAGACCCGTATCCCGAACCGGGGCTGGACTGGACCCGGACCTGCCCCTTGCACCCAATGGACTCGTAATGTAGCCTGAAAACAGTTGCCCTAAGTTAAACTATAAAAGCACTAAATAAGGAAGAACGATGAAGAATTCGGAAAACACAGTCTCTAATTATACGCAAAAGAATTACATGCCCTGTGGGTCACTCCAAAATACATAAAACCCAACTAATCTGTAATGCCTAGCAAGTAATCTTTAGCCTACTTTTAGAGACTCTTTGTATTATAATCTATCCCATTTATTAAGACCAACTATGCCTAAGATAAAGAAAGAAATTAAGTGTGAAATTGACGAAGATGCATGGAATTTATGGGTTCTTTAAGAGGCTTATCATCCATAATAGAGAGGCCATAAGCTCCAACTTCTCAACTCCATCAACCTTTACTATAGGATCAATCCAATTTTATGCTGATGCAGTGGCCTTTGATCTTCCACAGGTGTAGGAACTAAAGGTCTCATCCATGCCTCTTTGTTTCTAACTGAAGCTCCAAGATCTCTTGATGCTTCAACTTCCTTAGTGTGTTTTCTGATGCTATGAACTGTTTCTGGATGCCTCTAACAATTTGCTAGTTTGACATGACTAACAAGAAGACGTTTTTTCTTATCTACATGTCGTCCTTATAATAGCTTTGTTGTATATCCATAGAGTTGAAAATTGCCTACTTTGCAATTTCCACTCTATGGTGTGCACTTGTTTTAGCATCCATCTCCATAGTATGTTCTAGGTCTCGTTTAGCCTACTCCTTAGCCCTTTGGCCCTCACTAAGATGCCAATTTGGACCCCTAACTTGATCTTTATCCATCATTGACTCTGTTTGCAGATTTTGTGCAATTGGGCACTAGCATGATCATGGTAGTGACCTTGTCATTAACATAATCAAGATAGTGTTCTTGTGTACAAACCCTATCTTCCAACATTCAAAATCCATATCTTGCGGGTTTTAAGCATTTTTCAAACAGCTTATTTGAATATAAAAAAATGCATTTTTAATTCATTCAAAAGAAAATTTTCTTGATGCTCTAAGCTTAGGCTTTTTCTTTTATTCAGATGAACACATTTTGAAGAATTTCTTGTATTGTTTTTTGGCTACCAACTCACAACTTATTTCCTTTAGAGCTTTGTGTAAATCTTTATATGAAAATTCTTATCCCCTTTTCACCCTATGACATTCTTGGTAATCCACTTCCTTGAATCTTCCATACACAACAACACAAATACACACTTGTAGAAGCCTCTATAGGATTTTAACTGTTTTTAAATTTTTAACATTTCTATTTATTTGCAACTTTGCACCTAGGCTTGCACACATTCCAAGCTTTCATATGTTGCTATGTGGAGGTTGAAACATACCATTAAGGAACTTAGTTGTAATCATTTTTCTTGTCCTTCATACAACTTACAACCTCCAAATCTTGTTGTAGGAACATTGGATCTAAAGTTTGCAATTACCATAGTGACTAGCAGATCAGGATGCAAAGTCGTGAACATTTGAGAATCCATAACTCAAAGGCCACCTCAACATGGTACATGTCACCATAAAAGGATGGTTGGGATCATGTTTTCTTGTTTCTGAGTCTAGAGGGTTGAATTCCTCTTCTAGACACCTTCTCCATTTTGTATTGAGTCACTACTATGTTGTATAGGTGGCCACTGCACTAAATAGTTCTTTGTTGTTTGTTGCCTACATGTAGTCTTGTTTTGGAATGTTGACATATCACTTTTCTTGGTTCCAATCTTCGATCACTTCTGCTAGCCTTCTTCAACTCCAACCATTGTTTAAGGACACACTTTCGCACCTCCTTTCATTACAATACCTTAGTTTTGTTCAATTTCAAACTCCTAGCTCTTGTATTGTTAGATCGACAATCTATATTATTTTACTTTATACTATATGCTTCATATTTTCCTAAAGAAAGTAAAGAGATTGTTAATTTAGCAATATACTAAGTAAGATTAATAAACTTAGAAAACAATTTAAAATTTATATTACACCTTCATGGCCTCACCAAGCTTAGGTGACAACACAACACACCTAAGTGACACACTTTGCTCCATGCTGTTCTGGTGTGGATTGTAATGTCCCCATTTTTGTGAGCATTAGAGTTTGTAAGGATTAGCCTATCATTTGACCCTCGTAGGCTAATAGTTATGGATAGGGGGTCTTCTGTGGCAGTTACCCGGTGATTTGGGACATTACTCCATCAGTTGATTCAGGTTTGGGCCTTTGCAGAGACTTATAGAGTGATATTCAGGCACTTACTATTTATAGTAAGTTAGGCCAATAGGGGTTACTATTTTTGGCAGGGCACCTGGTTCAGTTGGTCATCTCAGTTTCGACCCAGTTTGACAGTTTGATGAGAAAACGGAGAATATTGGAGCATTTGATAATTATTAAATGATTATTAAATTGACTTTATAATATAAAGTCAATTAAATGAAATATTAAAGTATTAATTATTAATGGCAAATTATAAAGTATTTAATACTTTATAATAAAGGGATAATATTAATATTAAATGAGTATTCATTACTCATTTGAAAAAGGACGCCATTTATTAATTAAATTGCCTAAGTCAAGAGGGGCGAATTTTATTAATCATTTAATGCTCATTTAACTTGCTTTTTTGAGAGGGTCGACTTCTTTGATGAAGTATTTATTTCTCAAAGGCAAAATAGAACTCATTATGATTGATTATTCAAATTTTGTCTTTTCTCTCTGAGAACATTTGGAGTTTGGAGAAACAAGGGTTTCTGCAACCAAATTGTGGAGAACGTCAACTCTTCATGATCAGACATACTGATGCTGTGAAATATAAGTTGAAGCTTGTCCAACAAAGTGGCTTTATTGAGAAGTCACAACAGAGCATATTTGTGGAATCTCAGTTTGGGGTTTCGGTCAGTAGTTGGATCGATTTTCTTCCAGAAGGGAATCTTTCACAGTGGCTATTCATATTATTCATCTGGCACATTTTTCCTAGGCCGTACGGATATTGTACTTGCTGGTTGGAGGCTGTACCACATAGCTGCAAGGTTGTACCTTTCATAACAAGCAAGTTGCCTTGCCTTTTTGACATCTGCCTTCAGTATTTGGGTCGCCTTGGTCTCTGGAGTATTTTGCACTCATATCTGGGCGGGAGAAGTCTGTATTTGAAGCTGGCCGTACCATTCTCTCTTCTTTTAGGCGGCTGCAAATAAGCTAGGTTTTTAAATAAATATTGTTGCCTTTTTGCTTGCATGTTTGAGATTCATCATTGTAATCATTCAACAAAATAATAAATCCAGTTGCTATCAATTTAGAAGTCATTTTGCTTCAGTAATTGTATTTTTGCAGTTTATATATATTTTAGAAGCATTTCATTCAATAATCGCAATAAACCTTATTGCACAAAAAATCACAAAACAATACAAAACAACAAAACACAAAAAAATTTGCATTCACCATCAGCAGTCGGGGTTGAGAGACACCAGGTCTCCTACAGGGATTCATACTTTTTTTCCAAAAGGCAAGAGTTTGCTTCAACTTGTGTGCCCATGTGACACCAATATCTTAACTACTAGTTTTGGTGTTACCATAGTATATTCTACAAGCTCCCAAACCTACACAAAAAGTTGCAAACCATAATATGCAACACACACTTCACAATCATGAAAGGAAAGGGAACTCTTTTTGGGTGATGTGAGATTGCTTGAGTCCTAGGGTGCTTTTGCATTAGATACCCCAACTGAAAATTTTGTGAGCTTGGTGCTCACAAATTGGCTTATTTGAAAGATTAATCTGACAACCCAAGTTGGCTTACTTCAGCTTTAGTGATCCATGAATCCACTTTTAGCACCTTACTCTTCTAGCAAATGAGATACTCAATGTATTTACTAAAGAGAACACAAGAAATACTTTGGGGGGGAGGGGAGTGAATCAATATTTCAAACTTTAAAACTTAAAACCTCATGAATCTGAAATCAAAACAGTAAGAACACTCAAGAACAAGATAAACACCAAGATTTCACGTGGAAAACCCTTTCAGGTAAAAAACCACGACAGATCAATAACTTTCATTAACTAAATGGGCACCAACCCAGATTACATAACTGAGCACCAACTCATTGAGAGCACTAACTCTCTTAGAGCACCAACTCTCCCTCGAAGCACCGACTCTGATTAACTGAAGCACCAACTCCAGTGTTGCTGAAGCACCAACTTCAGACTTCGCAAATCCGACTTTAATCAAAAATCTGCACATTAGCTGAGGCACAATTTGCTTGCACAAGAAATGTATGGCGTGGGAATCACCTGTTCTAAGCAACCACAAACCTCTTACTCCACTTCATTAGGAATACCACTTCATCAGAAAAAGAAAAACGTATAAGGAATACCATGCATTATACCACTTCATTATTTCTGCACTTGATAAATACCACACACACAACATACTTCATCCAAATAACTTTACTCAGCCACAACACAGAGCCTCATTGAACATAAACGTGCCTACAAAAATGCACAACCTTCAAATTCTTTCAAGCTGCACAATCAATGAAAAACCACTGTTTCAACTTGATTATATTGTCCAATCATATCTTTTAAGATAATCACATCCTCAAATTTGGTATATTCTGCTGAAGATTTTCTAAACTCATGGATAAAGAACAAGTGACATCCTCCATAAAAATGTCTTTAACATATCATTCTCACTACAATTCACAAAAGACTAGAAAGGCTCGAGTAAAATCTGTTTTAGGCACACTTCTTATGCAGTCCACACACACTTTTTCATACTCCTCGTGCCTTCAAGAGGTCACAATAAATAATCCACATTCTCATATCGACTTTTTCAACAAAACATAACTCCAACGCATTGAATCAACACACCCAAAAGGTTCGTTAAAAATTTCAATGCCATGAGAGACCAATGATAATTTTCTGAATGCATCTGAGAGTGCATTAATACTCCACGATTCCTCTACCACCAATATCAATAGTGCCAGGAAAGTAACATCACACAGACCCCCATCATAATAGAGTTGCCAGAAATTTCAGAAGACATCAGCACATATGGAAAGCTCTGACTACCACTACAAGGATGACTCCAAAGAGATGTCCTCATTCATTCCCATCTGACTCAGCCTGTGCCTTTGATATGTCGCCTAGAAAAGGATATTTGAAACCGTTACCCTCAGAAAGAATTAGCTGCCTCACTTCATAAAATCGCCCAAATACAAAAGAATATTAGCCGCCACCAATAATGAAATTTGCTGAAGCCATCTTGATTAATTTTCGGTAGCATATTACATGTGATAGAGCCAACAACAAATGAGGAAGCCGTCTAAAATTGGAGGAGCCGCGCCAAATTTGAGACAAACGTTACAAGTTAAATTGGCTAGAAAAGATCCGCCATAATGAATGAAAGACCGGTTAAAGAACCTTAAACTGCCATATAATAAAGAATTTCAAAACCATGAATCATTTTGAAAATTCATAAGCCGTCTTCAAGATGAAACCGAAAACATTAACCAATATAATATTGCAATATTCTCTTTTGTCAAAGTCAAGCTCTTTCAACGCTTACTTGGCATAACATCTGACTTGGCATTAGAATTTTCAACTTGACGCCATGTTTATTTGGCACATATGCTAACAAGGAGGCAAGCAAGTAGGTGAAGTAGACACGCAGGCACTTCAAGTAAGCAAGCAAGCAGCTAAACCAAGCAAGCAACCAGCTCAAGCACGCAAGCAACCAGCTCAAACACCCAAGCAAGTAGCTCAAGTAGACAACCAAGTAGCTCAAGCAAGAAAGCACCTTGACATCAATACAAAATACTCAACAATCTCCCCCTTTGTCATTAATGGCAACACCATTTGAAACCAAAATGCACTTGGCAACACCTCCTGAAGCTTGAAATATTCTGAAACCAATACTGAAACCAAACTGCTCCCCTTGGCTCACTACTCCCCCTTTGACATCAATAACAAATAGAACAACCAATGACATGGCATAAAGAACAAATTTGTTGACCTCATGTCATTAAAATCTGATTTAGCACATGAAAATCATCTTAAAAGATAATGAAGATCTGATGAATAATCAACAACTTTACAAGCTAAGAGGTACTCTAATAACTCTTTCCAAATCTCTTTTCCAGAAATCCAAAAACATAAGAAAAATAACTTGTAATGCAAAAACAACCTGCATAACTGAAACAGGGCTGATAAAATGTAACAGTGAAAGCTCCCCCCGAGTCCAAATACCTTCGCAAGGAAGGAGTGAAGTCACTCCTAACTTCTCGTTTTCTACCTCTTTCTTCCTTCTCCAAACTTTCTTAACAAATTTTTCTGTTGCTCTTTCTTTTTACCTTGCTTGAAAGAATCTGCAAAATTGCTTCTACACGTCTTTGCAGTATGACCAAAGTTATTGCATTTTGTTGTACCCAAAATAAATTTTTGCTTCAACAAGGCATTTTGATCAAAATGGTCTAAATCATGTAAAATTGTTGTCAAAAGTCCGTTTTAGGTCAAACAAAACATAGGATTTTTGTGGGTTTACATCAAGGAAGATACTTGCAAAATTCTGAAAATTTGAAAATTAGGGTTTCGTACCCTTGTTTTTAGGAAAACCCCTGAAAATAGGACCTTTCTAGAATTAGTTGAAAATGATTTTGATAGGATAATTTGACTTCACGATCACACTGGTCAAGTCAAAATCACTAAAAAGTTTGTTTTACTCTGGTGGGTCTACTTCATTTTTTCAGGAGAAAAGCTACGACCTCCGTAGCCATTAATGGCAAATGGCTAGTACTAGGTATCGAAATCTAAGCCTCAAAAGCTTCAAGGAAGAATCCATGGCGAAAGATGATAAAAAAGATGCTTCGCAATGGAGGGGATTCTCAAAGGTTGAAAAATGCTGAAAATATTCTAAGTTTGAAAGATGCACGCCTTGCTACAAGAAAGGTGCTATGCGGTCAATGCCTTGGTGAAATTTTCAAGCACCCGTACACGCAGTACAGTGAAAGCAATTGCAACGGTGAACGCGTTCGTGTCGGCGATAGTAGTGGTCAACGTAGTTGGCGAGACGATGAACGCAAAGCACGAGAGGTGAAGGTCTTCACAAAAGTTGATGACACTGAAGCCAAAAGAGCCCCTGTTGGCCAGGGGCACCCATAAGTTCAAAGGATCAAATGCAGTTATCATGTTTTGCTGAGACAGTCATCTTCTCCGTAATTTTTCTGGCTTCACAACGGATTGTCAAGCGAATTCAACTAATTCATCAAACGCTGTCAAACGAAGGCAAAGGCAGAAGGTGCCGAAAGCGAAAGACATCAAAAACGACAACCTAACAAGGGAAAAAGCACCCCTGTAGCCTAAGGGCGCCCAAGAAGCAAAGCTACCAGATGCCATTCTTCGGATTGGCAACCCCTAGGTGATCTCGGATTCAACTTAGCTATGTGATGGATCCAACAGCTAACTCATGAAACATATCAAACAACAGCAGCTGTTGATCATCCAAGCACATAAAATGAAGGGTAAACTGATGGACATCAAAGCAAAAGAGCCCCTGCTGACCAGGAGTGCCCATCATTCTGGGCAACCAAATGAAGTTTTCAGCAGCTGTTTTCTACAAGGCATCTGCTCAGCATCCTTTCAACTTTGCGATCAATCCAGTTGCAAGCTCACGGCCCTGTCAAGTGTTCGTAGACGAAGATCAAGCATAAAATGCTGGAGGCAAAGGCAAGTTGAAGGACACAAAGAATTGACTAAGTGTCAATGAAAATGCACCTTCTTGGGAAAAGGCGCCCAAGAAGAGGCATCAACTTAGGTTTTGAGCTTTGCAGCTCCCAAGCACACTTCTTCAAAGTTGTTTCATCTCAGCAATGGATCTGTCAACAACACTTCAAGATCAACCGAGCAACCAAAATTAGGGATCGAACATAGGCATTTCATCACAGAAAAAGAATACAAAAGTGTTCAACTCCTCAACTTGGACGCCTAAGGTCAAAGCAAGACCAGTTGACTGAAGTTAGGATATTTTGAAGGCCTTTCATGTCTAAAGCGCCCCCAAATTGGTGGAAATCAGTTCTAGGAACTCCAGATCAGGCTAATTGACTCCTCAATCATGTGTTGGCACCCAAACTTGATGCATTAAACATCAAATGACATATATCAAAGCCTAGGCGTCATATTTCAACATCTTTCTTTGTAGGTTGAAGCTCAAGAACAAGCATTTTTCCTCTTCAATGTCTTTTGAAGATCTGACAGAGGGTTTTTCAGTGCTCTTCATGATTTCAAGAATAAAGTTGCATAGAGGGATAGTTCATCAAGGTCTACATTTCCAAGTGTGATTTTCCTGAAGATCTTGAGAGGCAGTTGATAACTTCTGAACTTCTTCTTGTCTTAGATCTTCTTGCATGTCCAAGAAAACAACGGTTATTTACAGATCTGACCTTTTGGGTATGATCAACAGAGCTTATTCAACAAAACCCATGTGCCCAATTCTCTCAGAAAAAGTAGCCCTGCTACCCCTTTTTTAGGGTTTCCAGTTAAAGTCACAATTTTGAAAATCTGACAAATTGGGTTTGTTTAGCTTTGAAGCGCCTACAATACCCATGTGTTAGATTTTTCCGCAAAAAGTAAGCCTCAGGTGCCCCCAAAATCTTTGCCCTAAAAGGTTCTTGCATGTACAAGGAAAATTGACGTTTTGGATTTTTTGACATTCTGCGTTCACTTAGAAAATTATTCCCAAGAAAACCCACATCTCATAATTTTTCATAAAAATTACCCCTCAGCGAGGCTATTTTTAGCTGTTGCAAAAAAAGTTGTTTGAACATATCCGTGTTTACAGTCAACAGTCGAGTTTTTCAGAATCCAGTACTCTCAAGTTGAAATCAAGACCAAAATGGTCCTACTTCATGCCATTCTGAAAACACTCGACACAGACGTGCATCAAGTGAAGCCCGTAGTCAAGTTGGACGCCTTGGAAGGCATAAATGACATCAATGTTCAATGGATAGTGAAAATGCGGAAGGTAGTCATTCCAAACACAGAGCCGCCACCGGTTACTACCACACTATCTTCCACACTTCATGTCAACAAGGTTGGATGACGCAGTTGCAAAGAAGATAGACTATTAAGAGCAGATTGTGAGTGGTGAAAAGATGTTGAGGTGACACGTCATCATCCTGTGAAGCATCAGTTGCCCAGAGGCAGAAGCAATCAACGACTAGTTAGAGGAATTGTTGACTAGAGGTGAAGAGGTGTAAAACACCCAGTTAGGACGTCCTACCCTCCAAAATAACATTTATGACAAATAGGAGTTAACTTGATACTTCTTTCCAAGTTAACTCACTATCCCACTGATCATGCATGTCTATTTCCACTAATTATGGATGTCTATTTTGGATTTCCACTAATTGTGGATGTCTATTTTGGAGGCACTTTTGTATTTAGAGTTCTCTTTTAGTTTAGTTTCAGTTAATTGAAGTAGATTTCCAGTTAATTGCTAGGTTATCTACTTTTAGACATAGGAATAAATCTTGTTAATTGATTGGAAAGAACTGAATGTTAACTCAAGAAGACTTTAGGGTTGCCTACTCCTTTGAGTTTCTATAAATAAGAGCCTTGGGCTCATTGTATTTTAACTTTACTTCACGACAGCAAAACGTTGAGCTAAAAAGCCTTCGACTTTGTTCGCTTAGTATATGTTCTTGAATCGTATTTGTTATAGTTAAACACCAAGTACAATTTGTGTTCTCTCTATTCAGATAGGTGTGTTAAATCCATGTTCATGTATTCTTGGTTGATTGCTTCATGTGTGATTGTCTCTTTGACACAAGTTTCTGTCCCAAAGTGTAATCTTTGATCGAAGATTGAGATAATAAATCAGGAGAGCTACCTTGCCTTTGATCCAAAAGTCTCAAGTTTTATCATTGTATGTTGTTCTTAATAATCTTCTTTCGATCTACACCTCGGAAAGAGCATTGTCTCTCCTTGGGAATTTAGGCAGTAAGATTATTGTTCTTTATTGTTTCTAGTAGTTTACATTTCAGCCTACACCTCGGAAAGGACATAGCGCCTCCTTAGGAATCCTAAGATATAGCCTACCGTTTGAAGATTACTTTGTGTGGATTCTATTTCGGTGTAAATCTAGGAGTTCAGAGCCTTCAGATGCATTCTAAGAGACAATTCGTCTAAAGTGATCGAACCATTACATTCCCGCTCCTATATTCTCTTGCTCTGTTTATCTAGAGGAGATAGCATAGATTAAAAGTTAGCTTAGTTGTAGTTAAGATCCGTAGAAACCAGAGAAAACCTTAGCTGCAATGCATTGTGCTTTATGCACCCTTGTGCCCTGCCGCTGAGTAAAAAGATAGGAACTTTAGTTTACTGTACTTTTTACGCAAACATCAGCAAAAAGAGGGAGCTGCCCGTCCTAATTTGAAGAGCAGTTACTACACACTTGCAATAGCTGACCGTTTCCAATAAGCACTCCAGAGGTGCTAATTGAAATGCCAACACATTTGTAACATATAACATTGTAATTCATCCAAGGAGCAAAAGAATTCCTATTCACATATTTGAAATCATTTCTTGCATAAACTCTACAATTTGCGGCCTTGTGACCAAAACGATTGCATGAAAAACAATACCCATAAAAGAAAGAATTGTTAAACCTAGTCATATGATCTTATCTTGAATTAGGTCTTCTGAAAGTGTTGTTTCTGAACTTTGAATGCGAATCCTTTGAGCAATCAGTGTTGCATTTTTGTTGTTCATCATTTGTAATATGGAACATTGACCTTTTTCAAAATCAACTCCACTCTTATCAGCTGAAGGTTTCTGTGAACTGATAATTTTGTCTAACAGGACAACACTCTCTTCATTTTTGATTTCTCTATTTAGTTGAGACATAGTCTTGTCAAGTTGTTTTCTCAGAGAAACAATTTCTGATTCGAGCTTCTCATAGTTTTCTTCCTTCATTTTGAGTAGATTTCTAACATCTTCAATCTTTCTAGCTTCTTCAATCTGAACTTTCAGATCAACAATCTTCTTTTCAGCTTCCTCAAGTGCTTGAGACATCATAACTTTTGATTCATTTTCTTCTTGTAGTTGCAACTTCAAGTTCTAATTTTTCTTTCTAAGTTTTTTGATTTCACTCAAAGCACTAATTAGTTATGCTTCAAGATCAACTTCTGCTTCTTCATCATATTGCTCATCATCAATATCTTCATCTCCATTCTTAGGTAAGTTTGCTTATTCAGCCATAAATAAAATTTCTTCTACTAAAGACACATCACTAACTTCTGATGAACTATTGTGATCATTCGAATAAAAACTTTTTGCAGATTTATTAAACTTATTCTTCTTACCTTGATACTCCTTGGAATGTTGTGATTTCTTCTCACAATCGCTGTCCTTGTTCTTCTCATAAGGGCATTTTGTGTCAAAATGTCCCACCTTTCTGTAGTTGAAGCTTTTAAAAGGCAACTTGCCTTTGTATCTACCTGAACCCTTCTTCAACTTTCTCATAAAATGTGTCTCATCAAAATATGAATCTAAACTATCACTAGTAGTAGGCTCCTTGTCTTTTCCCTTTCTTGAAACCTTAAAGGCTGCCTCCTTTTTGACTGATTGATTAGGAGTAGTTCTCATCTCATAGGCCATAAGAATACCATGAAGCTCATCTACGGTCAACTTGTCAAACTCCATCTCTTCAATCGCTCAAACCTTTGCATCAAAACGCAAAGGAGGAGACCTTAAGATTTTCTGAACAACAATGGTCTCCTCAACCTTCTCTTCTAAACCCTTGATAATGTTAACAACTTCATCAACTCGCAAAAAATAAGCAGCAACGTTCTCTTCTTCTTGCATCCCGAGTCTCTCAAAATGCCTTCTACGAGTCTGAAGCTTTTCCTTCTTAACCTTATCATCTCTTTCATATGTTTTTTGCAGTTTCTCCCAAATCTCGTGAGTAGTATCACAATGCATCACCTTCACAAATTTTGTTTCTGACAAACCACATAAGATAGCATTCATAGCTTTTGCATTATTCTCAAAAGCTTTCTTTCCATCTGCATCCAATGGAGGAGTTGATGGAATTGTATAACCTGTTACTACACTTCTCCAGACATCAAAACCAAGAGACATTAGATAAGTATGCATTCAAACACTCTAGAATGCATAGTTGGAGCCATCAAATAAAGGAGCTCTTTTCGTAGCAAGACCTTTATGAGAACCCATGTGTGCAATCAAGACTAACCTATAAGCGATTGAGCTTTCAAACCAAGGAACCCCGCTCTGATACCAATTGAAGAGCACACATGAAATATTGAGAGGGGGGGGAGGGGGTGAATCAATATTTCAAACTTTAAAACTTAAAACCACATGAATCTGAAATCAAAACAGTAAGAACATTAAAGAACAAGATAGACACCGAGATTTCATGTGGAAAACCCTTTCGGGCAAAAAACCACGGAAAATCAATAGCTTTCATTAACCAAATGGGCACCAACTCAGATTACATAAGTGAGCACCAACTCACTAAGAACACCAACTCTCCTTGGAAGCACCAACTCCGATCAACTGAAGCACGAACTCCAGTGTTGCTGAAGCACCATCTCCAGACTTCACAAATATGATTTGAATAAAAAATCTGTACATCAACTGAGGCACAATTTGCTTGCACAAGAAATGTATGGCGTGGGAATCACTTGTTCTAAGCAACCACAAACCTCTTACTCCACTTCATTATACCACTTCATCAGAAGAAGCAAAACGTATCAGGAATACCATGCATTATACCACTTCATTATTTCTGCACTCGATAAATACCACACATAGCATACTTCATCCAAATAACCTTACTCAGCCACAACACAGAGCCTCATTGAACATAAATGTGCCTACAAAAATGCACGACCTTCAAATTCTTTCAAGTTGCATAATCAATGAAAAACCATTGTTTCAACCTGATTATACTGTCCAATCGTATCTTTTAAGATAATCACATCCTCCAATTTGGTATATTCCGTTGAAGATTATCTAAACTCACAGATAAAGCACAAGTGACACATCCTCCACAAAAATGTCTTTAACATGTCATTCTCACTACAATTCACAAAAGACTTGAAAGGCTTGAGTAAAATCTGTTTTAAGGCACACTTCTTATGCAGTCCACATACACTCTTTCATACTATTCGTGCCTTCAAGAGGTGACAATAAATAATCCACATTCTCATATCGGATTTTTCAAAACAACATAACTCCAACGCATTGAATCAACACACCCAAAAGGTCTATTAAAAATTTCAATGCCATGAGAGACCAATGATAATTTTCTGAATGCATCTAAGAGTGCATTAATACTCCACAACTCCTCTACCATCAATATCGATAGTGCCAAGAAAGTAACATCACACAGACCCCCATCATAATAGAGTTGCCAAAAATTTCAGAAGACATTGACACATATGGAAAGCTCTGATTACCACTACAAGGCTGACTCCAATGAAACGTCCTCATTCATTCCCATCTGACTCAACCTGTGCCTCTGATATGTCGCTCAAAAAAGGATATTTGAAATTGTTACCTCTCAGAAAAGAATTAGCCCCCTCACTTCATGAAATTGCCCAAATACAAAAGAATATTAGCCGCCACCAATAATGAAATTTGCTAAAGCCGTCCTGATTAATTTTCGGTAGCATATTACATGCGATAGAGCCAACATCAAATGAGGAATTCGTCAGCTAAAATTGAAGGAGTGTTGTACCCAAACCAAATTTTTTTGCTTCATTAAGGCATTTTGCTTAAAAGATTCTAAACCCTGCTAAAATGACGTCAAAATACAGTTTTTGGGCAGGTCAAGCATGGACCTTGGTCAGTGTCATGTCAATCGTCAACAACAATTGGTCACTACCTAAAGCTTAGAACCTGAACTTGGGACTCAGAATAAGGCATATCATGATGGAGAAGCGTTTCACGACGAGATTATACCCCTATATGGTCAATTCAGTGGTCAGAAAGGTGTTTACGGAAGATATAATAGATGAAGATTTTTAGTAGAAAAGCAAATTTGCGCCCCTGTAGCCCAAGGGCGCCCTTCTCTTTGAAGGCTCAGATTTTGTTGCTTTTTGCTTGTGGATGCATTTAGTCTCTTGTGAATTAGTCTGGCTATCTGACGAGCTATTCGGCGAAGTCATCCGAGTTGCAGAACTCCGACAACTAAGGTCAGAAGCTGAAGGTACAAGAGGTTGCATGCACAGAGGATGGTCAGTTCACAGCTTTCTGGGCCCTTGTAGCCTAGGGGCGCCCTTGAATATGGCCCATCAGGTGACGGTATTTGTAGATGTCATCTTCCTGAGATCTTTTCAACTCTAGTCTAGTTTCGCAATGCACCAGTTCGCGAGTCAATCCGACATTCTGAGTGATCGTAGCAGAGATTCTACTAGACACGTAAATCATAGGGTGGAGAAATGTAGTATTACACACCTGTACCTTTGTAGGCCAGGGGCACCCAGCCTTTAGGCCTACCAGATGGGGTTTTTAGCTTTCACAGTCTTCACGAGACTTGTGCGGAATTACTCCAGCTATCCAACGAGCCCAACCGTCAGCCTCCGGGATTTGGCAAACGCTCGTACATGCAAGGTCTTTGTAGAACGCTGAAAAGTGAAGACAACCGGAAAATGACCAAGTATAGAGTGTATATTTCACCTTGGAAAAGGCGCCCTTCTCTTTGAGGTCCTAGAAGTAGTTTTCTTGCTTTGTCACCTCCAAAGACATCTTTCTTAAGTTGATCTAGCTACGCGATGAGACAGATGGTGCACAGATCGGAGCACTCCAGCTCCCGGTGTCAGGGGTCGAAGTAGGGTATCCAGTTGAAAGTTGCATTTTTGACAAAATGGTGTTTTTGGCCTTCACAGGCTAGGGGCGCCCTTGCTTTTGGGGTCCTTAATGCAGCTTTCTGATGCCTTATATACAGTCATTGGATGCGAAATACTTCTAGTCACGCAGTGAGCCTACCATTCAGTCAACAGGGTTCATCATTCATCGTCAGCAGTAGTTTGAAGTGTTAGATGGCAGAATGGAGAAATGGCTAAGTCTGGTGGCTGAACATCAATTTAATCAAAGGCGCCTAATTTTTTGAGGTGTCAAACGTTGATTTTAGCAGTTGCAGCTCCCAGCAGCCATTTCATCCTTGCTTTGCAGGCTTCGCGATGGATATCTCAGCTTGGTCTTAGTGTCACTCAGTCACCTGGAAATCAGTGCTGAATATGGTCAATTGTGACTTTCAGGGAGCTATAAAGTAGGAAGTTAGCGAAAAATCTCATAACTTGTGCAAACAAACACCTGGAGAGTTAATTTTTGAATTTTCGGAATCAGTATGCTGAGATTCTTCCTAATTTACCAAAATAATATTAAAACTCGATTTTTGCATGCCAACATCAAAAGTGGTGATTTCTTCAATAATTCATTAATAGCGCCCTTTTTAATATTAAATATTAAATTTGCATGTGAAAGCAAATTGAATATTTTATTATTATTTTGTAATCCGGGACTCCGAGTTAGTGTCAGTTCAACTGGAAGGGGTCCAATCAGAAACATTCTTTTTCAGGCAGGGTTTTAAAATCTTGCAGTCATCCTTTATGGTGCGATTTTACTCTATTTATTCATGGCGCCTATCATTATTTACTCATCCAGCTTCAGAAAAGCGAATTCTCTTCAAGGCAGAGGCGAATTTTCTTCCAGAGTTGGGCGATTTCATCATCAATCAGTGTTAAAGGCATCAAAATATTCCTTTTGCAGGTACAAGTTCAGAATTATCAGCAAATTTGAAGATTAAAGTGGTGATTTTGACAGAGGAGAGCAATAAAAAACGTCTTTCTTCTTCTCAAATTCTTCCAAATTCTCTCAGAATTTCATTCGCATGTTAGAGAAACAGGCAAATTTTTGACAAAACTAATCTTCTGGGTTTATTCAGAATAGCTTCCTCGAGAAAACCCACGTGCTAGAATTTTTCAGGAAAATTTACTCCAGAGCATCAGTTCTCAAGGCTCTAATTTTCTCAACTAAAAATTCCTTGCATGGTCGAGTAGAAGTCAAATTTTCTCATTTCTGACATTCTGGGTTGCCTTAGAATCTTTTTCTAGACAAAACCCATATCTCAGATTTTTCAGTGAAAATTGCCTTTCGATAGGCTATTTTTAGCTTTCCAAAAAACTTGCCAGAATATAGCCGTGTTCACAGTCAATAGGCGAGTTTTTTAAAATGCAATACACTCGGCTCAAATTCAAGACCAAGTCGGTCTTGACTCACGACTTCATTGGGACGGTTGATACGAATCTACACAAGGTGCTTCCAGAAGCAGTCTTAGATCCAGTTAAGATAAGAGATTCAATACTCTAGAACATTTAGCAGTGCGGGTGACTTGAGGCCGCTTCCATACCTATCTCAGTTCATTGCGTTGAGTTCGTGATGTCTTGTGTTAAGCATTACAACTCTGCTACTCGTGAGATAGTGTCAGTAGATGGACGAGTTATATGCAGTCTCAAGCCCCTGGATGTCGAAAGATGTTTTGGTATCCCTCAGCACCCGAGCAGTCTAGTCATTTCCATGGAGCAGTGTGAGCGAGCATTTAATGCTGATATGGACAAGTGTCAAAGTAAGATGGCAGAGCGATGGTTGAAGCAAAAGAAGAACAAATTGCCAAACAATGTGGGTCGTGGTGAATACAAGGATGAGTACGCAATTCTGATCACACTTCTGAATCATGTCTCAGGTCATGCAGATGCAAACATATTCCAACCCTGGATGTATTACATCATTGGTCGGATCATCTCCGGGCAAGAGCATTATGACTAGGCATCCTTCATCAGCGATATTCTCCACGAGCAAATCACCGGTTTCCTAGTTGCCCACGAGTTTCACATGTGTTCCTACCTCGTGTACTTGATTGCTTATCAGGGTCAATTTAGAGGGTTGAACACGGTGGGCATACTCAGTGTTCAGAAAGTCTATCACTACTATGATCAGCTTGAGTTCACTAAGGTTGAACGTCACTTCAAGCATGTTCAGGAGGCTTTCTTGACTTACACAGTGAGAAACTTGGACCGAGAGTTACACATTCGTATCTCGGCGGTTGCTAGAGTAGCGATGGTTGATTGTGCGGAGTGGTTCATTCAGTTCCCGACATACACCTACATTCGAGTATATGGATTTACAGGAAATCCAGCCATGCTTCCACACTATCCTTCAGATAGGATAGTTTTCATGGAGTTCCTGAGGCAGTTACATGATGTTCATCGTCATTTGCGTCGCAAGCATAAACAGGCTGCCAACTTTCCCATGCAGTTCAGAATCTATTGGTGCAAAATGATAGTTGATGCCAAAGCTGCAGGACAAGAGTTAGAGAAGTTTCGTCTCAAGTACCTTGTCGATGCATGCGCCTATGATCCTTGGGGTCATTACATGGCACGCCTCGGTGGTCGCACATACCATAAGCCTACTATGGAGGACTATTAGGTAAACTGCGAGGACGACTTTGAGGTGCGTAGACGCAGCTATGGCCGCTTCTCTCTCTCACAGATTTCTGTCTTTTTGGCAGAAGATATGGGAGGTTTATCAGATGATGAGGGAGAGGTACTTCCTCAGTTTTTCAGAGAGCAGGCTGATACACAACCACTGCCTACAGTTGATTGGTACGCCAAGGACTATGCATCAGTAAAAGAGAGGTCTAGTAGAGTTATCCAAAACAGTATACTTTACCTCAACAGCAAGAAGACTAGGAGGGTGAACGTTCCTAGAGCAGAGCCGCCACTGGTGGATCCTTCGTTACCTTCCTCGTCAAAACCCAAACAGAAGAAAAGGAGTAACACTCCTAAGAAAAGTCAAGTGCCTAACAACTCAAAAGGGAAGGCACTTGCCATTGATACACCCACGAAGCTTGTCAGAGAGCCAGTTCAGAGGCTAGTTTAGAGTTTTCCAGAACCTGAGGTCCAGCCTCGCGTTCCATCACCAACACCAGAGCAGTCTCCAGTCCCAATTCACATTGAATTGGTCTTAGACTCTCCACCTCGTAGCAACTCCTCTACATATTCACTCTCGTCAGAGCCTCTCATAGCTAGTACAGATCCTTCCAGTGGCATTAGTCGAGATCAGTCTTGGATTGAGGCTCAATTGGGATGGAAGAGGAGGCAACCAGCCTATGTCCTTGATCATTCTGATTTTGATCATGCTTACCAGGATGCGCTAGACAAGAGGATCAAGAAACAGGTCCATGTGGAGAGGAATGTTGATATGGAGATCGTTGTTGAGACTGCCATACCTCCAGAGGGGAAGAGTTTGGATGAGATTGAAGTTCAAGACTTCGAGGTGATCACAGTCAACCTTGGTCAAAGCACTCGCCAGACACAGGTTGATCTCTTACAGGTTGCTACAGACAGCGCCAGGGATAGAATATTGAAGGACGGAGAAGACAAGACAGCTCTCAAGTCTGAAATCAAACAACTTTGTCAGTACATTTCTAGCCTTGTACACAGGTCAGATGTTACCGCTACACTCCTGCCGATGCTTGAGCCATCGGCAGAACAGGGCTAGCTTAATCACTTGGTTACATACGACAAGTGTTTGGAGGATTGGGAGGAGTTTGTTGCTAGAGGCCGCTTTTTGCTTGCAGAGCTATATCAATTGCGGTACAATGCAAACGAGCTCCGTTTACGTCTCCAAGATGAGGAGCGAGACATGGCGATTAACAGACCCCGGGATAAGATTATGATTGCTCACTTGAGTGTGGCATATGAATGAGTCACAGATCACAGAAGATAAAGAGGCTATCTACTCTTGGAAGACACAGTTGGTTTTCAAGTCGAAGATAGAGGAAACATGGCATCAGGGTTGGCTGAAAAGTAGAGAGCACGTCACTAGTGCACTCCGGTATGTGAGAACGCTCGTGTCTCACATACTGTGCTGGTATCAGATTGAGGGTGGTGCGTATGTTGAGCTTGCTGACTATTGGTGTACGTTTTATCATCCACCGAACAGACAAAATGTCCAAAGACACTCTATCCTCTCTTGAAAAACCACCGCGTATGCTAAGATTGCGAAGAAGATCATATGGCGATTCCAAGGTTTCTTTTGTCGGGTCTCGACGTGTGGATAAGCTCAATGGGCGTTGTGATTTGCTGGTAATAAACAAGGGGACTTACGTTAAAGAACTTTTCACAAGTTTGGGACTTAGGCGGATTTATCATTAAAGGCTTCTCAATTAGGACTTCAATTTGGATCTCAAAAAAATGGCAAAAGGATAAGGGTTCAGAGAATCTATTCTACGCCTAGGAATTTGAGAGACAGTAAATATTTAGGCGAAGGAAATAAACCACACTTTGTTTCACCTCTTGCGGGACAACATACGCAAAATGGGTGCAATCTTCAAGGGTTGTGATAATAATTTTCAAACCTCGAATGAGGCTGAAGTTAAGCTTCCACAATTAAGAGCTCAGGCTAACTTTACACATCGAATGCAAATCATCCATTCGAAGAAAGTATGAGCTACACTTCACCATTGAATCAATACGATCAATCTCTCATTCAATTAACCAACTTTCAAAGCAAATTCTACTTAATCTAATTCTAACTTTAATCTATGGCGGAAGAAGATATGCAACCTCGCTTACTATTTGACAATAAAAGTTGTTCAAAGCAAATCATGCATAAGAGCTTTTATTATTCGAAATAGTCTCAATGCAACAATCTCATACTCTGTCTCCACACTTTACAAATGAGGGGCGAGCTCAATTTATAGGCTCCCCAATTACAATTCAATGGCCAAGATTGATTTCAAATCAACGGCCGAGATTACAAAATAAAACCCTAATTAGGGTTTGTCACTTTCGACCAATGAGAAAATTTCATTTGAGGACACTTGTCCTTTTGCTAAATATAAACCAACAATAAAATAGAATTGTTGTATGTTGATTTGGAAGAATTTGATTGGTTGGAAGATGACGAGGCGCCACCTCAGCGTGCTGGATGTCTTCCTTGGTTGCTTCGTTTTTCTTCCACGTGCTTGCCTTAGAATATTTTCCCTGCCGATGACTCTGTCCGTTGTGTTTGTTCCTTCCTAGCTTTGATCTTGGATTCCCTTTTGAGACTTTGATTTCCTCTTCTTGCCTGTACTGGAATCCTTGAGGTCTGGAAGTCTCCCCTTGGAGCAGGTGTCTGGACTTGAAGTTGGTTGCTTTGAACTTCCTCCTACTTGAACTGGGTTGATGTTATTCCTTTGGATTTCCTCTTTGAATTCTCCAATTTGTGTCGAGAAATTGTCTAAGTATGGAGATATGTTTGGAACACTCTCCTTGTCACCATCTGATTCTGATTGGAAGCTTGTCTTTAATTCTTCAGGAGATGAAACCCTTCAAGAAGTTGCCCTGATTGCTTCTTTCAAGTGCCTAGAATTTGGAGAAGAATGCCTCTGTGCCTTCGCCACAATGGAGGAAATTGGAATTTCCTCTGTGAAGTATTTCCCTGACTTAGCCAAATCTTCATCTGGACTACTCAACACTTAGCCAATTTTTTGGCCATCTCCATGCTCGAACGAACTTTGCCTGTGGATTTGCCTTCAATTCTGAATTTGGCTTAAGGATTTTATTCATTTCTTCTTTACTCCTCTTCAGCCTTCCTGTTTTCCGTCCAACACTTAGTGAATTCTTCTCCCCGAGGTATCAACACTAGCCAATTTTCTGAGTTTTAGCCAATTTTCTCATCCTCTCCTTGGGCAGACTTCACATGAGCTTGGATGTTTTCTCTCTCAGCCTAAGTCAGACTCCAAGCCACTTTGGACAAACATCTCTAGGGAGAAGTCGAACTTTCTCAACACTTTGACATTTCTTTTCTTGGTCTAGGTCGGACTTTGCATCATGTTTGCCATTGTACTTGGCGGATCTTATGGATGCCTGGACATACCTTCTCCAAGCAAAGTCGGACTTTGTAAAGGTTTGGACATGCTGTGCTTGGGAAAAGTCAGACTTTCTTATGCTTGTCCTATCCTTTTTCCCTCACTCCATTTGGCTTGAAGCAGACTTGCCACCATTCCACGCCATTGCTTCTTCTTTGAAGATTCGCCTCGTGTCGTCATCCACTTGCAAGAAATAAAATAAGCAAATTTAGATTTTCTCTCTCCTAGCTTCGAAGTTAAATTTTTAACACTCTCTCTCCTGAAGTCACGGTGAATTTTGTTTTGCCCATCGGATTTTATCTCTGGCCGGCACAAATTATTTTCCTCCAAAACATCTCTGGCAAACTTCATTTTGTCCAAGGCATTGAAAATAAATTATTAAAATATTAAAATATTTTAATTTATTCCAACCCGTTCGTTTTGGATCCATTGCTATTTCGATTTTCTCTTCATTTTTCTTGGCTAAAACTGTATTTTCCAATTTTATTCTCAATTTCGTCTAGCCAAGTCAAAACTTAAGCCATTCCGTCGACAATTGTTATGCCAGATCCTTATTTTTCCTTGCCATGGCGAATTTTTAATTGCACTGAACTTATTTTCTTCTGCCAAAGTCAATTTTTTCTCTTGCTCAGTCGAATTTTTTCTAGGAAAAATCCTTGTCTGGATGTCTTTATCAGGCAAACTCCTTGACGCTCGACAAATTCTTCTTCCTTTTGGCCAAGGGCGATCCTTCCTTTCTCCCTGCCTTGTGCATTTTCTCTGGCCAAAGTTGTCAATTTTTATAACATTTTCTCCGGACATCCATACTTAGGCAATTTTATTCTTGGTCACAGCCTAGGCGGACTTCCCAAAGTCTTTTCCACTTTCACATGCCATGGCGAATTTTCTTTAGCTCTTGTCCTTTCAAACTTAGCACTTAACCTCTTGAAAGTGTCATGATACTTAGTCAAAAATCTCAATTTTTCATCCTTTAAGCCTCTATACTTAGGCAAATTTTCGAATTTCTCTTGACTGGGCACCAAACACTTAGCAAAAATCGTAATTTTCTCCCTTCATAGACCATGGCGGACTTTCCAAGCACTTGGACAAGGTGAGGGCGGACTTTCTATGGTCTTGGCATCATTTCTTTGAACATGGCCGACTTCCAAACCTTTTAGCATTTTCCTTAACATTTTATCTCTTGGAAATGTCATAACATTTAGCCAAAAATCGATTTTCCACCTTTTTAGGCTCTTACACTTAGCAAATTTTCGAAATTTTCTTTACTAGGCACCAATACTTAGTGAAATTTTGATTTTTTTCTTCTCCCATGTGCCTAGGCGGACTTTCCAACCCCTTGGCAAGTGTATGGCGGACTTTAGAAGGTTTTGGCATCATGCATGGCGGACTTTGGAAGGTCTTGGCACTTCCTTCTTGAGGCTGGCGGACTTCCTTGACCTCTTGCCACTTCCCCTCAAGTGCATGGCGGACTTTCTATGCTCTTTGGACAAGCTTGGCGGACTTCATAACTTCTTGGCACTTCCTTTCAAGTGTATGGCGAACTTTGGAGGAGGCTAGGATATGCTTGGCGGACTTTGGATGGTCCTTGACATTTTCCTCTTACTGCTGGGCGGACTTCATGAGCTTCCAGACATTCATACCTTCTTCCGTCCCACATTTCAAGGACCTCCTTCATGGCGAATTTCAGACTTAACCAAATTTCTCATGAATTCCATCTTTTTGAGTTGATTTTCTGTGATTTTGTGCTTCAGATCTGACTGGTTTTGAATGATTTTTCCAGAATTTAATGTTTTTCAGTCTGATTTTCTCATGCTTTTTACTGATTTTTCATGCTTTTTGCTTGCTTTTCCAGATTTTTCAATGATTTTTCAATTTTCTCTTTGATTTTCTGAGTGATTTTTTGATTTTTTTGAACTTCCGAGTGGATTTTTGGAATTCGAGACCTTTCCAAATATAGAAACTTTCTAAAAATAGAAAAAGCAAAACCCTAAAAAATAGGGAACCCTGTTTGGTCCAAAAATGCCAAAAAAATGAAAAAGCGAAAAAGCAAGATTTCCTAAAAAGTAGGAAGTCTCAGAATTGGCCGAATTCATAGGCGATCTTCGTTTCCTGGGCCTTCTAAGCACTTCCATGACGTTTATGCATTGATTCAAGCATGGATTCTTGACTTGGCTCGGATGGCTCTCAAAAGACTGACTTGAAACTCTCAAAATGATGACCTCATTATAAAAAGACAAGTGATAAGCAGTTGCAACACCGAGGCAAAAAGGTGAAAACAGGGGGTCCCCATTTGCAATGGGGCGATGTGTGAAATGGTCACAACACTGACGTACAGTCAGAGCTCCAGGAACTCATTCATGGAATTTTCAGTGGGGAGACCGTTCGCTGTGAGATGAATCAACTTACAGTCATGCAGCGTTGTTTGATGAAGCAACCAGGAGTAGAGGTGAACTTCAGTGTTAGATCACAGCTGGTGAGGACATGCTGCACAGACATAGTATACTTCGGCAGAGTATCAGTGCTCCAGACAGTGATGCAGTCAACAACCTCATAGAGGGGTTGGTTGCTCGAGATCACGGCCAGTAGACTTCAGTTCCCACCTCTCAGGATAGACATTAAACACAGGAGTTAAACTTGGCGTCATCTTTTCAAGTTAACTCGCTGTCACATCTCATGCATGTCTATTATGGGTTTATCTATGTTCACTTGGAGTTACATTTAGGGTTTTCGTTAACTGATGGTAGTGTTCCAGTTAACTTGCTTTCGATAAGGACGTGCATGCTTGCACATTGTCCATTTAGATTAATTGTACCGGTTAACTAATGGTAGCTTTCCAGTTAACTGTATAGTTTGCTTTATTAGGGTTTAGCAATAAATCTTGCATGCATTGCAAGACTATAGTTGACTCAAGGTGATTTTAGGGTTTCCTACACTTTTCGATGTCTATAAATAAGAGCTTTTGCTTATTTGTACATAACTTTTGCACGCGATAGTAATATATGTTGAGCCAGATTTGCCTGTAATATTGCTATTCTGTATCTGTTCACTTTGGTTGGATGATCATTGTCTTGTGTTATTGTGATTATAAGCTTATTTCATATCTACACCTCGTAAAGGTGTTGTCACCTCCTTGGGAATTTAGAATTAAGACTTATCGTTTGGTGTTATTGTGTTAATGCGCTTTGTTTCATGTCTACACCTCGGAAAGGTGCCGTCACCTCCTTGGGAATTCAGAAGTAGAGTTCATCGTACTGGTGTTGTTGCCAATAAGTTTTCTTTCAGCCTACGCCTCGGAAAGGTGTCATCACCTCCTTGGAAATCCTGTCTTTGAAGTTATCGTATAATCATTCCCGCTCTGTTTCCTCATGCTCTGATATCTTGAGGGGATTGGATAGTTAGGTTACTTAGTTTTGAGTTGTAGTTAGGTCCTACGAAACCAGAAAAACCTTGGCTGCAACGTTCGAAGTTTATTGCAAACCTTGTGCCTCTTTCAGCTGAGACAAAAAGACAGGAAATAGTTTAGTTTACTTCTCAAGCATTTTGTCCGCACAACGAGGGAGCTTCCCCTCCTAATTTGAAGAGCACTCATCAGGTAGTGTGCATAGCTGTCCGTACCAACTTGCACTCCAGAGGTGTTAGTTGTTATGCCAACAAGGAGCTGCATCAAATTTGAGGCAGATGTTACAAGTTAAATCGGCTAGAAAAGATCCGCCATAATGAATGAAAGACCGGTCAAAGAACCTTAAATTGCCATATAATAAAGAATTTCAAAACCATGAATCATTTTGAAAATTCATAAGCTGTCTTCGAGATGAAACTGAAAACATTAACCAATATAATATTGCAATATTCTCTTTTGTCAAATTCAAGCTCTTTCAACGCTTACATGGCATAACATTTGACTTGGCATTAGACTTTTCAACTTGACACTATGCCGATTTGGCACATATGTTGACAAGGAGACAAGCAAGTAGGTGAAGTAAACATGTAGGCACCTCAAGTAAGCAAACAAGTAGCTCAACCAAGCAGGCAAGAAGCTCAACCAAGCAAGCAACTAGCTTAAGCAAGCAAACAACTAGCTCAAGCACGCAAGCAACCAACTCAAGCACCCAAGCAACCAGCTCAAGTAGACAACCAAGTAGCTCAAGCAAGAAAGTACCTTGACATCAATGACAAAATACTCAACATTTACTTTGTCGAGCTTTCTCGTCAATGCACTCATCAATAACTTGCACTATTACCTCTTGTTTCTTTTTGGCATCTGTTTCTTCCATTCAATGTTATCATGTGATGGTATTTCCTCTTCTATGGTATCATTTGACTAGGAAAAAGTAGAGAGATTAGACATGTTGAATATCAATGAGATATTAAATCCTTTAAAAAACTCAATATCATATGCATTTTTAGAGAATTTGCACAAAACCTTGCATATGCGAATCTTCCTTATTTTCAACATGTATATTCCTCTAGGGAACCTCTCTTTCCTCTAGTATGCCATGATTAACACCCCTTTGAGTTAGTTTCCTCCTTTTTGTGTATCTACTAGTGCTTTGTACTAGGTGTTTCTCTCTTTAAATTGCCTTTGACTTGTGTATGAACCTTCATGTGTTTTGTGAAGTCATCTTCCTCTATGTTGATGTGCCTTTGTCCACCTTCAACAAATTTGCAACACCTTTTGGCAATGTCCAATACATACTTTGGAATGATGTCTTTCCATTTGACTTGTTCATTGGGTTGTATGTAAACTCAACTTGCACCAACATAGAGTTCCATTGTGTAGGCTTATTTCCCACCAAACATTTTAATGAGTTGCCAAGGCTTCAATTGACAACTTTTGTTTGACCAACTATCTATGGACAGTATGCAAAACTATAATTTAGTCTTGTACCCAACTTCTTCTAAAGTGTCTACTAGAATTGACGAAGGAACTCGATGTCTTCTTTGGAAATAATGCTTGTGGAAAGCCATGCAAACATGCAGCTCATTGAAGAACAAATTTGTCACTTTTGATGTTTCATTTGTTTGCCCGTAAGGATTGAAATGTAACATCTTTGAGAATCTATCAACAACCACAAATATCGAGTCATTACCTTTATGCAATTGTGGTAATCCAAGGATGAAGTCCATGGATAGTTCCTCCCAAGGTCTATTAGGCATCAAGAATGGCTTGTTCAATCTTCTATTTTGCACCACACCCTTTGCAACTTGACATGTTTTGCATCTCTCAACAGATTTACTTACATTTTTGCACAAATTAGGCCTTTGTTAGCTTTCCTCCAACATGGTCAATGTCTTATCACTTCCAAAATGGCCTCTCAACTTGCCATTGTGTAATTCTTTGATTAGGTTCTCCCTCATTGAATTCTGCGAGCTACACAATTGCTGATTTTGGAACATGTACTCTTTTGCTAAGCAAACTGCGAACAGGCCTTTGTTTCTTACTGTGGCTCTATGCATCCCTTCCATGCTATGTGAAATTTGGATTTGCCACATACAAATCCACCATTCCCTCCATGCCCATTAATTGTATAGTCATTGTGGACAACAAAACATAACTCTTACTCAAGGCATTTGCAACATGATTTGACTTGCTAGATGTATGTTTCAACATGAAGGAATAACCCTGCAATTGATATATCCATCACATATGTCTTTGGCTCAACTTTTCTTGTCTATTGATGTACAACAATTTGTGATGACTGTGTATGGTACAAACTCTTTGGGCAGCAAGTCATGCCTCCACATTTTAAAGCTTGAATAATGGAGAACTCTTGGTCATACACCGAGTACTTCTTGGCATCATTCAATTTCTCGCTAAAGAATCCAATTGGTCTTCTCTCTTGGCTAACAATGGTATCAAGTGTGGTTTTTCTGGTATCATAGTCAACTTGAAAACCTCATCGAATCCAAGGAGTGCCAACAGAAGGTCCTTTGTCACTTTCTTCGAGAGTTCAAAACTCTTGGCTGCGGCAATAGTCTAGTCAAATCCACTCTTCCACATATAGTGAGCTAGTGAAGCACACTTGTCATGTCCCCGAATTGGAGGCAGAGTAATTAAATTAAATTAATTGATTAAGTTATCCAAATATTGATATTTCATAAGGATGACTAATTGATTATTTTAATTAAATTAAAGTGGAGTATTAAATTAATTATTTAATAAAGTTATCTTAATAAAATAATATCTCAAAGGTAACTTTATTATAATTAATTTAATAAAGTGACTAAAAGTAAAATAATATCAAAAAGTCACTTAAGAGAATAAAATAATATTTTATTCTAGAAGCTTCTTGGAGACTTGTTGAGAAATCTATTTAAGAGGCTGTTGGCTAAACATTTGGACACACTTGATTTGGAATTCATTTTCTCATTACTTGCGTGGTAAGAAGCTGAAGCTGAATGCTTAGCTCACTCGTGGGTTTGAAGACTCTAGAGTGCCAGGTTCGGTTGTGAAAGATCAACCCTAGCTGGATATTTGAGGAAGTTACTTCAGACTTTCTACTTGTGCTTCATTGGCAAAATTTTGTGGCCTTTGGCCAAATCTTGGAGGAGATTATTTTATGATATTTTGGGACAAATTGCATTGGTAATTTTGCTGATCATTTCAAGTTATTTTCTGCTGTCATCATTGGTTGAACTGCATAGATGGCGGAGGTCGATTTAATTCTTATGGCATGATAGAAGCATCGATTCTTGATGGGCATTGAGGTGCTTCATTTTGGAGGATTAGGTGACCCTTCTAGGATGAATTTGGAGGTGGTTTAAGGCTGCAACGAATTTTGTTTAGAGGCTGCAAGTCAAAATAGGGGCGGCACTCTTGGAGACTTCTTTTCAGTCATTGAAGAATTCCTCATTTGCTGCTTATGTCATCGACAGTGCCATTTCATTTCCAGTTATTGTCAGCCTTCTATACCAGGTTCCTAGCATTGTATTTGCTTATTTGTGCATTGTAATAAGTCTGAAGACAAATCGCAGCATATAGGCTTTGCATAGATGATTTTGTAATGACAATTTAGTCATCTTCTATAGTGTAGCAATCACTCATATTAGCACTGTATTCAGTTGAAGCTCATTTCAAAATCATCTTAATGAAGATTGGGAGTCGGCTGCAAACTATTTGTAAAAATGTCAAGTTGTTGTAGTTTACTTTTTGCATTTCTAGTTTGCATACAAATGTTTGATACAATTCCTCATTGCTGTAGCTGCACATTAGTTTGCTTGCCAAGTGTTTGCATTAATGTCCAAAGTTGTAGATGATTATTTCAGTCCTTAGAATGCATGGGAAATGTTTGTAGAAATGTCTATAATGCTGTAGCTGTATATGCATCATTTTCAGTCATATCTTGCATTATTAATTGCTGCACTTCATTTCAGACTTTAGTTTACTTCTTCCAAGTTCATATCAGCATTGCAAATTGTATTCAAAGCCATAAAAACACAAAAACAAAACAATCAGCAGCAAGACCAGGTTGTTGGCAAAAAGTTTGACGATATTACTTGAGTCTCAAAGCAGCAATTTGAGATCAAATTTCTCAAGGGATATTTCAACACCCACCAATGAAGTTTTTGATGGATTTCCTATAGAAGCTCACCAACCCATGGGAACTCACTTTTATGACACTTTGTGTTACTAACCATTCAACTGTTTCTCTCACTTCTTTTAGGTCCATTCTCAACTTGTCTTGAGATATCACATCCCTAGTATGCAAGTTCCCTTTGCATGAAGTTGCATTTCTTCAAATTAATATGCAATTTCTTTTTCTTCAACTGTGTGAAAACTTACTGCAAGTGCACAAGATGCTTTGCCTTGTCTTGATGAACACCGAAATTTCATCCAAATATACAACCAAAAACTTTCCAATAAATTGCTTCAAGACCTCGTTCGTTAGCCTCATGAATGTGCTTGGGGCATTCACCAACTCAAATGGCATCATTGTTCACTCATGATAATGGCTCTTGAGGTCAATCTTCAAGAAGTATTGTGCTCCTTTTAGACAATCTAATAGGTCATCCATTTGTGGTAATGGAAACTAGTACTTGATGGTGATCTTGTTGATTGCTTTGGAGTCTGCACACATTCTCCATTCACCTCACTTCTTTGGTGCAAGTATTGTAGGCATTGTATAAGGGATCATACTCTCCTTGAATAAGACTTTCAAACAACTCCTCTACTTGCCTATTGAGTTTTGCTCTCGTGTCTAGACTCATTCTGTGTAGTGCCTTAGTTGTCAAATTGGACCTTGGAATCAAATAAATGCAATGCGAGATGCTTTGCACTAGTGCCAATCCCTTCATCAGTTCATTTTTTATGATGTCTGCATACTCCTTGAGTAGCATTGCAATTTTCAGCTCCTTTGAGTTGTGTTGCATCTCCTCTTGTGTGGGCTTGAGAACTTATACATAGCACTCCTTTGCCTTCCTCATCTCTTTGAGAAAGTCATTACTGCTCAACAACAGTCCTTGACTCGTTGCACCTTCTTCTTCTTGCATTGGCAACAAATCAAACTTCTTACCATCCTTAATGATGGTGAAGTTGTTCTTCTGCCCATTATGGATCATGCTTCTATCATATTACCATGGCCTTTTCAACAACACATGGCATGCAGCCATTGTGATCACATCACACAGTACCTCATTTGCATAATCTCCAATGTGAAATGCAACCTTGCACTCTTCTATCATCATGTGTTGTTGTCTTGTATGAGTTGTCCCATATGCAACCAAGAGACTCTATATGGCTTGGGGTGTGTGACAACCTTTAACCTTAGTTTTTGAACCATCTCTGTTGATACCAAGTTGTCTGTGTTGTGTCCAATTATCATCCTGCAACATTAATTGTTTGACTTGCACTTGGTGTGGAAGATGCTTGTTGTCAACCACGGTTCATTTTCTTCATCGGTTGGCTTGAACAATAATTTGCACATCATCAAGTTTCCTTCATTCTTTGAAGTTGCACTTTTGGCTTCACTCTCTTCTTTGGACCATGTGACATGCACTCTCTACTTCGAACAAACTTGCTCTTGCTCATCTTTTTAACACTCAAATGCCTGATGACCTTCTAGTCCATATGGGAAGCAAGTCCCTTTGAAGCCATCACCTTTGCAACTTGAAGTCTACAATCCCTTGGAGCTTTGCATGGAACTTGTTTTTGTGCTCTCCTTTGCATATGTCTATCGCCTTGTGCCTTGTTTACTCTTTTCATCCCTACCCTTACCTCCTACGCTTTGTTGTTACACAACAACTCCTTGGCTTTGAGTGTGAGTTGATTGGCTTATTCAATGGAATGCATTGGCAACAAACATATTTCATCTGGAATTGAGATATGCAACCCATTGACAAACCTAGAGACTTTCTTTGGGTCATCATCTATGTGACCAGCTTAGATGCTAAGTCTATATAACTCTTCCATATACTCTTTTATGGATGTTTCCTAGTGCAAATTATGGAGCTTCCTTAATAAGTCCATTGTGTAATTTTGTGGCATAAACGTTCCCCTGAGTGTTTTGACCATGTAGTCCTAGTCAAAGATCTTTCTCTTATTTCTCTTAATGTACTCACTTTTCCCAAAGCCCCACCACAAGGTGACTTGTAATTTCAACTTTGTGCTTGCCTAGTTAGCTCTTTGGGGGTTCTCGATGGTTTCAAATCCAATATTTCTCTAGCTCTATTATGTAGTCTATCAATTCCTTTGGGTTCAAGCTTCCTAAGTAGGTTGGTAGATAAAATATTGTTTTGTTTTTGGTTCTCATTATGACTTTGGTGAAATTATTTTCTGTGGTGATTTTCTCATCAAAGTTAGTGTCTATGGCTTCTTGGGCATCGGCATCTCCCCTCTCATCCTTGTGATGTCCTTTTTCATGATCATTCCTCTTATTTATGTAGTCTCCATGACATTGAGCTTTGCTTGAATGGTTCTCATCATATCAACAAGGGTTGCCAAACGTGGTCCTCTAGCCATTGCTGTTTCCTGCTTCTCTTTTTCCTTTGTGGGGCATAGCTCCTCTAGTCCACATATAATGCGACACACAAATCTCACTCATGGGACTTGGCTCTTGCTTTGATACTACTTATGCAAATTGCAAGTAGGTCAAATGAACAATCAACTAATAGTTGCCTAGAGTTACATAATGAAAGCACTAAATAAAGAACAATGAAGAACTTGGACAATACAATCTCTATTATATGTAGAAGAATATCAAGCCCTATGGGCCACTCCAAAATATATGGAACCCAACTAATCTATTGTTTCTTGTGTCTCGTCTTCCATTGTGGGCCATAGCTCCTTTGGTTCACCTGCAATGTTACACACACAAATACTTTGTTATGGAGCTCCAGAACGCACTCACATAACTCAACTCTTGCTTTGATACAACTTGATGCAAACCAGAAGGAGGTTAAATGATCAATTGACTAATGGTGTAGTGTCCCCTTCTCCAAACTGATGCGTTCCACCTTATTAGTTGGCCTTTTTAGAGCAGAAGGCCCTAGTGAGGTAAAAATTAGGGTTTCCTATTTTGAGGAGGTCATTGCTTTCGGAGATGGTGTGGATTCAATGGCTTGGTTCTTCTGGGTTTCGAGCTTAGCGTTAATTTATGTTCATCTCGGCATTCAGAGCATTTTCTGGAATTTACTATTTTTAGTAAATTCTTTTTTTGGCAGCTTTTCAGTTGGGTTCAGCTTGGTTGACTTCCTAAGTCAGTTTGATTTGGTTGGCTTACTCATTGATGGCTTCGGGGTGCAGTTGGAGAGATAAGTTGAGCTATTTTATTAAAAAGTCACGTTTTAATGTTATAATTTAACGTTGACCCCCCCTTAGCCTAGCTTAATCACTTCAAGTCTTTTTAAAAGGTGTTCTTTAAGGGTGGCGCTTCATTAAGAGGATTAATTATTTCTTTTATGAAGTTTATTATTAAGTTCAAAATGGACGCCTTTTTCGAGAAAGATTAAAATATTATTAAAAGACAAAGTTGCTTACTTGGGAAGGTGGGGCGCCATCTTTGAGGAATTAGGGTTTTTCACTTTGGAAAAGAAGTTAGGGTTTCAAGGAAGGTCAACAGAAGCTTATAAAAGATAGCCTTGGGTTCTCAATTCATCATCTTTGGTCTACTATACTGTTATGCTACCGGATTGGCTCTAGAACTGCTTCGAGGAATGAAGGCCTCCTAGCTTGGGCATCACTTCTTGCTTGCAACACAGAGACTAGTGGTGATTTAAGATAGATTTGTGAGTTCATTTGTTTTTGTGCATTGTAAACATCATTGTAATTCTTTAGTTTCTTATTTTTGCATATTAGAGGTATTCCCAAAGTTGCATTTTAGACACAGTAGATCCATGTTTTTACTCATATCTGAAAAAATACAAAAATACTAGTTCTGGGTATTGCATCAATCTCTAAGTTTGTAAGGGGCGTCTATTTTCTCCAAGTTATAGATTTTTTGGGAAAGCTTTGGATTTTTAAGAGGGGGTCAAACTTCTGCAGGGCCGTACCATTTGATTATGCATTGTTTTCCGTGCAATAAAATAAATTAAGGGTTTCACATCTGTTTCTTGCACTCATTCTAGGTGTCTTCACTTTAGTTGAATTTTGCATCTAAGAATAGGTCATTCGGGCAAGAGGAAAGAGAGTTATCAGCATTCCAATGAAATTCTGTGTTGCTGGTTTATATTGTAAAAGTGCAGATCTGATTATGACAGTTCTAGCAATCTGCATTTTCTGATTTGGATTTGGCATTGTGGTTTAATTTACGCTTGTAGCAGATATATTGTTGAATACACCATCTGGAAGGAATCTGATATCTTGACATTGCAGGCAATAATTATATATTGTAAACTGGCAGTTTACTGACCAGTGTTCTTTAATATTGCTTTGTCACTATTTGTAATATTCGTTCTTGCTTTCAGTACTAGTTTGAAATAGTTATAACTCCGCCCTATGGTAGCTACTTTCCCATTCTGGGTGTTGAGTGTTTTCAGCTTTCAGCATTTCTCTTTCAGGCATTGTTATTGTAATCACTCCGTCATATAGTCGCGCCTCACTCCGCATTGGATTGGGTAGCACATACTTGACGTTGAGTTCCCTTTCAGCATTTAGAAGTAGAAGATTCTCTGACCATATGCTCGCCATCATCGGCGCCACCCTTGGTTAGAGTTACTTCCTGCATAAGCACTTCGTTTCAGATCCTCTGACCAATGCTCACACCTTGCTCACATCTGGATCCTGGTGTACATACTGGTTAGAGTTGCTTCAGTACGTTTTGGTTTATCATCTAACCGTAACGGGTGCTTGTAATTTGAAATTGTAAAAATCAAAAAAATTTGGCTCGGAATATTTTAGTGGTATCAGAGCCAAGATCTTGCCATCCTGTGTTCATTCTGTCTATGAGTGACAGAGAAAAGAGGTACATTGCCAGGGAAGACAAGAAGGTTGGAAAACAGTTCCAGCTTTATCAGGCCCCAGAGGGTCAGACAGCTTCAGAAGTCTTGAGGGCTCATTGGGAGTCTTCTCAGGAATCAGATATGGCAGAGGGTGAAAGATCAGTTGGGGGTAACGAGAGGTTTACCAACAACATAGATGATAGTGGGAAAGGAAGAGACATATCTACGAGTCCCGGGAAGAGATTTGAAAGAAAGATGGATACCTTGATGGACATGGTATCTCTCATGATGGGGAAAGTGGGTCAGAACACCACTCCACAGAACAACTCAGGCCACAGAGGGGAGCATAGTGCTTCCAACCAGCATGATGAGCATGTAGCTCGGACAGTGTCAAACAACACTTACATTTCTTCCAGGCCATTCAAACCTACCTTTTTGGCTCTTGTAAACACTCAGCCAGATCCTGAAGAGAATACTTCATTCGTGGAGCAGTTGAGACTGGGTCATGCAGAGTATGACTCTCTACCTGCTGACATCAGGATGGATATGTCCTATAACGATTTCATGGATCATAAAAGGAAAAACAAAGGACAAGGGAGACACTATGATCAAAGAAGACCATCAAATCAAGGAGACTTGTACCAAGCTGTCAACAAGGTGACACTTCCACACTTTGACGGGAGTGATACCAGTTCAGCTCGAGCTTGGATACAGAAGCTGGATAACTATCTAGCTCTCAGACCTATGGCGGAAGAGGAGGCGATCAAGTTCGCTACGCTACACCTTGATGGGGTGGCGCATGAATGGTGGTACCATGGCCTAGTTACTCTGGGTCATCGGTCTATCACAACTTATGATGAGTTCACCACTAGGCTCATTGAGAGGTTTGAGAAAAAGGATCCTGAGATTCATTTCAGAGAACTTGCACAATTGAGACAGTATGGCACAGTTGATGCCTACATTGCCGAGTTTCAGAGACTCTCAGTCATGGTGACTGGAATCACGGAAAGGAGATTGGTGATTCTTTTCAGTGAAGGTTTGACAGAACCTCTCAAAGGTTGGATTAAAGCCTTTGATCCACCAACCCTACAAGAGGCCATGAAGAAGGCGAGAAACATGGAGTGGGCTACTCCTAAGGCAAAATTTCAGTCCAATTCCCCCTTTCAAAAAAGGGATAAAGGGAAAAAGCCTCAGCATAGACCTCCTTTGAGACCCCAGCACAAGGAGTTTAAAAATCACCATTCCCATGTCACCAGGTTGGATCCTGAAACCCTGAATGAACTCAGAAGAAAAGGGTTGTGTTTCCGGTGTAGGGAAAAGTGGTCTCAAGATCATGTTTGCCCTAAAGGGGTTAAGTTCAATCAGATTGAGTACTATTCTGCTGGTGAAAGTAGTTCTGATTTTTTCGACCAGCAATCTGATTTTGAAGAAAGTGAAGTAGAAAAAGCTCCAGAAGAATCTGAAAATGAGAAGGAAAGTGGAGGAGTCTTAGCTCAGCTTTCTAGCTTCCAAAGAAACGAATCATTCAAGGTTCGAGGGATGGTCAAAGGGCAGCCAATCGTTGCCTTGATCGACACTGGAGCAACACATAACTTCATTGATGAAGTTGTGGTAGCCAAGAAGGGGCTGCAAACAGAGGAGTTTGAAGGGTTCAAGGTCATGGTTGCCGATGGATTTCATATTTCTTGCACAAAGAAAATCTCGAACATGACCATGCAATTGGGAAACTACGAAGTCAAGGATGACTTCTATGTAGTTCACATTGGAGATACTGATGCAGTCTTAGGCATTCAATGGCTGCGATCTCTTGGGGAGATCTCTTTGAATCTGCAGACTATGGAGCTCAAGTTCCAAGCTGATGGGAAGAAGATAGTTCTGAGAGGAATGTCGAATGGGGGCCCTCGGGTTGTGTCATTCAAAAGAATGGCAAGGCTGATCTGTCACGATCAAGCAGAGTGGGTTGCTGAATGCATGATCCTTCTTGATAGTCCTGTTGAGACTAAACGTGACCATCCTCCTGATATTCAGTCACTACTTACGAAGAAGAGCAAAGTCTTTGCAGATTTGCCTCCTGGACCACCACCTGAATGGGGTTGGGGCACATCATATAGAAGGAAGGGACTAAACCGGTGATCACAACTCCATATCCGGTGCCGAAGAGGCAAAAGGATGAGATTGAGAAGAATATTCAAGAACTCTTGGAGATGGGTTTCATTCACGCAAGCAAGAGCCCCTTTGCATCTGCAGTGGTTCTTGTGAAGAAGAAGGATGGTACCATGCGCATGTGCGTGGACTATCGTGCTTTGAACCAAAGCACTATCAAGAATAGATACCCCATTCCAAGAATAGATGAGCTCATTGATGAGCTACATGGGGCTAAGTTCTTCTCAAAGATTGATCTAAGATCGGGTTACCATGATTGAATGAGGGATCTGATGTGGAGAAGACAGCTTTCAGATGTCACAATGGCCATTTCGAATTCTTAGTCATGCCATTTGGGTTGACTAACGCTCCGGCTACCTTTCAGTCTTGCATGAACCGTGTTTTTCAGAATCAGTTAAGGAGATTTGTGTTGATATTTTTTGATGATATTCTGATTTACAGCAAGACCTGGGAAGATCATCTCAAGCACTTGGAGGAAGTGCTTAGTATTCTGGAATCTGAGAGTTTGTTCGCAAAAGCTTCCAAATGTGAATTTGGAATGGAGGAGTTATTGTACCTTGGCCACATCATCAGTGCTGAGGGAGTGAAGGTGGATCCGGAAAAGATCAAAGCAGTGGTTGATTGGTACCTGGTGACCGGTTAGAAGGTTTTCTACGGAGCTGTGGTTTTATAGGAGATTACGTAGAGAATTATTCCTTGAGAATGCTGCTCCTCTTCTTGATCTCACAAAGAGAACCTTTATGCGGTGAGAAAAAGGCTCAAGTTGTTTTGACAAGTTTAAGAAGATCCTTGGAAAGCTCATGTCCCAGGGTTCACAAAGCTATCACGGATTTCTCCAAGCCATTCGAGCTACAGTGTGATGCATCAGGTGAAGGAGTTGGGGCTGTCCTGATGCAAGACAAACACCCTATAGTGTTTGAGAGCAGAAAATTACGGGGTGTCGAAAGGACATATTCAATTTATGACAAAGAAATGCTTGCCATTATGCATCATGGCAGATTCGAGTGGTAGGGGAATAAATTCGTGGATTAAGGCCGGCTGACCTTTCAGCATTTCATGCACCAGAAGGACCTAAATGAGAGGCAACAGAAATGGGTGAGTAAGCTTCAAGCTTACGACTTTGACATTGAATATGTCAAAGGGAAAAATAATATCGTGGCTGATGCGTTATCAAGGAGACCTCATCTTAGCTCATTGTGTGAGCTTATTGCAGATTGGAGAGACTTGTTGCTTGCTGATTATGCCAAAAATCAGTTTGCAACCAGCATTCTTGAGGGTACTTTTCATGATGAAAGGTACAAGGTGGTTGAGGGACTGATACATTATAAGGGAAGAATCTTTCTGGTGGCTGATTCTAAGCTTAAGAAGAAGATTCTTTTGACTTTCCATGATATTCCAGTTGCTGGTCACCAAGGTTTTTTCAAGACGTATAGGCAAATCCGAGAAATGTTTTCTTGGAAAGGCTTGAAAGGAGAAGTACAACGCTACATTCAGGAGTGTCCTGTTTGTCAAGTGAATAAGAATGAGCATACTTTACCCGCCGGTTTGCTGCAACCACTTCCAATTCCCAATCAAAATGGGAAAGCATTTCAATGGGTTTCATCACTGGGTTGCCCAAGGCCCAAGGGAAGGATTGTATTTACGTGGTAGTTGACAGATTAACCAAAGTTGCTCATTTCTTTGCCATTACCAGCACTTTTTCTGCAGCCCAAGTTGCAGATTTCTTCCGAGAGGTGTTTAGGCTGCATGGGTTGCCAAGAACATTGTGGTATTAGGATGGCCGGATGCAATACGTTTAGCAAGAAGTTTTGAATAGTGGTGGTGCGCCGCCGAGCACTGATTATCACCGGCCCGATGGACAAGCGGTAGTGAACAAATTGGTTGGAAGACTCTTGAAGCTATGTCGAACAGCGGTGGTTAAGTGATGGCTGCATATAGAAGTCACTGTACAGTGCTTGCTTTCCATATGGCGTTGGAATGTAAGCAACTTTATGGGTGTAAAGAGCTTCTGGTTTTCTTGATTTGGTGTTTGGTGATAAAGCACCCACAATAAGGATTTGTTGCAGCATAATCCAAGACCTCAATAGAATCCTTGAAGGATAATTCGCAGTTAACAAAAATCCAGCCCAGTTATTATCTTTGATCGAGCGTTGAAGCGTTCTTCGAGTTGGGGATATAAGGATTATCGCCGTTTACAACCTTATAGGCGATCTACTCAAGAAGAGTGGTAGCTCAAACCTTCTATGGGCCATTTAGGGTCATCAGAAAAGTTGGGACAGTAGCTTATGAATTAGAGCTACCTTCAGATAGCAGAGTGCATAACGTCTTCCACGTGTCTCGCCTCAAGAAGGCACTTGGACACAATGTGGTTGCTTCTTCACAGTTGCCACCGTTGGATGAAGAGGGACATTTGGTTCTAGTTCCAGAGGAGATACTTGATGTCAGAGAACGTTCTTTGAGGAAAAGAACCATCAGAGAATACCTGGTAAAGTGGAAGAACTTTTGCCTATATGGAGGGATGGGCGGAGAGAGTGACGGGGATATTGCGAGCATCACGGTTTCTGCGATTGGCGGGACGGCAATCTTGGGGCGGGCTATGGTATTCGCTATAAACGATGCGTTCACAATGACGTTGGCACTACGAGCGGCTGGTGGTAAAGTTAGGGTTTCCTAATTTTGAGGAGGTCATTGCTTAGAGATGGTGGATTCAATGGCAGATTCTTTCTGGGTTTCCAGAGAGCTTCGCAGTGGTATGATCATCTCGGCATTCAGAGCACTTTTTGGAATTTACTATTTTAGTAAATTTATTTTTATGACTTACCGGTTAGGTTCAGCTTGGTTGACTTCTAAATTGAGTTTGATTTGGTTGGCTTACTCATTGATGGCTTCGGGGCGCAGTTGGAGAGATAAGTTGAGCTATTTTATTAAAGTCACGTTTAATGTTATAATTTAACGTTGACCCCCCCTTAGCCTAGCTTAATCACTTCAAGTCTTTTTAAAAGGTGTTCTTTAAGGGTGGCGCTTCATTAAGAGGATTAATTATTTCTTTTATGAAGTTTATTATTAAAGTTCAAAATGGACGCCTTTTTCAAGAAAGATTAAAATATTATTAAAAGACAAAGTTGCTTGGAAAGGTGGGACGCCATCTTTGAGGAGATTAGGGTTTTGACTTGAAAGTGGATTTTAGGGTTTCGTGAAGTCAACTGGAAAATTATAAAAGGGAGACTTTGAGCATCATTTCACATCTTTGGTCGACTATACTGTTATGCTGCCGAATTGGCTCTGGAATTGCTTCGAGGAATGAAGGCCTCCTAGCTTGGGCATCGCTTCTTGCTTGCAACACAGCGACTAGTGGTGATTTAAGATAGATTTGTGAGTTCATTTGATTTTGTGCATTGTAAACATCATTGTAATTCTTTAGTTTCTGATTTTTGCATATTAGAGGTATTCCCAGAGTTGCATTTTAGACACAGCAGATCCATGTTTTTACTCATATCTCAAAAAATACAAAAATACTAGTTCTGGGTATTGCATCAATCTCTAAGTTTGTAAGGGGCGTCTATTTTCTCCAAGTTATAGATTTTTTGGGAAAGCTTTGGATTTTTAAGAGGGGGCCGAACTTCTGCAGGGCCGTACCATTTGATTATGCATTGTTTTCCGTGCAATAAAATAAATTAAGGGTTTCACATCTGTTTCTTGCACTCATTCTAGGCGTCTTCACTTTAGTTGAATTTTGCATCTAAGAATAGGTCATTCGGGCAAGAGGAAAGAGAGTTATCAGCATTCCAATGAAATTCTGTGTTGCTGGTTTATATTGTAAAAGTGCAGATCTGATTATGACAGTTCTAGCAATCTGCATTTTCTGATTTGGATTTGGCATTGTGGTTTAATTTACGCTTGTAGCAGATATATTGTTGAATACACCATCTGGAAGGAATCTGATATCTTGACATTGCAGGCAATAATTATATATTGTAAACTGGCAGTAGTACTGACCAGTGTTCTTTAATATTGCTTTGTCACTATTTGTAATATTCGTTCTTGCTTTCAGTACTAGTTTGAAATAGTTATAACTCCGCCCTATGGTAGCTACTTTCCCATTCTGGGTTAGCAAGCACATTCTGGGTGTTGAGTGTTTTCAACTTTCAGCATTTCTCTTTCAGGAATTATTATTGTAATCACTCCGTCATATGGTCGCCCCTCACTCCGCATTGGATTGGGTAGCACATACTTGACGTTGAGTTCCCTTTCAGCATTTAGAAGTAGAAGATCCTCTGACCATATGCTCGCCATCATCGGCGCCATCCTTGGTTAGAGTTACTTCCTGCATAAGCACTTTGTTTCAGATCCTCTGACCAATGCTCACACCTTGCCCACATCGGGATCCTGGTGTACATACTGGTTAGAGTTGCTTCAGTACGTTTTGGTTTATCATCTAACCTTAACGGGTGCTTGTAATTTGAAATTGTAAAAAATCGAAAAAATTTGGCTCGGTCAAATTAAGCTTAGAGTTACACAATGAAAGTAGTAAATAAGGAAGAACAATGAAGAACTTGGAACACACAATCTCTATTATATGCAGAAGAATTACATGCTTGTGGGCCACTCCAAAATATATGGAACCCAACTAATCTATGCTACCGAACCAATAATCTTTTGTCTACTTGCAGAGACTCTCAGTGTTACAATCTACCTCCTTTATTAAGCCTAATTATGCCTAAGATCCTCTATTCACCAGCAACTTCATCAATCCAAATTTCAGCAGCTTTAAAAAAATAATCAATACACTTTTATGTTGAGGCAATGAACTTTGATCTTCCATAGGTGTGGGAATTTAAGGGCCTCTTCTGTGCCTCTTTTTTTTTAATTGAAGCTCCAAGATCTCATGATGCTTCAACTTCCTTTGCTTGTCTACTGATGCTTTAGTTGTTTTTAACTTTTTGGAATGCCTCTAATAATTTGCATAGTTTGACATAATCAACAAGAAGTCGTTTGTCATTATCCACCTACTTCCCTAACAATAGCTTTGTTGAATATCCACGTTTCAAGATTGGGACTGTATCCTATGTTGTCTCACCAAGCTTATGTAGCAACATGCAACACACAAGTGACATACTCTGCTCTGTGTGGTTTTGTGGAGATTCATACTTTGTTTATAAAAGACAAGAGTCTGCTTTAGCTTGTGTGCCCATGTGCCATCAATCTCTCAACCACTAGTTTTCATGTTACTATAGTAGATATGGCAGGCTTCCAAACATACTCACAAAACTGCAAACCAAAATACACAGCACACACTTTACAAACACAAAAAACAAGGAAATTCTTTTCTGGGTGATGCAAGATTGCTCAACCCCTAGGATGTTCTTGCACCACCTATCTACTCCTAGCTTCTCATGATCACCCAATTAGGAGGTTTTTCTTCCTATACCAAAAGGATAGATTTACAAATAGCAAGCTTGGAGTCCAAAGCTTTACAATACGTTCCAAGTTGAATATCAAGATGATCAAAGTTATCAAAGTTTTCCTTCTCCATGATTCAAACAGAGAAGTATCATCACCAAGTTGAACCTCAATTGAAGAATACCTATTAGGCAAAATGTTGACCTTCTTTGGGAGACCTAGGAAATAATTTCTTAACAAATGGTGTAGGGCTTTCTATAACAATCACAAACAATGAAGGTGCAAGATGGCATCCTTGTTTAATGGACCTTTACAGCCAAAAGACTTCATCTCCTCTTTAATCTCAACTTGAGTGAAAGTATCTTGAAATAGTACCATGACCATCCTATAAAATTGTCTCCAATTCCCAAAGTATGGGCATCATTAAGATAAAAGGCCATTCTATTCAATCATAGTGAAACAACAAAATTAACTATCCCCCAAATGTGTTTATTACCTAGAAGATAACTAACTTCTTTCTTTTATACTTGTTAAGCAAAAATCATATTATAATAGAAAATATAGAAATAAAACTATGTAAATCTGATCTAAACTAATGAGTATAGGTGGTGGGAAGTGCTAAATATAATTTTTTTTAAGCTACAACAAAGAAATGAGAAATGGAGTAGGCACACTTGGAATTTGTAGTATTTGATGTCAAAAATAGACTTAGTAAGCTAGGAGAATGGTCTAGTGAGTTTTTTAGGTCAAATGGAGCATTTTCATTTCTGGGCATTGTGGCTCTGTAGGCTGGGTGCTGCAGTTGTGCAGACTGGTTGTTCTCTCACTAGCAGAATATGCATGTTTTACTCCAAGACTGAGATAACTTGATCTGAGAATGGGACAAGGGACAAAATGGTGTGCTATTAAGGAGACTGCTTCAGTCAGTCCCTTGGGTGGTATATTCCAACATCAACAATAGCACTATGGATATAGGAGAGTGTGTGCAAACTTTGTGATGGTTTGTGAGTAGAGATATAGGGACCAACTGCACAAAACGTAGAAGGTAATCTATGCAATAGTGTTGGGTGTAGTGATGGAGGGTGAATAGTGGAATGAAGATCACAAAAGAAAAGGCATGGAGAGGGAAAGAATAGAAAAAGGGTTTCAAATCTGAGTAGGGAAATTTATCATGAGGGTTTCTGAGATATGGCTCTAGGGAGAGGGATGAAATTAGGATCTATTGCTTCCAATATGAGAAATATGGAGATGAAAGCATGAAAGGATGAATGGGGAGAAGGATTAGGAAAAAATCAAGGCTTGAATGGTGTTATAGGATCCCAAACTTGCAGTCCTCAGAAGTACAAATTGCTGCCTTGCCCTTTAATGGAGCTTCTTTTGATTATTTGTGAGTGTTGAGAGCTAGAAACCTTCTATTTTCATCTCACCCAACAAATGAAGGCTAAAACTAGGTTTACACTAAGTTTGGAGCCAAATGATCACTCAAAATACAGTAGGAATTTGGCACAAATGGGCAGGGAAAGTCACTTTTTAAAATTCTAACATAGACGCTAGTGCCCAATGTGCACATATGTGCTTGAGGATTCAAGAGTTCAAATTTTTAGGGTTGATAGGTACTGGGTTCTTAAGTTTGGTTCTCTATGCATTATCCTTTTGTGATCAAGGAAAAGGCTAGAAACAAGTCAAATGGTCCTAAAACATGTCTAAAGGGGATGGACACTGAAATGAGTGCACAAATTTAAGGTGGAGGTTGTAGGGTAGACAATTTGTGACGATACACATCCCTTTAAAAAGATCGGTAAAGCCATACAAGCTTTTTCACCAGAGTCATTCCCTCCATTTGAAGAACTGGAGCAACCAGAGGTCACTTACATTAAGGAAAAGGAGGAAGAGATAGAACCAAACTATGATCCTACCCTAGAGATTTTGATGTATGCCTTGGCTTGAATAACCACCTTTAACCATCCTCATTGATTCAAGAAACACCCATAATTTCATGGACCCTCAAGTAGCTAAACGAGAGAATTATTATGTGCATCAATGCTCCAATTTTTCTTGTTGATACTTGTGTTACAAATGGCAAGTTTTTCTCGTTGCAATTTTTGTTCTTTAGGCCCAATTGTTATAGGAATTACATGCATGCTCTTTTGAAGGGCATTTAGGATTTTTAAAGATGTGTGGAAGAACAAAACACACTTTTTTCTTGGCTGGTATAAAAATGACATCAAAAAATTTGTTGTAGAACATGATATGTGCCAATGTGACAAAGGAGAAACAGTTCGAACTTTGGGCATTCTACAACCTGTTGTCAAATAAAGTTTGCACCCTTGCTAAGCTATCAACTATAGCAACCTATTGACACATGGGAACACTTCGAGGTTGTGGGTGACCTGGGAATGAAGTGGACCTCCAGATTATGGGCTGGTTCCCCTTAAGATATCTTGGGAAAAACTGAAGAATAATAAAGGAAAAGAGTAAGAAAGATGTACTTGAATCCAAAACCTATCACTAACAGGTGATGCACCAAAGATAAACATATGACAATACTGCAAAGGACTCACAGAAAATCTCAATAGAGCTAAACAATCTCACAATACAGAGATTTATGTTTACAAAAACGAGTCTATGTAAGGTTCCGACTGTTCTAATGCTTAGCACAAGGAAAACAAGATGTTTTTCACAGATATAATATGCAAAAGAAAGAGATCACTAACATAAACTAAATTTGTGACATAATATCCTTTGCATTCAGCACTGAAGGAATTTGATCAAATAAAGGGATCACACAGAATTTAATCATGTAACTCACAACTAGTTGCTAAACAACAAAGGAAAATTGTGAAGGAAATAACTTTCTATTGAGAAAATAAGGAGTGTCTGTGTTACAGATTTGTAGTATTCATAAAAAATAATGAGTTACAAAGTATGAATAGTGCTCTTTCGGCAGTCTCCTAACTAAGAACTGCTTTTCAAAAAGGAAAAAATGCCATATATACAACCAAAGGTCGGCCCACATTAGGGTTTTAAAGTATTCCCGAGCTTGGACATTGACCCTAGGCGACTTTGGAATGGAAGTCAATGGGGGTATTCAATCATCCCTGCTCATATGGGTGCTTCGTCCGGGCATAGCCGGATCTTTACAACTGTCGATATTATCTTGCAGCCTTCGAGTCCACCATTAAGATTTCGTCAGAGTCGCATTGAATGCTCTGCGACATGGTCATTAATGCCTCTTTGCTCCTCCAGCCGTCATCTCCAGTTACTATCGTGACTCACGGCTACCTCCCCTTTGAGAAGCGGTATCGGATCTATCCACTAGATTCAGCGCCATTACTGACTGATCACCCTCGATCTCTGAGTAGAGCGATATTGTCATGCTCTGTCGATCTTGTTCACAGAGGGGGGTCGAACAGTCAAACTGCCTGCGATTTTCCCTAGCGCCTCTTGATTGGTCGAGTTTGTGCCAGGTGGATTCCAAGGTGGTCAAAGGTTACTTCAGAAGGATCGCACGTCGGCGAGACCTTGGATGTCGGGCGGATAGAGTCATAGCGATGCCATTTTCACTCGGCAAGACACCCGACAGTCGGCAAGACCTCATGGTGAATAGCTAGAGTTATACCGATCTCGCAAAAAGCCATCAACAAGACCCCATCGGGTCGGCGAGACCTCATGTCGATGTCCTCATCTCCTGGCAAAGGCACTCCTTTACACTGAGATTTTTCAAAATTGGCAGGGGCGGGGCCAAGACGAAACCAGAACCGGGACCGAGGGAAGAAAGGGGGCGAAAGAAAACACAGATGAATCCCAGCGGAACTGGGACCGGGACCAAATCCGGACCATGAAACTTTCATCAAGTTTCAAGTTCAGATTTCGTTCCGAACCCGCTTCCGCCAAAACTCAAAAGACGATGAAGGAAAGGAGGAGGAAAGACAAATGGGAAAAAGCATCCCCCGACAAAATACAAGGAAGAAAAAGGGGCGGCGGAAGCGGGGTCGGAACCGGAATGGAAACAGGAACCCAAAGACGAACAAGGCAAAACTTAAAATGCGGAACCGGAACCGGAGCCAAATCCGGACCTGAAACTTTCATCAAGTTTCAAGTTCGGATTCCGTTCGGAACTCGCTTCCGGCAACATACGAGGGAAGAAGGAAAAAAGAAAAACATAAGGGGGAACCAAGGAGGAGGAGACATCCCTCGAACCCAGGCCACGAAGAAAAGGAAAGAAGAACGAGCGGAACAGGGGGCGAAACCGGAACTGGAACCGGAACGAGAACGAAAACTGGAATTTTGGAAAAGTTCCAAGTTTGGTTCGGCCCGTCTCCGCCTTCGACGGAAAACAAAGAAAAAGGGGCCCGACAAAGACAAAAGAAACGGCGGAAGCGGGGTCGGAACCGAAACGGAAACAGGAACCGGAATTTTTAGAAAAGTTCCAAGTTCGGATCCCGACCTAGTTCCGCCCCCGGCAGAACGAGGAAAAGGCAAGAAGAAAGCAAAAGGAAAGAGGGAAAAGACAAGGCAAAACAAAAAATGAAACCCACCCCCAAGCTGAAGACCTGCACACTGGGCTCAACCCTCTTGGGAGCCACATTTAATCCACGTGCCGAATTAAAACATCATTTTCCCCTGCATCTGCACAAGAAGCAAACAAGTTAAAAAAGTGATCCTGATGCAAGTGTTCTTTTATTTTGGTCTTTGAGAACCCCTGAAAACATGGGTCACCCTACCTGATTGAGCCCATAGGTGAAAAATGGTTAACATTTCTAGCGACCTTTGTTGGATGTTTGCCTGCTAAACATGGAAACTAGTAGCCTAGGGCTATCCGTTGGGCATGGAGTCAAGAGAAATCTCAGAAATAGACTTAGAAAAGCCTCTTTGAGTGCACTTTGCATGCCACAATTGATTTGAGACCAGAAGACATAGCGGCCATCGAAAATTTATTGAAGACATGAGAAACCTAAGTGAAACTAGTTACCGCGGTCGACAACACTTAGGAAATGAAAACAACTATCTCTAGAACTTTAACAACAGCTATGTACATGTATTTAGGTCCTTACAGACTCTTTTTTCGATACATCGCCCCATTGCAAATGGGGACCCTCACTGGTTTGCTCTTAGGGTTTTGCGTTGAGTAGCAATCTCATAGTCTCTGATATCTGGGAATTTCATGTCAAGGTCTGGAGTCATCATCCGAGCCAAGTTGGGAGTTTTAGCCCAAAACTGAACGTAAACGTCATGGAAGTGCTTAGAAGGCCTCGCAGACGAGGATCGCCTGTGCTTTCGCTCAATTCTGACACTTCCTATTTTTTAGGGATTCTGCTTTTTTGCTTTTTTGCTTTTTTCGTTTTTGGCATTTCTGGCCCAATCTGGAATTTACTATTTTTAGAAAGTTGCTTTTTGCTTTTTTCTATTTTTAGTAAGTTTCTATTTTTAGAAAGTACAGGGTGTCATTAGCATTTGAGTCAAAAGTTTCTATTTTTGGAACTAAAAAGCAAGCAAAAATCGAAAAATCATGAGAAAAGCAGAGAAAAAACGCATGCAAGGCAGAGAAAGGCGCATGCAAGATGAGAAAAGCAGAGAAAAGGCGCATGCAAAGTCAAAAAATCAACTGGATAAAATCGCGCCATCATGAGAAAATCACTGAAAAATCAACTAAAAAAGCAGGCAGTTCATGGTGAAATTCGCCTAAGTCTGGAAGAGGTACGCCCTTGAGAAGTTAAAAGTCCAGTTGAAACTTTAGAAAATCCAGTTCGAAAATCCAGTGATCAAAGGGAAAATCCAAGTAAAATTCATTTGAGGAAATTCGCATTCTTCAAGAAAATCCAGTTGGACGAAGTGAAAATTCCAGTTGGACAAAGTAAGAAATCGACTAAGGCATCAAAATTATTGAACTGGACTTCAGGAAATTGAGTGGAGTGAAAATTCCAGTTGGGAAGTGAAAAAATCCAGTTGGAAGTCGAATTTTCTCAAGGTAGAATCGAATTTTTTCTAAGGCAAAGTCACTTTGAGAAGTTAAAATTCCAGTTGAAAAGTCAAGAAGTCCAGTTGAAGGTCGAATTTTGCTAAAGGCAAAAAAAAAAATAAAGAAAAACTTAAGTTTTCTTTCACCAAGCCAAAAGGGACGCCTTGTTTGAAAAGTCAAAGATATGGATAAGATTGCTTTTTCGTTTTTAAAGCAAAATACAACCAATGAGAGAAAGAAATCGACCTAAAACAATTTGGGAAGGTTTTTATTATAAAAGACAATCTACTGAGCTCATTATTTTATTATTTACAAAGTCGACTTTCTTCACAGGCAGAGCTCTCCCAAGAAAAGACGTCTTTTTCAGCTGCAAGTGGATTTTTTATTGAGTTCCAGAACACTGAATTGAATTTTTTCTCCTCCTTTCTGGATTTTCTTCAAACAACTGCAGGTTATCTTTGGCGATTTTGAGAAGGGAATTGGATTTTTTCATTAAAGATTGGAGAGAACTTCAATATAAACCTTTAAAAATCCAGAAGATTATTTAGAATTCCATGAATGCTTTTGAAAATAATAAAGGAAAATCGATTTCATTTAAGAATTTATTCTTTATGCATCCTTTAATCAAGTTCTGGATTTTTAATCATTTTTTTAAAAAAATTTCTCCAGCTAAGAAATCGCCTTTTTGCAAATTTATTAAAAAATTCTCTAACTTCGAGTTTCTTACAGGCGTAATGTCTTCTCCAAAGAATGTGGGAGGTGGAGTCAGAAAGGCTCAAGTCAAGGAAGTCCTGAAGGAATTTTATCCAGAATCCCAGTTGTCCTCGAAGTGGAGAAAAGTGACAGATACAAATTTTGAACAATTTAATGCGATTCAGCACAAGAGAAGGATGTTTGGCACAGGAAACGAAATGCCTACACCTATCGCCTCAAATATTGTTAAGTCTGGACTTCATCAAGCAGCAGGATTTCCGCCTGCAGTTCAGTGCAGTGAGTTAATGGTTGAATGCGCCAGAAGGTACAATCCTCAAACAAGATCAATTAAAACGCCCAATGGAATCACCTTGGCCTATTTCACAGAGGATTCAGTCAGGGAGGTATTTGGTATTCCCCATCGCCGGAAAATGTTGAACAAGACTCAGCAAGAATCACAGGCCATGTTCGATCAAGCCAAGGAATCTTGTTTGGACATCATCAATTCCAACTGGATTAAAGAACCCAAAAGGCATCGTTCCAAGTTGCCAAAGAGACTAATTTGCACAGATTTTAAGATAGAATATAGTGATATGATTCACATGCTGAACAGAGTTATGGGAACTTCTCAGGGAGCCTTCTTTGAGGTGTGGATGTTTTCATACGTGGAGGAAATCGTATTGGGAATGGAGGCTATAAATTGGGCCAATTTAATAAGTGATAACATCGATTTCCAGTTGAGAAACCTTGAAAAAACTAAAACCTTTTACATGAGTTCTTATGTGGTTTACATTCTGGCAAGATTCACTAAGTACAGAGGACTGATTTGTAAAGGCGAAGTGGGACTTCGGAAAGATCAACTCAAATCATATGAATGTTACCCGCAGCTCCAGCTACATTACAGGGACAATTTCAAGATAACAAATGATGCCTTCCTTATGTACATCACACGAGTTCTTCAAGGAACAGTACAGAGAAGGCTATCTAAAGAAGCTATGGCAATGCTTGACAAGTTCGGGTCTTGGTTTATCCAGTTTCCGACATTTACTTACATAAGAATTCATGGATTCTCTGATGCTCCGTACCGACTTCCTCGATACCCAACAGACAAAATTGTTATGCTTGAGGTAGCAAGGCAACTAGCATGCGTAGACTCCATTCAGGCGAAGAAGAACAAACAAAGAGTGGATTTTCCGGTTGCAATTGGAAAAATGCTAGAAGTCTGTCCTTCGTTACAGTCAGCCAAAACAGCAGGGGTAGAGTTGCAATTTTACAAATTCAGCACCTATAATCCAAGGTCCGATTATGACCCATACCTGAGAATACATGGGAAGAAGTCCCTTCATGTTATGCAGATTGAAGATTACTGGTCTAACCTGATGGACGAGTATGGAGTAAGGAAGAAGGCTTGGTCAAGAATTCCAGTTGAACTTGTGAAAAGGTGCGATTTGTTTCCTATACCTGACCAAGTGAAAGACGACGGGGACTACATCCATCCTCAATTTGAACAAGAAAAAGATAAGCCTATTTTATTGCCTAACTGGACACAACCCGAGTTGACCGATGTGAACACATTGATGAAGGACATTTTTGCTTACTCAAGGGAATGGGTCGATGGTCAGATCAGCAAGTTGAGGAAGGAAGGAATTTCTCTTACTTACGCCACATTAAGCAATAAGGATAGTCAGGGTGAAGCAATTGGCGAAAGTCTTGATGAACTTTCGTATCCCAGCAAGAGGAAGATAGTAAGTGGAAACCTTCACATAGAGGAAAGGGAATCAGCTAATGAGGAATTGGAAAGTAAGAAGCAGGAGGCTAGATGGGAAGGAACTTTCACTCAGTGCCTGGAGACCTTGGACGTGATTGGAATGCAACTGGATTCTGTGCCGAATATCTCAATGGAGGAACTTGATTCTGTGTTAGCCAAATTTCTTGCATTTGCAGCTAGGGAGCGATCCAAAGGGAATTGCATTCTGGATTCCTACTTGCTCGAATGAAGTGCAAGGTGTCATCATTTGCCATGCTCCAAATGGCGTGTTCTGCTTGTGCCACGTGTCTTTGAGTTTGTTATGCTTTTAGGGTTAGGGTTTGTCAAGATTGATCTTGGCCGTTGATTTCAAATTTAATCTTGGCCGTTGCTTTGTAATTGGGGTGCCTATATAAACCCCATTCATTTCATTTATTCAGGGAGAGACTGATGAGATTGTTGCAATATTGCTGTTTAAATAATAAGTGGATTCAGAGTTGAGCATTTATTATTTCTATGAGCCCGCATGGTTTCATTGATTTCTTCAAAATAGAGTAAATTTGTTTTCAAGTATTTAGATGAATGAAAGATTGATAGTGTTGGAAAAGTGGAATTAGTTCATACCTTTTTCAATTGGATGATTTTCAATTTGATGTGTAAGGTTAGTCTGAACATTAAAACTGCTTAAATTGAATTCTATTATCTATATGCATTGGTCGAATTGATGGTGATATAGTGTAATAAGATATCTTTCGCAAACCCTTGAAGATTGCACCGTCTTTGTCTAGTTGTAGTGCCGTGCTTGGCGAAGCAAAGATTGGTTTAAATTCCATTATCCAGCATTTGTCTCCGAAGTTCATAGGTTTAGTTCTGCGTAAATCTAGTTCCTTTACCCCCATTCCCTTTTATTTATTTTTGTCCTAAACCGAAAATTCCAAAAAACATAAGAGCGTTCAACGTTACATCGATCCAACTCCCTACTTTGAGTGAGTTCATCATTTTAAGGTCCCTTTGTGAAACCAGCATATCACATCATCCATTGAGCTTGTCCATCCCCCAAACCGGAACATTGGAATTACCGTATGACCTTTCTGGCAATCTTAGCATAAGAGGTAATTTTTCAAGAGAGGATAAAGCCGCCCTTGGGCATTCTTTTCTTTATTCTAAGGTGTTTGGTGTGTCACAAAACACTCATCAACAAAGTCCATACCTTAGAAGCAATGTTTGAGGTGAATCCCATTTACTGGGATTGGTTCCACTACACCATCCAACTTGGATAGCTGGAAAGCATTATGCTGCTTCTCCTCGGTAATGATATATGGGCCAGTCCAAAGTGCATCAAATTTGGAGTGCCTTCCAGGCCTACTTTTAAATTCATCCCACTTTAGCACTATGTCACCTTTTTGGAACACTCTGGGAGCTACCCTTTTATCGAATGACTTTTTCACTTGAGCCTGATATTGCTCAATCCTTTTCACTGCTCTAGCTCTGAGTTCTTCAAGCTCAATCAACTGAGCCAACCTTGTTGTCATAGGCTCCTCTTCAATTATATCAAGCTGATTTACCAGATCAAGGGCTGGGAGTTCAACTGAAATGGGTAGCCTCGCCTCTTTTCCATACACTAACATGTATGGAGAAAGTCCTATAGACCTTTTTGATGTAATCCTATTAGCCCACAAGGCTGATTTTAACTTGGTGTGCCAGGCCTTTTGATTGTCCTCCATAGTCCTCTTAATGATCCTTAGGAGGTTCTTGTTAGTGGACTCAGCTTGTCCATTCCCTTGCGGATAATAATTAGAGGATGTGCTCAGATATATGCCATTTTTGACAGCCCAGTCAGAAATTTTAACACTCACAAAAGCCAAGGCATTGTCTGATACAATAGAATCCGGGACACCAAATCTGGTAACCAGCTCTTCGTAAAAATTTAGGACAGCAGATTCATTAGCTTCTTTGAGTGCCACAGCTTCAGTCCATTTTGAAAAATAATCAGTGGCTGTGAGTATCCATTTGTGGCCTGCACTTGATGGTGGGTTTATAACCCCAATAAAATCCAAACCCCATTTCATGAAGGGCTGATCAACCTGAACCGGTTGCAGCGGGAGGGCTGCCAACTTCTCTTTTCCAGCAAACATAGCACACTCTTTGCACCTTCTTACCCATGCATGAGCATCTTTGAATAAGGTAGGCCAGTAATAGCCTCCTTTCATTATTTTAAGAGTCGTGGCTCTCGGAGAAAAGTGTTCGCCAACTGATCCTTGATGGAATTCATACAATACTCTATCAACCTGATCAGCTTCAATACACCTTAACAGGACACCATGAAAATCTCTTCTAAACAACAAACCTTTTAAAAGAACATAAGGTATGGACTGCAACTGATAATACCTTCTTTTAGATCTAGTCAGATCGGGAGGGCACTCACCAGTCAATAAAAAATGCATCATTTCTGAGATCCAACCAATAGGAGCAGGTATGGAAGTTTGTTGTCCATCTTGGAGTGCTAAAACAGAATTGTCCTCCTCCGTTATACTGTCGTTGCTATCTTCAGTAAGTTGTTCGCAGAGACCTCTCCCTCTGACTAGTTTGGTAACCTTTATTTCAAGGTCATACTCCATCACCTTGGTGACCCAACCAACTCTTCTATCACTCAAATCTTTGTTTAACAAAAATTCCTTCACACTGGGATGACCAACCATTAGTATAATCTTGTTATTGGAGAGCATGTGCCTAAACTTCTTTAAACTTCTTATGACAGCAAGAACATGTCTTTCTACAAAAGTGTACTTGAGCTCGTAATCTTTGAGTCCCTGACATAAGAATGCCAGGGGCTGTTCAGATCCTTCATTATTTCGCTACATGAGTATAGCTGAAAGCGAATCAATATTTCCATAGGCATATAAGATGAAATCCTTAGAAAAGTCAGGATTCAGAAGTGTAGGTGCAGTCGCCAATGCTTCTTTTATAAGCTCAAAACTTCTTTTTCCATCCTTAGTCCAGCTGAAAGGTACATTCTTTCTCAACATATGAGTTAATGGACTTAACAAATCAGCAATGTCAGGGATAAACCTCCTAACAAAGTTAATCCTACCAATAAAACTCTGTAGACCCTTTTTATGCACTGGTAAGGGAAGAGCTAAAATGGCACTTATTCTTTCAGGGTCAATAGTAATACCCTATTTAGATACCACATAACCGAGCAATCTTCCTTCATGAACAACAAACACACATTTTTCGAGATTAAGTGATATCCCAAATTCCCTGCACTTTTCAAAAATCTGCCTCAAATGCTTCAGAGGATCCTTAGCCTCCTTAGAAAAAATAGTGATATCATCAAGATAGACTAAGACTATCTTGTACATTAAACCCTGAAAGGCCATATCCATGGCCTTTTGAAAGGTTGCCCCGACATTAGATAAACCAAAGGGCATTTTCAGATAGGCCATGGTTCCCTATTTTGTGGTGAAGGTTGTTTTGTACTAATCTTCTCTTTTCACCAATATTTGGTTGTAACCAGAATAGCCATCTAATAAAGAAAACCTTTCAGACCCTGAGACTACCTGAAGTATCTGCTCCATGGAAGGTAGAGGATGACGGTCTTTTAAGGAGGCCCTATTTAAATCACGAAAATCTACGCAGAGTCTTATTTCACCGTTTTTCTTTCTCACTGGCACTAGGTTTGAAACCCATGAGGTATGCTTGATGGGGAAAATGATGCTGCTTTCAATCAACTTATCTAGCTCCTTTTTCATCAAAGGTTCTAACTTAGGATTCAAGGGCCTCTGCTTTTGCCTGACCGGTTTGACATTAGGCTCAAGTTCAATGGTATGTTGAGCAAGCTGGGGATTAAATCCTTTTAAATCACTATATTGCCAGGCAAATATATCATTAAATTCTCGACAAAGCTGAATAAAAACATGCTTCTCTTCAGTTGTACATACCTTGCCTAACTTAAGAAGCCTTTCTTTGAAGACTTCAACCTCTTCGTAGTGATCTTGCTGAACTTGAATACTCCCCTTAGGCTTTCTAGCTTCATCATCAATATTAAAAACCAATTCTAAAGTGACCAGGCCCTTGGGCAACTTGTTTTTTAGCTGAATAATCTTGTCACTATACTGGCGTTGTAATTTTTCCTGATTGGTATGTGAGAATTCGGCTTCTTCTCTCAAAAAGCTGACAATCTGCTGGTCACTATCAAAGACTTTCCAGTGCATGTCATTATCAGGCACGACATGCCTAACTATAATCTTGATATGCTGGTTAGCTTTATCACTGCAAATCTCCTTTGGAATATCATGTTCGGCTCCTACAGCAGCTAATCTATGAACATGTTTATTTTGAGCTCTAGGAATGGAAATCAGATTAAATGCCTCAAATCTCTCTAAGAGGTCCCATACCCTATTCCTATAAGACCTGAGCATATCATTTTTAACAACATTCAACTTTCTCACCTGATTGACGACCAACCTGCTGTCACCACAAACTTTTAAACAACGGATACCTCTTTGTCTTGCCCACTCCAAACCTTGGACTAGAGCTTCATATTCAGCAGCATTGCTAGAGCAGCTAAAACAGAATCTGAAAGCTTGATAGTACTTCTGTCCTTCTGGTGATACCAGCATACATCCACCACCAGTACCTACTCTACTTCTTGAGCCATCAAAATATAGCTCCCATAAATCATTTCCATGCTGCTCACCATGTTGTTCCTTACTCTTTTTAATATTAGGCACAAAAGAGTCAGTCTCATGCATCATATAAACACTGATGTCAACCTCCTCCAACTACTTGCCCGTATCCGCCTCATGAGCTTGAGGTGACCACTCTTTAGGAAGAACATCTGATGTTCTTTCTATTTGAATCTCGGCCTCTTGAACCACAGGCTGCTCCACTTGTTCATTCGTAACCAAGTTGGCATTGATAGGGGAAGGATTGTAAGGCTCAACATGAACCTTGGCTATGGGTTCTAATTTAATAGTAGCTCTAGTGCCATATCTAGTTATGAACAGCATGTGAGACCAATCAGAGGATAGGTAACCACCTATCTTGGCTGTAAAATCCCTAGATAAACAAAGGGAAAAGTATAGGGGCAACTCAATAATGTATATATCTTGTGGTATTGCAAAATTGGGACAGGCATGTAGAGTTAAGCTCAAATTTTTAATGACCCCTACCATGTTCACGACAGTACCATCCAATTGCACTACCCCCTTTTCTAGTGGCTCATACTCAATTCTCAACTTATCTATTAAATTTGTTT